>JAGTXR010000150.1:1312500-1677464 GCA_022606575.1 Glossosoma conforme
TACACGGTAAATGCTGGTAAGTATGATCTGTAATCGTATATGAACATAAATTATAATATATATAACTATCCTATCGGTTCATAAATAATCTGTCATCGCTTGGAAAAAATAAATTTAAATTTAATTGGCTTACTTAATGCTGTTGTTATTTATTGGTATTAATTGGTACTTATAAAATCATTTCATTAGATAAATGTGTAATGATTGTTAATTTTATGTATTGGAGCATTTAATGCTTTTAATACGTTTTTTTTATTAGGTAAACGTATATTAAGTCCAGCGACAATAGCACATCGTAGAGAAAATTAAGCAACATTGGGGGCAGACCAAAATATACAACATTCCCTGCCTGTGGCTAACCGTGGTCGGATGGGCCGCTCCTTAGAACCAAATGTTTCAGGCCTCGAAAATTACAGATTATTAATTACCCAAACATATGCCTCGGATCAACAGCTATCATATCTTTAAAGGTTCGGGTTTTCCGTCCTGGAAGTCGATGGAAACCATATGTGTTTCCAAGTGGACCTACGATTGTAGAGATGTTTTACTAAGTGGTGCCAATCTGTGGTGACCATATTTTCCAGTTACGGAAGGGATACGAGATGAAAAAATGTACAATGTGTTTTGGGATTGAAAAATAATGCTTGGATTTTCGTTACTTTTTTTTTTCAAAATTTAATATTAACGTCGGACTCCAAGAAGATACGCCATCGTAGCCTGCTGCAGCATCACGTCACCTACAGGCGCCCCGCATCTGCATCGGACATCCTCCCACGTCATTCGCAAACACAAATTTATGCGCTTGCAAAACCAACTGACACACAATACGGGGCTGACAGATTTATGAATTGTGATACGTGCAATGGTCGAAATTAATAGCTCCGTCACACAGCGATAGCCAGCAGTAGCTTAGGGGTCAAATCCCCCGACTGTCGTGATGTCGATGTTTTTTTTTCCATATTCGTATTATTTGTTCCCTATTAATTTTTAGTAAATTATTTATCAAATATATTTAAAAACCGAGTCAAAAAGAGTTATTGAATAATTTTTCATCGGTTTACTATATATTGACATCGTAGGATCAAATCTTAGCATATAAAAGCTAAATTAATCTCTCTTCAGTCGTTTCTTTATTGTGAAACCAATGCATTTTTGGATTATAGTAAACAAGTCTTCCAATTTCGTTTATTGTGATCTCTATTAAGTGTAGAATATTTAGTTTTGTCCACGTCGCATGCAAATACATGAGTAATAAAAAGATGTCTTAAAATTAAGCTTCTCTTTAAGCAAACTGATGAGATATATCCATCATCATCTGTCGGATTTATCCCGCATGTGTTCAAAAAAAAAAATGACAAACGGCATAGCACAATAAGCGAATAAATGCCCATCTATTATTTTAAATATATAATATTTATTTTTCGTTTTTTCTCGCATGAGTGTGACGGGTCTTTTGTCTTTTCATTAATTCTAAAGGATTTCTATGGCACAAAGGACTTTATTGTTTTCGATTGACGACTGCGCGGACATGGGCGGGGAACGTGGAGGAGCGGGTGGATTTTTTTTCGCTTTGTGACTCGAAATTCGGCAGACTATCACCGTGCAGGCTAAAAAAATGAAAAGTAATTGAACGGCGCGGGGAGGTGACGATAAATTCAACCCTCTCGTTTCCAGCGGCCCCGCTCGACGTAAGGGTCAGAAATTTATTATGCGGACCCTAATTGAGTGGGGCGAAAACAAAAGTTGACAAATCCACTTGTCAGAACGTCGATATACGGCCGGATCACTCTGACGCACGCTTGGAAAGCCATCGAACAAGATCGATAAAGAATCTCGTTTTCTTAATACTATAGAGTAACTTTGTCAATTTCGGTACTGTGATAGCTCCACAACACTGAGTTTCTATACGAAGTACTTGTAAAGATATCCGAAGTAAGCCTGAAGCGAAAATAAATAATTTGCAATATGCTCGACGTTAGGCTTTAGGTAAAAATTATTAGTAATAATAAACGCTCGCTAATAACCTTAACGTTATAACTAGAAACATTAAGATTGATCTTTGAAATAAATGTATAAATACATGCATAAATAAAATTCCTGTAACAGTGTAACTCTAAGTTTTCACCGCCATTTGATTCTGATGGTCATACCATTTAAGTGCTATAGTTACCAGCATACCCTGCGGCGCCCTAGGGCATTTTTTTTTCTGGCGCCCCATATTTTATACATTTTTAAAAATCTAAGCAAGATTGGTCAAACTCAGCGCGCCTAGCTTATTCGATGCCCTGGGGCACCGACCCACTTCACCACCCCCTAAAACCAGTACTGATAACCAGGAGGCAGGATATGATAAAGATAATTTAAATTATGCATATTTGCAGAAAACTCTAATTAGGACCAACAAAAGGAATATAAACAATATATAGATTAGGACCAACAAAAACAAAAATCATAAAAAGTTTTTAATCATACTTTTGAGATTCTAGCATAATCTTAAATATAAGAATAAGATAGTACGTTTTAAATAAAAATTTCGTCAAAAAAACAAGTAAATATGTGCAATTTTTATATTATTTTATTTTGTCAAGACATAGTAATACGATTCTGTTTATTACAACACTTTTCATACGCTATGGACTTGCAAAGTTAAATTGCAGCATATTAATTTCAAATGGTTTCAGTTTGTTTATGAAACGCAATCCCAAACATTGTTTAGCTACTCTTCGTCTCAGGCCGCATTTCCACTTAGTGAAATTCACAGATCTCTAACTGAGTACGTATCCATTTACATCTTAGACAACTCAGAATAGGCTGTGCGATGCAGCAATGAAATTACCCTAAGAATAATGAGACGAGACAGGAGCTAAAATTTTCGATAATATTTTAAAGTATAGTAGATTATAAACATTATATAAAGACTTTAAAGGAAAATTTAATAATAAATATTTTATGTTTACAAAATAATGCGAGCCCCTTGAGTATGTTAAGTATAATTCATTTATTTAACTAACTCTGTCTTATAAACTAATTTGACGATGTTTTTTTGTAAATGAGTTTTCCTTTTAATGTTTAGCACACGGTGACATAAAAAAAGTTTTAGAATATGAATATTTATATATTTTTAATTAGCTTTTTTTTAAATACATTTATTTAATGCGTTTTCAATAATTTCAATTCAATAAACCTTATCATTAGTAGGGAAGTGGTAGGTGGTCAAATATTTCTGTTGACATCTAAGATTTTAGAATACAATTATATAAATTGTATGTTCAGTAATATATTTTGATACTGAGGATGACCACGTTCTGTAAGGTCAGTTGAAATTGATAGTCATCAATTGATGTAATCCCATTAGTGTCATTCTTCTTTCTTCGTAGTATCAATCCGGTGAATTGGTTTGCAGCAACAGAATCTTGCATCTAGTGTCATTCTAAGCTCTTATAAATTTACGGAAACCTATCATTAAAATTGTACGTGTATAGGGAACCCAAAGATGTTTTTATAAGACCATTTTTAAAGTAAAATAATTTATGTAAGATGAAATATTATGTAAAGAAATATTAAAAATAGGAGTGTGAAAACAAACGCAATAGGAATTTAAAAAAATAGAGATTCTTTGTTTTGAATTTTCCATGTTACCGATTATTTATTATTATATCAGAATTTGTATAGCGCTTTTTAATAACCAAATGGTCATTCCAAAACCGCGATACCGATGTGTAAGCTGTCTTCTATTTACTCATAAGGTCAATGAGAGATTTAATTCATCGAACGTGTATGATTATTTGAAAAGCCTTGATTGAAAATGCTTGTAAAAACAAAAAGAACTTAATGAAAAACCATATAAATAAGTATGTTTTCTTCTCAGATTAAAATACTCTTATTATTTCCTAAGTTTAAATGGGTTTTTTGTTATGTTATTTGCGCTAGGGTTAAACGATTCGCTTAAATCGGGCACATGCAAACGTTTTTTTTTTGTACTCTGTTTTTTCGATTGTTTTTGCTCCGAGCGTGTCCACTGCGGTGGGACCCGACCGTTTGACGGGCGACCGGTCACCGTGCATAATGAATTATTTCCTGAAAAGCTGCATTGAAAATCTGCAAACCGTTTTTTGGCAGAACCATTTTTTTTAAGCCGATTCTGTCATTACATCAAAGCTGAATTCGATACAAATTGACATTCAAAAAGTATTTCGAGAAATAAAAAAATCCTGTTTGTATTTTCTTCTTCGTAGTATCAATCCGGTGGATTGGCTTGCAGCAACAGAATCTTGCATCTCGATCTCCATTCCTCTCGGTCCTCCGCAACCCTTTTCAGCTCAGCATAAGCGCTACAATTCATTGTATATTTATGTTTACTCTGTTTCTAAATATTTGTAAAAATTGGAATTTCGATTCTGTATATAAATAAATAAATAAATGTCCTCGAATACTTGCTGCAAATACTCCCGTCTAGGGCGCCCTCTACAGTTTCTACCCTCAACCCCCCCCTCCACAATATCGTGAAGAAGACCATCGTGGCGCATGATGTGACCAATCCATCGGGCTCGCCTCTCTGAGATGGTTCTTATTAGGTGCCTATCTTCCTTGATTATCCTGAGAACCTTATTGTTCGTGACGTGGTCTCTCCAGGAAATTCCGAGAATTCTTCTGTACAACCACATCTCAAGGGCCTTTAGTCTTTTTTTATCACTTTCAGATAAGCACCATGTCACACATTTACATTAAGATGCTCCAAACAAGTGTTTTGGCAAGTTGCTTGCGGAGCCCTTAAGTAATATTCTTTGAAGAATTTTGGCTGTTTTATTGAAAGCTGCCTAGCTTGATGTATTCGACTGTTGACTTCTCTTTTTGTTCTGCCATCCCAGGTGATCGTACTTCCAAGGTATACAAATTCTTTTGCATCTTTTAGGGGTACTTCTAGCATTGATATGTTAATTTTCTGCTGCTCATTGCGGCTTACTCTCATAACTTTTTATTTTATATAACCTTAAATAAAATTTATTATTTTATATAATCAAAACTACAAGCCCATATAAAATAATTGTGCCCATAATTATGAAAGTGGCGTAAGTCAAGAAATTGAAAGAAATGAGTCATTTATTTATTTCAGTTCTAAATGTTGTGAATTAATATAATCTTCATCCAACATTAATTTAAAAAATCTAAATATGGCATTTTATGCAACATGAAGTTGTCACTTTCATTGGTTTTCAACCAACATCAAAATACAAACTTTTAAATATCTCAGAACCAATGAAACATGACTTACACCACTTTCATAATTATGGGCACAATTATACTTATTTATTTATTTTTGAATTTGTAATATTCAGGTATGTTTGAGTATCATATTATTTTGAATAGACGAATCACTCCGTGATATTTTTTTAAATGTGATTATCAAAAATTACGCTCATTATTTTCTCAGTATGGTTGGTACGAACTCGCTTTGCGAAAACCCTCCCTGTCCTGTCCTGTGTTTAGAGACCCAGATGGGGAACAGTTACTGAATGCACGCAAAAAGCTACTTGTTAGATAGTGGCTGAAGGCCTTTCCGTGGTTCTAGGTGCATCAGTTAGATATCAAATAGACTTCGGTCTAAGGCTGCGAATTTAGTATTCTATAGCGAGTCTCGAATTGCCTTCTTTGGAAACACGTTGCTAACCACGAAATACGTGGGAATGATTGGTAAGAACTGCCAACACAAAACACAAAACAAAGTCAGTCGCTATGGTCTTTGTCTTGACCGTGATCTTTCACCGATTAGATTGAACACCCATTCATAGTTAATTCCTGTAATAATTAAGGATGATGCACGAATCGTTGGTGGATCAACACTCCACATGCAGCGCTTAACCATATGCAGCGTGGTTAGTGTCAAAGAATTCCACAGATGAGACTTTAGAATTACTATCACCATCTGTCGGTATTCTTCTGTATGTGTTTCCATAAATATAAAAATAAAAATCCGTCTGAAAATTTTCTTTTTTGTTATTCCTGTTTTATCGAATTAATAAAATATAAATTCGTCCCCTCACAGTACATGCGGACATTTCACGTATTACTTGCAAATGCAAACAGTCGGTAAGACGCATAGAAATATGTATTTTCCAAGTAATAATTTGATTTATATCTCTACACATAAATTGTGCGGAATTTGCCGAGCACAGTCAGAGCGTGTGAATGTTATGTATTATTTTTTCATAAAAAGAATTTTTTTCGCGAGAGCCTCATTCTGGGCGACCATTACCCCGTCAGAGTGTACGGTGAGCTATACACTGCCAACTATTTTCGTAATTATATTTTCATACTTACATCATCCTCTCTAAGTTAGTTATTGAATTGGGTGTTGGCAGGATGAGGAGCAGATAAACAACACACAGACTTTTTCAGAAGCACATATATATTTTCTATAAATTTTACAAACTTCCAACCCGGGCGGAATAACATGCCGGGCCGGCCATAATATGACCTCGTCGTGATCGGCACACATCTGACACGATGACACCCAGTGCCGCAAGTGGCGATCTATATAACTAACGTCACACCCGTGAACGGACTAGTCCAAACTGTTAATATGGCGATGCATACACGTACGACAAGCGAACAGAAATAAGAGACGCAAGATTGTTTATCGAGGCTTTCGGTACCAGTCAACAAGGGCTATATCATGCTGATATCTATCTATACATAACATTACCTTATCTATCGGATACTGAATCAAACGACAGTATTACTCGAAATATGACAGCTTATCAAGCGATTGTTATAATCTCATTTCATGGAACTTGTCACACGCATTCACTGCTAATCGTAATAGTGTCCGCAATGCGTTTAAAGAAGATTACAAAACATAAATAATATTAATGAATTTGTATAATTACCGCTTTGGTGAGTTGAACTTATTTCCCAATATTTTTGCTACCGTTATCAAAAGGAAAAAAGGAAAAAAAAACGTTTAAATTACTCGTATATTGTACAACTCAAACAGTTGGTTTATTGCCTTACGCATTTCTTCGGCGCATATGACTTTGCATCTTATGTTTGGTGGTGCGATACCAGCCAAGGGGTATAGTTTTGAAATAGGTGTTGGTTTGAGGCTGCCTGTGACGACTCTGCATGCATCATTCGGGGCAATATCCACTTGATTACAATGGGCTGATCGACCCCATACTGGTGCCGCATATTCTCCGGCTGAGAAACAAAGTGCTAAAGCTGAGGTACGAAGAAGGGGTGGTTGGGCTCCCCAGTAATTATTGGTCAGTTTGCGGATGAGGTTGTTTCTTGTGGCAACTTTCTGTTTGGTGTTGCTGCAATGATGCCTGAAGGTGAGAGTGCACTTTCGCTATTTATGAAGGCTTCATCAGTTTCAACGTATACAAATGGAGGTCCCTTAATAGAAATCGAACCGAAGTATGCAAGACAAGGACACAAATGAAAGCCTGGCAATCTTACAGCGTACCGACTGAATGTGACTGCGGCGTAGAGCAGACCCTGTCATACCTTCTGGAGTGTGCGATTTACCTGTAGTAACTGTAACAAGGAAGACCTGATGATTGCCGGGAGTAACGCCATCGACGTCGCCCACTTCTGGGCAGACAGGATCTGACCCTTTTGTTTCCAACAAGATTACATATATAACGTATAGAAAAACAAGGTATGAAATACTAAAACAATTAAAAATGTAAACGCTAAGAAGATATCAAAATATATTGTAGAAATCACTGGCATAGGTAGCGCGTCTCTAGTGTTTGAACTTCTTTCCTCCATTTCTGCGCTACCTCTATCAATGTGCGCCTCGATATCAAAGGATCATTCGACTGTCATATTCCGGCGTGGTTTCCCGCGCGGGCCTTAATAAAAATACCCCGAAATTATGGAAATACAATATTCGCACGGGGAGGCATGATCCTAGGAGCACCTACGTCAATTGAAAAGTATTTATGGTAATCTCGACAGACATATGCCCAGCAAATCGATATATGAACCGAGTGGTCTGGCGATCGCAAATGTCTTCCCTTCTGGCAATATAACAAGATTCGCTTGTTACCGCGCATAATAATAAGTCTTTTTCGCGTCCTTCGCCTCACACCTTCAAACAAAATGTTTGACAGAATCTGCTTAAGGAATTCTCGTGTGAGAATATAAAAAACGGGTGTTTCTTGTGAGCACACAATGCATACAATATGTTTTATTGTTCAAATGTATGTACATATGTGTTTTATTTTTTAATTTGCATTTTTTATGTTTTTCTTCTTCTTTATCTTCTTTGTCAATACATTATCGATGATTGTAATCTCTTAATGACTGATTCTGTTTGGAATTAATTACTATTTTCTTTATTTCGTGGCACGAGAACGAATTTTATTACTTAGTTGTTTTTATTTGTATTCTTCTTCTTCTTTTTTACCTCGATGTTGAGAATTATGACATCAAATTGAGAAAACCTTGAACTGTATTTTAATTGTGATTTTTTGTTTGTTTCAGGTAAGTACCATGGATGTAGAGAGGAAAGCATTATCAAGATAAAAGGTAGCTACGATAAATATCGCATGCGGAAAATATTCAATTGCTTGAACATCCCACGTCTGTATGAGCCATTGATTTTCTATTATTTTTATGAACTAAAAAATTTATACGCTACTTATATAACATAAAAAAATACGTAAATATTTTTGTTTTTAAATGACTAAAGACCCTTTTATCCGTCTTAAATTGACGTTTTAAAGTAATACTCTAACATCTATAATCTTATACTATGGTATGTAAGTAGCATGCAGAAAAGACACATTCGTATCAAGAATCGGTCACTGCCTAGTTATCAAACTCTTACACTCTTATAAACATTATATATCTCATAAAATATTCAACAAAACAAAAGAAATTGCTAGTTAAAAGTTTATTAATTATTTTATTTAATAAAGCGAAAACTCGGCAGTATTTCTAAAAAAATTGGCTTTATTTGCTTTTGGCGCGGTAAGTTTGAATTTGTGTATTTTTGTTTGTTTTTTTCTCCATACGTTCACCCTTTTACCTGGAAAAATGGCAAAAAGTACGGCTTTGTTCGAACCCTTGCGGTGATTATTATTCGGTACTCTAAAAATTCTGGCGATACGATAATTGTCTCGGCCCTGAAAGCTTACGCGAGTCGTGGTCCAGTGGATGACTCTCCCAACTGCTATGTAAATATCATTTTTGCAAGCTTGATACGATGAAAGCATCATAATCTTAGCCATCGATACGCATATATAAATTTACAGCAAACATCATCTTATATGAAATTTCTCTAATCATATATTAACTTTAGCATCCCAGTGTCACAATAATAAAATGTGTAGCACCATATATACTCGTATCTATCTGTATAAAACAAAAAAATTCCATATATTTTATAACATGCATATCAATATTCCACGGTTATAATATACTTAAAATAACATAACATCCACCAATAAGTCATATTGTATTTTTACTATTATATTTGTTTGTTGTTATAATTTTTTTTTGGGACATAATTTTTGTAACTACCAGAATTCGAGAGAGCTACTAGTTTATGTTAGATGATTCCTTTAAGTCAGTGTCTCGCATGGTAATTTTATTTGAATTATAAGGATTAATGTGTCTTTGCCATGAACCATCACTATAGGATGCATTTAGAGGATGTTACTTTAGATATATTGTATTAGTAAATGACGGAAATTTCTGACAAATGAAAGAATTTAAGTAGGTAAAAAAATACACACATACAAATACACAAATACATCAAATTTTATACGCATCAATTCATTCAGAAAAAATATCGGCTGACGCGGTATTCAAACCACGAGCCTTGCAACCTTTGCTCTATTCTACACACCGCGCTACCACACGACCATTCTCCGCCTGAGCAGATACGCGAAACCTGATATATATACCATTGTTAACATCATATAACGACAAGTCTCTGTAGTATATATTCAGAGTAGGTATATTATTATTTTTAAAAGAATTTAAATTATTCTAATAATTGAAAATAAAGCTTAAGTTTTTTGCTTATTATAGATTTTTTATTTGTATCACGAAAATATTTCTATAATTTGTTTTTAAAGCTTCGAAATATATTCGGCATAGGATTATAACAGTGTTTGCAAAAAATACACGTGGCAGAGGGATGAAAGCCAAAGTGCGGGTAAAATTAGTTGCCCAATGTTACGTCGGAACCTTTATTGACCCACGATGGTCGATAGGGACCCTCGCCGCTGCCGGAATTCAAAACAGTGTTCTAGACTTTTGCCGTTGTTTTGAATTAGTTAGGCAGCTTGCACGACCTGGGCTTTAGGGTCACCCCAAGAAGTTGACGATGGACGGAGGTCACACAAATGCGTACCTGACAGGTGTACATACAATAAAAAAATACCTACAGTATTGTTGAGATTTACTAGTTACTTACATTTAATAAAAAGGCTTATTCCTATAATAACATTTACACAATATGAGATCGCTATTCTTTAAAGCACAGAAGCTAAGCAAAATCTTTTATGGACAGAAAATTGGATTTGTTACCGCCTATTTTGTTGCTTATTCTGTGTTGACTATTTGTATGTGTTGAGCCTCTACCAACCCATAAGGACCAAATCGTCCAGGGCTAGTGAGCGTCATAATATTTATCCGATATTACCCAAAATATTTCGTGTATTCTACAGCATTCGTTTCATTAAGTCTCCCGAGTTCTTCTGCCCTAGTATATGCCATATAATATATCGTCGGGAACGGTATATTATATGTTCATAGGCGGTAAAAAGTGATAAAAAAAGACTAGGGGTCTTTGAGATGTGGTCATACAGAATTCTCGGAATTTCCTGCAGAGACCACGTCAAGAACAATGAGGTTCTCAGCATAATCAAGGAGGATAGGCACCTAGTAAGAACCATCTCAGAGAGGCGAGCCTGATGGATCGGTCACATCATGCGCCACGATCGTCTTCTTCACGACATTGTGGAGGGGATGGTTGAGGGTAGAAACTGTAGACGGCGTCCTAGACGAGAGTACTTGCAGCAAGTGTTCGAGGTCATGAGTTGTAGCTCTTATGCTGAGCCGAAGAGGACTGCAGAGGATCGAGAGGAGTAGAGATCGAGATGCAAGATTTTGTTGCTGCAAACCAATCCACCGGATTGATACTACGAAGAAGAATTACAGGGGTCTTCTTCAGGGTGAAGAAACGTGTGCTGTGCTAGTTTTTATTTCCGTTTGTTCCAATGAGAGTAGCTAGTATGAAATGATGATTATAGAACAAGTTTTTTTTTGTTTTTTTATTTTTAAAATATAATAAGAAATATTTTTGTTTAATTCATAATGATGTACTCAGTTATGGTTCGGGGGAGCTGTAATTATTCAGAAGGGTCCACAGTCCCTGCCTCCGTCCACCTGGAATGGATCCGACCCGAGGAGCGAATCAAATTATTCGAATATGTTTTAATTTAATTATTTAAATATTCAGATTTTGTTAATTCGCTATCTTTGTCCTCGCCCCTTCATTACTTAAGCGAGCCCGATAAAGAAGGCATTATAGTTTGACGGCGGCTAGTATAATATTTTGTTTGATATCATTAGACAAAAGCTTCTCAAAATATTATAACTTTGAATTAAGTGCTTTTTAAATTAAAAAAATTGTAAAATCTTAATATCCTTAACCTCGACAGCATCTTGACACAGTAAAAAAAGTTATATGGAAAATGTTTATGGAAAAAATTCATGCGCCACGATGGTCTTCTTCAGGACATTGTGGAGGGAATGGTTGAGGGTAAAAACTATAGAGGGCGCCCTAGACGAGATTATTTGCAGCAAGTATTCAAGGACATGACTTGTTGCTCTTATGCTGAGCTGAAGAGGCTTGCGGAGGACCGAGAGGAGTGGAGATCGAGATGCAATATTCTGTTGCTGCAAATCAATCCACAAGAAGTATGAGTTACAACATACCAGGAGAATATAACATGGCGGCGAGTGAAACGGCTTGTTTTCCAAGAGAGTGTAAGTTACCTCGTGGGACATAAGCCACGTTCTATGATTCCTGATAAACTAATCCCATGCAACATCAACCTCGTTTCGTCTTTGGAGATTAGCAGATACTTGTTTGCTGGATATTACGCGTTCCTACTACGTGACTTATCAAGCTCAACCCTTTGAAACTCGCTGACGTTAGGATGCACCACACATCACATCACTATTACGTCTTTATGTATTACAATACAACAATAATCTTATATACTTCCTGGTTCATTCAGTTAATTTATAATTTCCCTTAGTGACATAACGAAATCGTATGCGCTATTTACTGTAACATTAAGGTTATCAACTGACAATACATGGTGAAACTGCATAATTGTAATTTTAAATAATTACAATTAACAAATAAAAAATATTTCATTTAGATTCACATTTATTTTTAATGATTACATGTTTTGGACTCCCTTTTAAGAGACATTATTGAAGATGGTCTCTAGGGAGTCCGAAACATGTAATCATTAAAAATAAATGTGAATCAAACCAAATATTTATAATTTGTTTTTTCTTTCGCTATTTACTGTATAATATATATAACTACTAATTTAAATAATGAACTAGTGTATTATATATATTCTCAGCAGACACACTACATGTATGCTTCACAATTTGAAATATTAAATAAATACATACTTTTACGTAATAAAAATAAAAGTAATAAAAGTAAATACCACTTTTATGTATTTATCTCTTCCTTCATCCTTGCAACACTACCTATCTCCCTCTCCTTTCCTGATAGACACACCCCCACCCCCTCCCCTACAAAAAGGTGTTACACCACTTATAAAGTACAACGCAGCTCAGTTATCTCTTAACTAGAGAAGGAAATACATACTCTTTAAATTGTTGGTATATTTTTTATTTATAAAAGTGCACGTATAAGATCACAACTGGTCAAGACCAGTAACGCTTAATCAGAATGACTGGACGCTGCATGCTAGAAGCATGTGTTATATTTGAGTTTTATTACGTGGATTGGTGCGATTTGATTTGTACATTGATGTGCTAATTAAAAGGATTCAGATTGTTTGAATAAAAAATCACACATACTAGAAGAGCATTCCAAGGCTTACCGGTGGGATTTAAAAGAGAATTTTGGAAACTGAGTTTTTGGTCGATATATACACACCGTGTATCATATTGAAGAAAGCGGTTTTTTGAGATTCAATGAGAGCTTGAAAAACGTATTTTGTGTGAATGAGAAGTGCTCAACATGATCCACATTAATACAAGGAAAAAAGTATTCGATATTGTGGTTTTTTTGTTAAGTGTAGCGAATTTATTTGGACCAATATTTCGACCGCCATTGCAGGAGTTATCTTCAAGTGTTATTGACGATTTTATTCCTTCAATGGCGGTTGCAATATTAAAACAAAGAAATTCAAAAGGTACGACTAAACCTAAAATCCAGATCAAAATCATTTAGAAAATATTTATCCAATAAATAGGAAGAAGCATGTTTGGAGACACCTTTTTGTGTGAAACGTACGACGTCGTTAAAATAAACTTTATGTTTTAATATTGAGGCTTTTGGCTTTAGCCGTGTCTGGCGAATTACTTATTTCCAATATATCGACCGCCATTGCAGGGGAATAAGCAGTTAAAACAATCTCAGAGAGGCAAACCCGATAGATCGGTCAAATCATGCGCCACGATGGTCTTCTTCACGACATTGTGGAAGGGATGGTTGAGGATAGAAACTGTAGAGGGCACCCTAGATGGGAGTATTTGCATTAAGTGTTCGAGGACATGAGTTGTAGCTCTTATGCTGACCTGAAGAGGATTACAAAGGATCCTGAGGAGTCAAGATCGAGTTGCAATATTTTGTTGCTGCAAACCAATCCACAGAATTGATACTACGAAGAAGATTGCAGGGGTCTTCTTCAGGGATGACGACTTAGGCAATGGCGGTCGAAATATTGGAAATTAGTAATTCGCCAAACACGGCTAAGCCCAAAAGCCACAATATCAAATCTAGTGGTGAAAACCTAAGAAGTTATTTATGTATTCATTTTATAAAATTATTTTAGAAGCTCTGCATTTCAGTATTGAAATATACATTTAACCCTTGTATCGTGTAAAATATATGTGGAACGTAAAAACATTGGCGGGCTGTACTTCATTAATTATTTATTATACTTTATGTTTTCTACAATCATAGAAATGTTAAACGGACTCGGCTTAAATGCTAGATAGGTAATTAGTTTTAATTAAAGTATGAATAATTTACCTGTGTCAAATGAAATGCGGCTTTCCATTTTAAAATTATTTAAATGCCTAATTTTTCAGACATTCAGATTATTTATATTGTAACCTTTATAAAGAAGGTTAATTGAAAAAATATATATAAACACATTATAAAACATGCTTAAATTAATTAAAAACAATTGCATGATTTAATGTACCTTTTATATTTAGACTGTCAAGTAGGCACTCTTTTAATCCTTACAGGCACTCGATGATGAAGGCACACGGAGATGGCTACAATCCCCTGTTAGTTTTCTCCTGTATGTTAACATAAAAATGACGAAGTTACGTAACTGTAAGAAGGTGAAGAGGCAGCTAACGAAACTGATGGCGTCTAGTCCTACTAACTAGTCCCAAATTGCCAATATGGCGACACATGCATGTCGACAAGCGAACAGAAAAAAGAGACGAAAGAATGTATATCGAGGTTTTCGATACCAGTCAGCAAGTGATATAACATGCCGATGTCATTATCTTAACACTTTCAAAAATAATTGACATAATAAAACACTATATGATAAAAGTAAATGTATTTAAAAAATATTTTTTTTTTTTTACAAAAATAAATAATCTATAACAATTCTTTTTATAGTAGACTCCAAATAATTCAGTTTGTGTCGACATGTATTATAGGCTTGAACCCTTGGACCGTTCGCTTGGGTCAACCTATGTCTGAATACGAATTAACTTAGCCTTCGACATTTCTAGGCTAATTTATCCGGCCGTGGGGTAGTTTTTTTTTAATTTCGTTTACTTTGGTCTTTATTCGCGAAAACCCTTATGAATATTTTATCATTTGAAGACATCTTATTTCGGCCCTCTCTCGAAAATTTGACATAATAAAATAGGCGGGGCCGGGGGGCGTCAGTCGACGAAAAGGAGAGCGCGCGGGAAAACGCAACGCCCACTTTTTTTCGCCCGGCCCATGAATATGCAGCGGAATATTTATTTTTATACATTTTAATCCATTTTTTATTATTTGTACACAAAGAGAAACGACCGGATGAATTTAAATCCGGGTCACAGCGAAAATGCGTAATTCCTACTCTTGGCGTTTAAAGCACTTTTTGATGATAGCAAATCGGCCATTAGTAATATTTTTTTTGCCTAAACGCAAACAAGCACATACGCTACATTTATCATATAAATTTAATACCACTTTGTGGTAATTAACGTTTTTAAATTAGAAAAATCCGTGCAAAATATAGTCACAAGGAATGTTTCTAAATAATAAATATATGTTTACTGAAGACAATTGAAACTTAATAGCATTGGTGATTCACAAAATCAAAATTTAAGGTTTCGATTTTAATGAGAGCTTATTCCGTTTTTCGCAAGCACAACTATGTGTGAATAAACAATCATCATCAGAAGCAATATGAAAAAATTCACAAAATATTTATATAATTGTTAAAAATGCATGTCAAAGTTAATGCTAAAAATATAAATAAAACAATTATTGTTTGTATTTGTATTAAAATATCAGATATAAATAAAATATTTTTTTTGTTAAAATTATCTAGAATTCTTACTATTTAATGGCTTTTGTAATTAAACATATTATTTTGTTGTTTTCATCAATGAATTCCCTTATACATGAATGATTTCCAAAACACATATACCCAACACACAATTCATATCCACATTTTCACACACGCTTTTCTTTATATAGAGCCAACACTCACTATACTAGCTGACTTAAAATGGCCATTCGACGTGGCCGATACATGTCGTCTAAAAATATATTTTGGGATAAATTATAAAAAATATTTTATTTATAGCCGATATTATGGAATTGCACCAAGAATTATCGATCGTAAAAAAACGAAATAATTATGTAAAAATATTTTTATTATTATTATTCGCCTGGAACTGTTTCGCTCTACAAATAGCATGTGCAAAAGTGACTATAATGTTTTTTTTATTCATCGTTAATAGTTTATAAAATAACCTATTTATGTTTATTTATTTAAAGTTTATTTTTCTGATATATATTTTTTTAAAACTAATAAATATATTAAAATAATATGAATATACAAATAAAACCGTACAATTGAATCAATAGATTAAAACTGTACGACATTGTCTTTACTTATGGTTTAATTTTGGAGGTATTATTGTAGCTACAGTGAGATATTAAATACTAATATATTCGTATGATAGATCTGTGCGCTTAACAGCAGTACATATAAAGAAACCATAATTTACATAATTCATAAAACATAAACCATAAATGATTTACTTGGAAATAAGTGAAATACAAGTTAGTGGTCAGTTGTGCTTCGGCAGTCGAACTTTTACAACGTGTTCTGTGTTGTTTCTCTGACTACGTATACCTGGAGAGTACTAGGACTTTTAAACAAAAAAATTACAACCCTTAATACTAATTATATAAATGATAAATAAATAGGAATGAATATGTTTATGTGAGACTGTTCGTCTTTAAAAGTTTAGATTTTTGAAAATTCGTATTCTTCGTGTCATTAACCTTTTATGACATAATACAACAATATATTACACATCTCATAATATGTATATAAAAATTGATCGTTAAATAGATATGGCAGTTTATTATTAAGAGAGCAAAACATAACTTCGATAAACATTTATTAAATCAAAGCATAATGGTTTATTGCTCTATCCGCATAATAAAAATACGCGTAGGAATGGTCGTTTGGATTTTTATTTTCACGTTGCTATTTACGTTTACGCGGAAATCCATTAAAAAGCAAATTTTAGCGGTGGTTTTTCGCTACAATCAAATAATAAATATCGGAAATAAAATACCCATAAGTGCCAATTCGGTTTGGTTTTGTGGATTTGTAGTTTTTAAGCTTTTATGTGTCAAATCCACGTGAAATCAAACCATTTTGAAACTAAATTCGACGTAATTAGAGTTTAATTTTGTTAGAAAGTGAAATAGTCACAGGCATCTCAGAGAATGATTATCTTATATTTTTTATGCTAGCTTAAAATCTTGAATAATTTTTATTCATCAACTAATAACTTGCTCAGTGACAATAGCACAGTACAGGAACTAATTAGTCCACTAAAGTTAAGTAACATTGAACGATGGGATCAAAAACATGGATGGGTTACCTCATGTTTTCTTTAAATCGTGTTGTTGGCTTGCGACATCTGTTTAAGATCACTTGCAAAATAAGTGAGTGCTTTAAGTTCTGAATTAGATTCTTAATACTTGATTTTCTTTTAGCAGTGTTTAATTTAATTAATTAGCAAACGGTAAAATAATGATACTTGAAATATACCCAAAAATATATTACTGCCATTTTAAATTTAAAACTGACTACATTCATACTGACACTGTGAATACTGCCAATTTATTTAGTCAAAACCTTGAATTAGTTACTGACAAAAGAAATACAAGTATCAAAAAAAAATCCCAACTCTTCTGCTTCTTCGTGTCAGCGACGTCAAATTATTTTTGCCTAGTATCTGGCAACATCGATAGCCCGTGTTACCCAGCATTAGGTCTTGAGATGTGCAGCTTGTTGGGCTCATCGAGCAGGATCTTAGGTGTGAGGCGGTCTACAGGTCTCCACAGTCGCACAACAGTGACTCTCCCTGCGAAGCATTACCCACCGCTTGAGGTTGTCCTTTGTTCTACCAACTCCGGTTCTTAATCTATTCAGGGATTTCTAGGTCCACCATTCAAGGTTCTTGTCAGTTGGGAGGTCTTCTTTTGGAGCAATGAAATCATCTGATGCGACACGTTGCTAGAACTGAAAATTCCCGAGTTTTTATGATATTTTTATACGATCTTCACTGAATGTATAAAAATAAAGAAATATGTGGCAAAGAGAGTTTTGGAAAGACAATAATTTATTCATTATATTTGGCATTCAAACGTGGTCACCACAATAATGTTGCAAATCATTGTACTGTCGACACTCAAGCCATTTTATTTCCTGTTTTTATGGCTGCTACGGACTGCTTAATAAACAAAAAGTCAACGTGCAACTTTGGCTTTTATCGGCCATTATTAGCACGTTTCGCAGTGCAACAGCGATGATATAGTGGAGATGTGTAGTTTTAAACTTTCCAGAAGAGAAATTGTTTGGCGAGGGGAGATTTCACGAGTTAATTTATTTAGCCAACCACTCTCAAGATAACATTTTTTTTTGACGTCTTCCATCTTATAAAATTGTTTTTATTTGTCCTTAAATTATGATCATTAATTGATGATACCATAGTGTTGGGTGGTTGTTTTTTGTGTATAATGTATTATTTGTAATTATATAAATTTTTTTAATGCCTTACACGGAATATTCTTAATCGAATGTCATTCAACCAAAACTTGGCAATCACGTATCATCCATTTTTAAAAGCACTTACTATCAAAGAGTATTTTTTAAATGACATACATCAACTAGAAAATTTTATCAGTTGAATATAACAGGTAATGTTCAAGTGACATATCAATTTCACATAAAATTGGATATTTCAAGTACAAATAACGGTATAAATACAAATATTTCACAGTAAAATGCTTTACGTTAACCATAAAAAATCACCAGCTAAAAATAACATAAATAATCGGTTTTGGAGCCCTTACACCTAAAGATAAAAACGGGAAAACTGACTAGAGACACAATGCTTTAACTATCAATATAAATGCGAAATAAGATAACAAGTTTTGATATTTTAATTGAAATTACGTAGTTAAATTTATAATTATCAAAAAGTATTAATTTTACGTATTTACCCATATACAGTAATATCTGTTGATTTTCGGTAAAGTAGTTGCTAAAACATGGACAAAAATTTCTTTAACGTTGAGGCAATAAGTCTCCAGACAAAAGAGACAAATAGAGTAAAGGCACATACACGAATAACATTTTATTTAATATATATATAATCGTATCGGAAGCCACAGGGTCAGATCCTGTCTGCCCAGAAGTGGGCGACGTCAATGGCGTTACTCCCGACCATCATCAGGTTTTCCTGGGTGCAGCTACTCGGACACAGCGCACACTCCAGAAGGTGGGATGTGGACTGCTCCACTCCGCAGTCACATTCAGTCAGCCCGCTTAAAAACTAACAGGCTTTAATTTGTGTACTATTCTTGCATCGTCCGGTCTGAAGTATGTTAAGAGACCTCCATATATTCCACCCCTGGTCGTGTCCATGGGCTAGGTCCTCTTTCTTTTATTCAATTCAACTTGAAGTAAAAGAGGCGTGTTCTACATAAATTATTAGAAATAATTATTAGTTTATAAAAGTCTCCACTGATATTTTATTTATGATGCCAAGTACTTGTTTTATGTATAGTTTAATATTTTAATGAAACATGCACCGGCTAACTGAAACTGTGCATATTATTACCACAGGCAAATTGTAATTTACTAAAGTGCAATTAGTAACATGAACTATTATGGCGTGTTCCTATTTTATTAACTTTCTCTTTGTAGGTAAGGTTTTAAATCATGAGTAAACTAAAAATGAACCAACAGCTAATTTTCTAACCGTAGATATCAAGATAATAGTTAAATACAGTTTAGAAGTGGATACTATATATTATTATGTAAATAATATTAAGGTATATTAAAAAACGTTTATTATACATTAAACATCATCTATTTGCTTAGATGTACGAGAGTAAAGATTGAAGAGAGGAAAAAGGCCACTTTTACATTATAATTAGATAATGTACAAATTGCATGTGATTTGTATTATAAAACTCGTCTAGTATATATAATTACGTAAAGCTTAATTATATTCTATAAATATTCTGTTAAATTAAACTAGTTCGTACAACTATAATATACTTATGCAGTTTTTACGAAAAATCGACATTTACAATCGTAATGTCACCAGTGTATGCGCATCAATTTGATTTTGTAAAAAGTAATATGAATGTGTTAGCATTTCACTGCGTGCTTCTGCATAGAAAATCACTCAATAAGCTTTATTTAACATAATAAAAAAACTTCACTTGATTTGCTTAGAAAGCGTATAAAAGCATTTTTTCCCGACGAGCATGCCCTATGACACTGCTCCCATAAATTATCATCGCAAAGGGGGCAAACGCACGAAGGGACACACGTAATATCAAAGCGAAAGTAAAAAAAGATTCAGAAAAAAAATATTCACAGAGCAGCACAATGCTTATGTTTTTTTCGGGATCGCACGAACACCGGCAATTATTTATCGCGCTGAATGAGAGGGAATAATGATAATACAAAAAAAAATCTGGAAAAAATCTCCCATGAAACAAAGAACTAGGACCCGTCGATTATTGTGGTCGGCACAAAGCACCGGCCGGGCGGTGTTTAGTTCGGCCTTTGTCCGGTCCTGTATAAATCATGCCGGTTCAAAAATACGGGCCGTTTCCATTTGGCGCCCTTTCATGTGAGGGCGGCCGAGCTGTGGGGGCGCCACGGCTTTGAAATTGCGCTTTTCGCGGCCG
The DNA here is from genome assembly GCA_022606575.1 of Glossosoma conforme. NCBI lineage: Eukaryota > Metazoa > Arthropoda > Insecta > Trichoptera > Glossosomatidae > Glossosoma > Glossosoma conforme. Next base: position 1,333,220 of record JAGTXR010000150.1, read on the forward strand.
CATTACGAGAACGCTTGCTTGACGCGCAATCCAGGTATGAGAGTTCTCTATTATCACCATCACAAATCTACTGCTAAATGTAGCCCTGCCGCAGCTATGTCCTTATTATCTCACCCAGCCTCATTGTAATCAGTATTGTGAAAATATGCATATTCTAGATATTTTCTTTTTACATAGTTAAGTAGGTAGTTATTTTGTAAGAGATAGAAAGCACAAGACAAATAAAATTAACGCATCATACCCGAGGACAATGCGTTAGCTTATATTTTAAAAATATGATTCTACAAACAATTATCAAAAATATTTCCCAGGATTAACGTCAATGTTTTATAGAATCCATTATGTGTACTTAATAGATAAGAATATTTATTATACGGTGTAATAATTAGATCTGTGCCTGTTAATAAACAGCATAATGCGCAATGAGTGAACATAAAAACAGTTTGATAAATTACTTAAGTATTAGACTTTATTTACGATTTAACTTTTTTTTTTAAATGTTTAATAAAGTTATTTGAAAAACTAACTTTTCCCAGACGAAAATTGGCCTAGCCAAAATGGGCGGACCCAGAGATCTTCCGTTATCCCTGCACGGTGCACGTGCAGAAGCGATGGCCAGGATACGTCCAAATTTTAAATATATCTTCCAGCGGATATCTGGCATCATTTACATATTTCAATTGGAGAATTTACCGTTTTACTCTCGCGGAGGATATTGCAAAAACGCAAAACTAAGATAAAATCCATATGCCCTTTGTGTTTTATGGCTTTGCCATTTTTGAAAATCAAACAAAAATTTTAGAACATATCTACGAGCATTCTAAAATATATATTTTTTGCATAACTCTTTAAAATAATTTTTCTATTCATTTTCTTTAGTAGTATCGGGGAACAGTCACAATAAGAAGTGGTAAAAAACCTTCGCCTCGATCTAAGGCAATTCAGCACTGCAAAGCAGTTCTGAATACAATATTTCTATGCTTAAAAAGATACTCTCAAGATAATGAGAAAATAAGCAGCAGTAGGTTATGCTGACTAACAACAAGTTTATTTATTAGCATCTCTAATATGATTTTATATATTTTTTATTTTCTAGAATTACAAATCTTGCGTTCGTTCATTTCTTTCTAAATTATTTTTAAGTAAAAAGTTTAAGAAATAGTGTATCATAATGAGAGAATTCATAAATCAATAATATAATAAATAATGAAATAAACTGTAAATTCTTAGTAAATCTGCCTCTACCTAATTTATTTAATTAATATTCAATGAGAAATTTAATATCTAAATATAATTATATATTTTTTTCCTTTGGAACACTTCTAAGATTCGTCTTATTATTTTATTCAAAATTACTTGATCTTCAAACAATTATAAAGTAAAAAGTGAAGATAAAAAATATATCGTAATATGAGAATTAAGATTATCGAAAACTTAGTTAATTTGCGTAATTGAAATAGTAATTTATATATATTTTTCACAAACAAATAGTATTGCTTAAAATATTTTAATAAAATTACCTAATGAGGACTATTATAAATGAGAGCTTTTTTGTATGATTTATCAGATTTAATAATATCAATTTTAACTCTGACGAGTATAAATATCAGTTTTACTGAAATAGTGTTTAACGTAACATAATATAAGTGAAAATAGTGGCTATAATGGGTTAAGTAAATAGTATGAGAGTATCCTCCCACCAGGCTTGTACGGTTCACGGCTACGTGCACCGATCGCTTTCCGTCGACATTTCCAATTTAATGCTTCCTCCTACCCCACCACTGTCTAGAATCAAAGACTCCAACTCTGGAATCAAAGACCCCAACCAGAATATTCGATTCAATAAAAGGGTCTCGAAATGTTATATAATATTGTCGAATTCCACTCCACGCGCATAGAGGACTACTACAATGTATGTACATATTTTTTAATAATATTCCACGGGCGCCCACGGCGAAATATCATATTTCCTGCGATGTAGATTTTTTTATTCGTCTTGTTGGAATCAGTACCGAGAACAGTGAAAAAATACCGGATTCTTATTGATATTCCTCTATATTCTACAACATTATGATAAAAAGCACAAGAACAATATATCACCCTTATATCTCGGCTATATCCACTTTTAACACAAAGCGTATGACTTCCACAGTTAAAAAAAATCAGGAAATTTATCATTCAGATAATTTGAAACTATCCATCACAGCTCCATGTTCTATATTCTGTATTAGAAAGTACTTTGAGGTTACTAAGCAGAAGTCACTTTTTTAAAAACTATTTATTTCTCAATAATTAGTTTATTAATAATAAATATTTATTTATTTACCTTGTTTTTACATGGATCACGTTCAGTTAGGCCTAGGAGACTGCAGTTTTAACAACATTGAATTTTTTTATTTATCATAAAAGAGTATTACAATAGTAAATTCTACTTTAATGAAAATAAAAAGGAAATGAAAGTTATATCTTTTATTTATTTTCACCACTCTAAGCCACAAATTTTCACCACTCATTTGTTTTTAGACATGATTAGTCTTTTAGACATCTCTACGTCTGTATATCTACTTGATAATGTGTATAAAAAAATGTAATTCGTTGTTCATACAGTGCACGTATATATAATTCACAACGACATACAAGGCAGAAGTCCGGGGTCTTACAGGGTCAAAAGCTATCTTAGGCTTTAACAGGTGACATGTTAATGAATTTAAGGAGATTGAATGTCACTTATACTCTAAATTGCCCGTTTTCATTGCTTTTCGACATGTGAATAATTAATTTAAAAAACACAAATTTTTGGATTAAGTTTTGTGTACACGTATGCAATTTCTAAAAGCTTTAGATTATGAATCTTCTACAATTGTAAATTAAACTCAGCAATCGTAAATTTAAGTAAAATTCTTTGTAGCCATTTGAAAATATTTGAATACCCAAACTCGTAAAATTATTTATACGAATTCATACTGTGGTCCAAGTATTTTTTTTAAGAATAATAAAAGATTCGAGAAAGTTAAGAGAATTGCGTTTGTTACTGTGGGTCTTACGGATTAATCGCCCATATAAGGAATAATAATACATTTTTGAGTTATGCCGACCTTGCTGGCTGATCATATATTTCTTTATGAAAAAAAGTACATTAAAAAAGCTTCGGATGTTATAACGAAGTGGAAGGATAAAAAAATCTTGTGAAAATATTTGGCGATTCTATTCATTTCCTATGTTACCTATGATGTAGAGCTACCGTTAAGGAAATTTATGTTTAATTTATCTGTGTTTACTACACAAAAATTCCACTGTTAGCTCTTGCCGTCGGCCGGGCAGTTATCACATAACATAGTATCAAAAGTCAAATAAAACACTCTAGATTTATGTTATTAATACCATTTATGTTTTCCCAACATAAATAAAACCACATTATATTTTCTTTTCAAAACCGTGAAACCAATGAAATTCAACAAAACGTCACATTACATATGCTATGTTCTAAGTGCACAAGTTTATTCTTAAAAGTTGATATCATAACTATATGCTAAGCACACGGCACGCAGTCGTGTGCTAAATTCTGAAGTTTCATCTGTGGAATTCTATGACGCTTACCATGGTGCATATGACTAAGCGTTGTATGTGGAGTGTTCATCCGCCAACGTCATAGACTACAGCCCGAGATTTACGCATCATCGTTATTATTACAGGAATTTACTATGAATGGGTGGTCTTCACGGGACGACTTTCGTCTACCACCAATTTTAATTATTCGGCTGTGACTGACTTCATTTTACGGGTAGTGGATCAACTTCACACCAACCGGGGGGTATTTTAGAGATCAGAAATCATTTTTTTTTTTTTTTTTAATTCTCCGTCGGGGATTGAACCCACGACCTTTGGCTTGCAAAGCACACGCTTTGACCATTGAGCCATACCCGCCGGCAGATATATTATTTTTATTATTAAGAGTCAACTTATTACTTTATTTTACTGCAGTTGATGGTCAGGTAAGTGATAATTATCAGCTGGGAAATTCACCACATACCAAAATATATTTCATTCAATGGCAATGTTGTTCTTTTTTGTCTCTATTTTATCTGCTTATTTAATTTTATGAACGCATATACTTTTTAATATTTTAATGATTTTGATTATCGATTAACATATTTTTAACGTAATTTTTTTTTCTTATATATTTTGAATTATATATTTTTATCGGCTTATTATTTTTTGTATAAAATTCCTCTGTACCCCCCTTGGGTATTGTTCTTATCGACTATTATGAGTTTAGTTCTTACAGAATGAGTGAGTCTAAAAATTAAATTAATTATCTCAAAATATCGCTTGAATTAAAATGATAATATGTAATAATATAAAATAAATGTAGTCAAAAGCGAACTTATGCATACATATTTCGCAGCAATGTTCCGTTAGACCATTTTCATTGTAAGGTATCAAATAATCATTTGAATATACGACTGTTTGCTGCAAACATTGGCGAATCGTAATGCCGTGTTATTATCAATTCAAATTATATACGACGGGATATCTCTAAGCATGAATTTACTGTAGAGGCTCTGGCGCAGACTTAATACCGGCCAATTTTCATTCCATTCTTTCGAGAATATTGGAATATTTTGAGATTTTTATGGACAAACGGCTCTGAATAATACATACGAGGCTAAGCATTATGCAAGGCTACCGCTGTCTTACTGCAATGCTAGGAAGCGTTTATATGATGTGTGTTTATTCATACATTTATTCCGGTTATTATGTTAGAGGCTACGTAAACGCTGTCGTTATGCTAGTTTTGCTTGAGACTTTGTACAATAAGAAATTTAAGCAATTCTTGTATTTTTAAAATAAAAATACAAACATTTTATAGCTTATAAATATACACACCTATAACTGATACCAATGTTCCCTAGTTTTTTATTCAGATATATTTTTCAGGGTTTGTATTCATTTTGCTGGCGGCTATAGCTTAATGGTCAAAGCGTTTGCTGTGCAAGCTGAAGGTCGTTGGTTCGATCCCCAACGGAGATAAAAAAAAAACGATTTGTGAGCTCTAAAATTACACCCGGTTAGTGTGAATTTGATCCCTCGCCCATAAAAAGCAAGTCATAGCCTTTTAATTAAAATTGGTGGCAGACGAAAGTCGTCCCGTGAAGACCACCCATTCTTAGTAAATTCCTGTAATAATTAAGGATGATGCGTGAATCTTGGGCTGTAGTCTATGTCGTTGGTAGATCAACACTTCATAAGCGTCATAGAACTCCTCAGATAAGACTTCAGAATTACTATCATCATCTGTCGGTATTCTCCTGTATGTGCTTACATAAAAAATTAAAGAAATGATCTAAATGCAGAGCAGAAGTTGATCTTCAAATCATTATAATAACTAACAGCAGTTGAACACATTTTTTTTTAAGTATATATTTCTGATGCTGAGAAAATAGAAATTTGTGCCTTAATTATATTTATACAACAATTGTTATTCATAAATAATTAATAATAGTTATATTCTATATACAGAAGCGGGATGCGAACCGCGGACCTTGGAAACCAACAACTATGCCCAGGTATTCATACCGCTCGGCGAACTGCGCCATTGCTATGCCCAGACCGACTCGCGTTGAAACTAGTATTTATATCATTGTTATCATCGTACGATAGATGTCGCTAGTATATATTCAAAGTATGTATATTTTTGTTATTATTCAATCAGTCTTCATTTATTCACAAGCTTAATATTATACTTTCCGACAGTCTATTTATTTTAGTAAGTACCACTCGGGTCTCGAACCAAACTATAGACTGAATGGATGAGAAATGACTACTTATATTTCCGACTCGGACTTTATAACCAATCATTTACCTGTGTTTCTGATGGATAATTTTACCTTCTTGATATTGTCTCAAGGAGACTGATATTGTCTCAAGGAGACAAGAGAGATGCTTAGATTGACGCGTTGAAAAAAGAATTTTATGTATAGTGTATGTATATTTAAGTAATAATAATATTGTAATATAGTCAATGATCTATAAAAGTAGATTAGAATATTGAAATAATAAAATAATATTCTAATAAAAATTTAAAAAATTTCATATATTCTATATATTTTGAGATAAATAAAAATAAATAAGAGAATCAGATAATATATTTTTTTAGCCCCAATTCAGCATGAACAAAAAAAGCCAATTGCTTTGCTTAAATTTCACTTGAGATATCGCTTTTTCTTACAAGAGCATTTTGAAATTCCGGATATCAAAAACTTAATTCCAAGAGTGGGCTGAATAAATTCTAATGTAGTCTATGCGGGTATCAGAGTTGTTGTTCTAGAGTTCATCGGGAAACATATATGTTTCCAGGTGGACCTCCAAATAAAGAGGTCTCTTAGAACCATGAATGGACAGTCGCTACATTAAAAACTGAGTATTGACTATTTGTTGTATGTGCTTAAGATATTAAAATAAAAATGTAGACATTCATCATCAGCCTGAATCCGTCCACTGTTGAACGTAAGCCTCCCGGATGAGTCTCCATCGTCTTCGATCTTCCGCCTTCCGCATCCAAGTCACTCCCGCAATTCTTCTTATGTCGTCAGTTCATTTTGCTTTGGGGTCGGCCAATGCTTCGTTTGCCAGTTCTTGGGCGCCATACCAATACTTTTCTTCTCCATCAACCGTCGTTTGTGCGAAAGATATGTCCTGCCCATTGCCACTTGAGTGTGCCTATTCGTTAGGTAGCATCCACTACTTGAATTCTTCTGCGTATTTCCTCGTTTCGGATTCTGTCTTTAAGTGACACTCCGAGCACGGATCTCTCCATAGCACGCTGGGTGACCTTTATTTTATGGGTAAGACTTGCTATTATATTCAACGTTTACACGCCATAAGTTAATACAGGGAGGATGCATTGGTTAATCGCCTTAGTTGTAAGACATTGCGGAATTTTCGCTTTCAAAATGTACTTTAGTTTTACAAATGCTGTCCATCCCAGTTGTACTACTGTCGATTTATTTTGAGAAGCTACTTCGTCCTAGTTAGATTACTTGTCGCAGATAGGTATAGTCGTTTTCAACCTCCATTTATGTTCCTCCAATGGAAATAGGGTCAAAGGTCTAGGAAATATGACTATTTATTGATTGATATGACTGTTGTCTAAAGTAGCACGATGCTTAAAGCAGACGTTCGAATCTTTAGGTGATCGTTTTTTGTATTAGTTTATAAAGTAAATGTGCACTGTGAAAGTATTCTTTGTAGACAGTGTGAGCTCTAGTAATTTGATATATAGTTTTGTTTTCTGGCTTAAGTTTGGCTTAGCCCGTCTCCTTTGATTTCCGCCGATGCAGGCGCCAGAGGAGCGTCAGCCCGCCGAATGCAACCACTTGGAAAAGATAAAGTGCCGAACCGAAGCAGCCTCATTTTAAGCTCGCGGTCGCAAACCACTTACCGCGGCCCGTTCGGTATTAACTTTTGTTCCGCTCATCCACTACATATCGATCCAGAAGTAAAACTAACTACACTCGACCCTCTTATTGCTTTGTCACTTATAGTATTTATTTTAATACGTTTCACTATTACAACATGCGAAATAAACAATTTTCCGTGGCTTTTCCAACTCACATGCAATTTTATGCCCACACTCTATAACTTCATAGATGTCAAATTTACACTTGAGAATAGGTTCTCGACGAAGCCAAAACATGATAATTGGGTGTAGCTCAATGTTCAAAGCGTTTGCTTTGCAATCCAAAGGAAGTGGGTTTGATCCGGATCGATTGATCGATTTCTGTGTTTTAAAGTACCCTCGGTTTGTGTGAATTTGATCGCTCACCTACAAAAAGCCAGTCATAGCCTATTAATCAAAATTGGTGGTAGACTATAGTCATCCCGTGAAGACCACTCATTCACAGTAATTTCCTGTAATAATTAAGAATGATGCGAGAATCTCGGGCTGTAGTCTATGACATTGGGGGATCAACACTTCACCTGAAGCGCTTAGCCATATTCAGCATGGAAAGCGTCATAGAATTCCACAGATGAAACTTGAGAATTACTTTCACAATTTGTTGGTATTCTCCTTTAGGTGATTACATAAAAAAAACGTATAAAAACATACACGAAATTAAAAACAAATAAATAATCCAGGCTTCAGGAGAATCTGGTTAATCATCCGACTAGCGTAAAAAATCAGGTTAATAAGTCACCCAAATTATACCACGGATGTACTCTTCAAATTTCTGGGTCTCGAGATCATCAGAAAATATTTATTTATGCAGGTTAGCAACTGACAAAACAAATCGGTGACAATTAATGTTAAAGAGAATTTATATCAGTTGAGAAAAATTTAAAAGATATAAATTTTAGTAAATATTAGAAAAAGTTGAAACTATATCGCGTTTAACATAGCTCCCTGCATTGTCTGCAATATATGCGACTCCCGGTCTATGATTGTGAAATGAATTTTATGACACGGTGGCGGAGCATAAATAACCGCATGCAGAACTACTGTGTGTTTTTTAATGTGCGCCATTCGTACTTCTGAATCGCTGGGGATGGATACTTTTTTGCGACAAAAACGTTTTCAACAATTATAATAATGGCTTTACTGGACTCAATTTCACAACTGGATTGCTTTAATTTTTAACATTCTCTCTACTACAATTTGATCTAAGGAATAGGATTTTTAGTCCAAAGTTTTTCAAGTTGATGTGGATACCGAGAATTGAAGAAAATATTATTTTGTATTATCATTTCATCACCGTTTAGGTTAAGAAAATAAATTACTGGAATATAAATCAATGAAAAACCATTTACTCGTATTTACTGCTTGCGAGTGCTACAAAGGAGACACTGATTGTTCGCTCTCCCAAAGAGTAACATTTACCTGCCAGAGACTATGCCTCTTGGGAGAGGGATCAGACTGTTCAACAAAATTGCCTCGGATATTGATATATTTCACGTAAGGATCGTGTGATTTATCTATGTGTATTTTATTTTAAAGAAGAAGAGCTTCAGTTATTGTTGACAGAAAAACAATTCAAAAGAAATTTACGAATTTATGTTTGTCGATAAATTCTAGGACGAGAACTCGTGGATGGAAAACAAGACTTTTATAATATATCATCTTTATTTGAAGATGGTAATGCCTTTAACACTGTGGAGCATTTCAATCCAATCATTGACCAATTGTGTACTTGAGCGATCACCATCCAAGTACGTTCCGCGTCGAAAGCAGTGTAACTTCGACGATTGAATGAAAAATTGACTTAAAACATGCCGTGGACCTTAATCCTATATCGCCTCGGATGTTGATATATTTTATGTAAGGGAGGCCCAATTTAGGCATGAACTCCAGGAGTTTCTTTAGAGAAATGATTTGTTGGCGTCGTCTGTTTGATGAGCATTAGAACCTGCTGTTGCTTGTCTTTATTGCTTTGTTTTTAGTACTTAATCATAAGTACCTATATTTGTAAATGAATCGTGATTGTACTTCAGTAACAATGAGATATTTTTTTTGTAATGCTCTGTAGTGTAATTTCAGTCTCATGATTCACGTGAATTATCGCAAAGACATTCTTGAATTAGTTAAGCAGCAAAGAGACCGTCAAAATCAATCAGTAATACAAGAAGGACCCATTTAGAAATGGCACGGACTATCCGACGACAGTACAACAGCTGGTTGGAAATAATCTATTTAATTTTCGATGAGTTTTAAAATCAGTTTTTTTGCGTAAGTGTATGCTCGATGAAGTGTGCTTGTGCGTTTATATGTCCAAAAAAAATGCAGTGTTAGTATCAAAAATTTGTTAAGTAAAGCTTTTGAAATTTTAAGCAGGTAGCCGTTAGTGTTCGATTTTAGTTTGCAACACTAGTACGATGAGCGCTTTTTGCTTATAACTAATGCACGGCCCGGTAGCTCTGCTTGCAACATCAATAAAGCCGATTCCTTTAATGCACCGAGCGCCTTTCTGTAATCGACGAGATTTTTATTACAAAGCTTTCGAGCTTCTATTCCCAATACTGATAGCTGCTAGTTGTTTTTTAATTGTTTTAGCGCGAGATAAGAGCGTTGCTCGGTTCAATTTGAAAACGAGTCTACTCAGGCATTGGCTTGAGACTGAGTATAGAAACAAAGGTGATAAGTAATTACAGGAAAAGAGTGGACGAGAATTTGTCGAATTGGCTACTGTAAGACTTCCTTGAAGCGCAAATCCAAATGCAAATACAAATACACATTTTCAGGAACGTATTTCATTATCCCTAATTTAATTTCAATACAAAGAAGGTGGATTTTTTTATTATTATACAATTCCTCTTCTAGTTAATTATTACGCCATCTGGTATCAGTGTTTACCCGTAAATGCAGATTTATATCATGAAATTATTAAAAAAACACGTATTATATTTCTTGGGTTGATTCGCCTCGTTGAGATTAAATAATACCTCGGGAATGTCGGGATAATCACCGACTTCTTAATAAAATGATAAAATAAAGATAGCGAGAGCTTCCATTTCTTCAGATACTCAGACTTCTGCTGTGAAATTGGTCGGGAACCATACATATACCGTGCAGATATGTCCTAGAATGAAAAATGGGCAGTGTCTGTCAAGCAGTTGATGAAAAATGACTAAGTGGTTGCAATTTGTGGTGACCATACGTTCCATGTACAGAACGGATATAAAAAGTAAAATATTAAATTTCCATGAACACTTTACTGCATCAACAAATTATTAAGACATAAGTAATTTCATACCTGTATATCGTGTTAAAGGTTGTGATTTCATCAATCTCTTAATAATGTTAAAAACAATCACAATTTAAGTATAGTATAATGACGTAAGAGGTTGTTATTTTAATGCATGCAGTCATCTCTTTTGAGTGTCAATTTTCATTAAATACGCTTGTATTTTTGGGAAAATCGACACCTTACGATAATCGACCACAACATAGCTTACGGTATAAGAGAAAGAAATTAAATATGGACTTAAAAACTCACTGACTCTTGCTATATTATGTTTGATACATGATATATTATGTTTAACGCCTGAAGGCAAAAATGCTTTGCTGGACCCTCTCCTGTGTGTATTTTTATAGAGTTGAAATCAAAATGAAACAAAAAATGAAATAGTTTACTTTTCATTATTTAAAAAACATGGTTTACGTTTTTCAAAATAAATATTGAATAAAATGCCACAATTAATTTTATGAAATTTATGTGTATTTTTATAAAATAAAGTTCAAATAATAAATAAGTGATAGCGTACTTTGTAAATATAGATATTATATTAACTACTGTCAAAAAAATGGAATCGTGAACATGTTCAATATAAATTTTATAATACCTGAATCACAGAGAATATGTCATAAAGTAATCGTAAAATTCTGCCAATACATAAATAGTATGCAGTATCGGAATCCGATTGATTTACAACGGGTCATTTAAATGGATTTTCATTTACTTGATTCTCGACAAAATAATACACCTATTTATTTAATTAAACATAATCGTACTTCAATGAAAAATAACAAATGTGATGTTTGTTGTTAGGCATGTTAACAAAAAGTGAAAAAGAGTAAAATACATTTTATTTATTCAAATTAATATTTATTTGTATAAAAACACTAATATATATAATATATATAATATCATAATATACTACATTTCGCTTGTAAAAACACTTAGTTATATAGCATTTTTTTGTCAATCTGAATGTTGTGTTTTCGATTCTTGACTAAGATTAAAATTAAAATCATGCTTTTTTATATAATCCTTTGCTTTTTAATTACCCCAAGTGGTTTATATGGTCCGAATCGTAATATAATTATCATAAGATGAGTGGTTGAAGATAGTTGTTATGTAAGCACTACCCATTCATAGTAAGTCTACGTAGAAACGAAAGATGCTTAGCTATTGGATGCTCAATACTCCACGTACAATGCTTATCCAAACCTCTATAGATAAGATTTTCCTATCACCGTTTTTTAGTATTTTTTTGTATGTTGTAACTTAACGAAAATCACGAGGTTAATGTCATTTAATAATTTATTTGTCTTTGTATCTAATGTGCGGAACAGATTATTTCCGGTCCAGCGGTCAAAAAACGAATCCGTATCAATAAAAAAAGTTGAAATTGTTTTCCAGCTCTCGGACGGTAAAGCAAAGGCTTGGGAATCCTCCTTCGATTACGGGCCTTGTCCTAATGCATCCGATCCGTTGGGGTTAGGGGGAAGGGGCGCTCTCCTGTTCTGAATATAGCATTCACCGCCGAGTAATCTCGAATAATATGTAAATGACAAACTCAGCATTCAACTTTAATCATTCCGCAAACTTCTCCGGCCGTCTCTGTCTCTCACCCTCTCGCTTTAACGCGGCGGCGTGGGTATAATATATGGCGGCCAATTTTATACGGGTAGCGCAGAGGCGGATTCAGTAATAACATTTTTTTGTCATATATGAACCACATGGTCACCAAAAATAGCCGCTACTTGAATCAGTCGCTTCTGTCTATTCCTTACATCACGTCATATCAAAATCCAAAGGTCCATCTGAGAACTTATAATACATTGTGCATGACGACCATTATAACAACATTTTCTGAAGTTAAAGAGACGGCAGTTGCCACTGTCTATTCCTTAAATCACGTCATATCAAAATCCAAAGGTCTATCTGAAAACTTATATTTTATTGTTGCTGACGACCCTTTAAACAAAATTTTCGGAAGTTGAAGAAACGCCAAGAAATATTTATATTTTGTATTTCAATTTTCTATGGAAATGGAATGGAAAGTCTGACAATCTCAAGTCCTGGACTACTTGGTTCTAAGAAGCAGCTTAACACATTTTTTTATAACGCGGAAAAAACAGCCAAACTACCGACAGACAGAGCACAATTAACAAATTCACACCAAGATAACAACTTCATCCGATCATACACACAAAAGAAAAAAATATATATCGTAAAGATTAATATTGTTATTTTTATACAATTTAGAAGTAATTTAACTTTGAATTCGTCATGAGAATACAAAAAATAAATAAAAAGTATGCGCTTCTTTGTGTTAAGTATTTATAGGATATTTGAAAAATACAAGGTTTTTACTTTTCGCATTTTTTTTATTGTTTCTGTATTTAAAATGATAACATAATGTTGATAATTATATTTACCAGACAGATCTTAAGCATAACTCATTGATGGATATTTTCTTGCATTTTTTTAGCAATACTGGTTAGTTAGACCTAGATTCACCACTGAATTCCCCACACCGCCCAGGTTGGCCTCAGAAATGGTGCTAAATGTTCGTTTTTTTCAGACCCTCGTGTCGCTGAAACAGGAAATGCTATAATAATTGTTTTCCCTGTGCTTCTGACACACACCCGCTCAGAAGGCCGGCAAATGAAAATTTTAATAATAACTATGCAATCGTTCATTTTGCACTTTATTTGAAAATATTTCGACCAAATTTTGAATTATTTGCTTAAGCTATACAAATATTACTTATGCATATTAAATAATTATAAAATTATGCTTATAATTAATATGCCAAGAAGTGTAATCTAAATATAAGAAGTAAGAAAACTGCATATTATGCAAGAAAGTGTGATAAAATATGTTGTAAGCTATGTTTAATTAATAAGTATAAAAACTTCGTACAATTATTATATATAATAAATTATTTAATATGAGTAACTGTCGATGGTTGGCATTAATATAATCTCAAAACTCTTAAAAATGTTTTCCAGAGCATATTAATCAAACTATCTATTAGGCATAAGTCCGTAATCACCATAATGAGTTTGTGTGAAAATAGACGATGTGTGATTATCGGACTAGTAAAATGACGTCAACGGATAAATATTCTACATACAGTGTTTCGGCATCCACGAATATGGCGAGTGCCATATGAATTTCAGTCAAAAATTATCAATAACTATCAATCGGTGTTCTTGTCTATGTGTTAAGATAAAGAAAACGCTTCAAACATCACCGTAGATATTTACATTTTTAAGAAAATATTTATTGTTTTCGAAATTATCGTGAATAATTTATTTCTAAAGCTATACAAGTTATAAATATTTATTTATTTATTTACCTTGTTTTCACATGGATCACGTAACAAAAGTTCTCTATTAGGAGACTGCAGTGTCGACTAACTCGTAGTCTTTGTCAATCCTTCTCTAGAGAAGTACATATTTTGCATATAAACTATAGCGACATCTATCATACGATGATTACAATGACATAAATACTAGTTCCAACGTGACTCAGTTTAGGTATAGCAAAAGCCAAGTTGGCCAAGCGGTATGAATACCTGGGCATAGTTGGTTTGCAAGGTCCGCGGTTCGCATCCCGCTTCTGCTGTTATTTTTCTGCTTGAATTGACTGGTTAAAAAGAATTTTATGTATAGTATATGTATATTTAATTACTTATAATATTGTCATATGGGCAATGATCTATAAAAGTAGATTAGAATATTGAAATAATAAAATAATATTGTAATAAATAGCAGAAAAAATCAATCCAATTTAAAATTAAAAGATTATTTTAATTAATTTTGAAACTCATTTAGAAATGTTAATAACTTAACAATGCTATGATAAATTTGAACCAAATTTAATATTGGGAAGTAGGTCAAGATAAATTGAAAACATTATTCACACACATACACGGCAACACATATACTCGTATATTTGCAACTTCTTTTTTATATATACACGTTTCTTTTAAATTAGAGAAAAATTTTTTTTTTTCAATAATATGATAAAATGATTGAAATATTGTTTATTTAATTTTGAATAAAGCTATTTTCAATGAACATGAGCAAAATATTTATTTGTATAAGAAATGAATATATCAAACTATTATATTTGTTTTTACGCCAGCAAAATACTTTTTTACCTGGCAAAAAAAACGTTCGAATACAATTTGTCTACATTATTGGTTTCCTCAATAAATGGTTTTTGATGGGACCACTATTCAAACCCCGAGCCTCAATTACCCCATCTCACCTAACTGTCCCATTCATATGTTTTCTTACCTTCGAAACCTGTTTTCGAGCTTCTATGACAGTCATTCACGTTGCCTTTCGACGCGATTGATTTTCTTCATTAATAATGTGAACACATGTACATACAAAGTTATACGTTATGTAACTTTGCACTTACAAAACTTGTTGTGAGTAAATCTTTACAATTGACTGATATTATTTTGAATATTACAAAACTAAATATAATTTACGTTCAATAATATTATTATAACGATTCAGTTGTATTGTCTATTAATATCTTCAGTATTCAATAATATTATTGTGAAACAATATTTGGTTTCTTATAAAATATCACCTTACGATTGACAATACATAAATATTTAAAATTCATTATTACTGTTTTGTACTCGTACCAATATTTCTTTTCTACCCTTTTGTGTCTTTTTTTTTATGTATGCACATACAGGAGAATACCGACAGATGGTGATAGTAATTTTGATGTCTGTGGAATTCTATGACGCTTACCATGGTGCATATGACTAAGCGCTGCATGTGGAGTGTTGATTCGCCAACGTCATGGACCAGCCCGGGATTCACGCATCATCCTTATTATTACAGAAATTTACTATGAATTGGCGGTCTTCACGGGACGACTTTCGTCTACCACCAATTTTAATTAATAGGCTTTTACATTTTACGGCTGAGGGATCAAATTCACGCCAACCAAGATTATTTTAGAGCTCAGAAATCGATTCAGAATCTTTTTTTTATCTCCGTCGTTGATCGAACCCACGACTTTGGCTTGCAAAGCAAACTCTTTCAATATTGAGCTATACCCGCCGGCGACCATTGAGATATATCTATTCCCTTATAGAAGCATGTGGTTTCCTCTGGAATTTGTTGCTGCTTTAATATGCATTTAATGTCAAGAGTAAGTGCCAAAACTATTTTTGTCCATAATATGTATTGCTCTCAACTTGGTTTCAGGACAACATATACATAGAGGGGTGAAGAAAAAATAAGTAAGAAAAGGAAGTATAGTTTGTACTATCTTACTGTTTCTGCCTGATATAAGATAAAAAAATTCAATGTTAACTCATTTGATAGTTATTCCTAATAATACATACGATCATGAGATTTTAATCAAAGTAAGCTTCCAGTCCACGAAAACTCAATTTAGTGTACAGCAGATTGCATACAACACGGCGAATAAAAAACGTGTTTTTTATTAAGTAAAAATAAATTCAAATCTAGCATTTATTTGCGAGGACTTGTTTATCATGCATTTCTTCCGGCTGTTGCGTGGCGTGTTTGAGAATCCTGAAATTTTGTTGAAGATCGGTTTTCTTGTCCCCGATAAATATCTGAGAATAAGAAAGCACAGATTGTTCGCTCTCCCAAAGAGTAACACAAACCTGCCAGAGACTATGCCTCTTGGTAGCGGAATCAGATTTATAACCAAATCGCCTCAGATGTTGATGTATTTCACGTAAGAGAGACCCAATTCAGACATAAACTCCAAGAGTTTCTTTGGAGGAATAATTGTTTGGCGTCGTCTGTTTGATGAGCATTGGGACCTGTTGCTTGTCTTTATTGCATTGTTCTTAGTACTAAATCATAAAAATCTAAATTAGTATTTATTGCATTTTTTATTTTATTATTATTGTACTTCAGAAATTTATTGAGTTGATTAAATTTGAAATAATTCTGTAAGGGAAAAAAAAAATGAAATAAAACGGGTACAACTTACAATTAGAAATAAGCTGGTTTGTATAAGGTTGGTCTCATCGCATGATCACGCGAGGGTGATAAAGCACGGGAGGAATGCAACGGGCGATGGGAGGAATCGCCAGACGACCAACGCTCTCCTTGCTGGGTAAGTTTGAATTGGATGCAATCAGAGAGAGTTATAATATGCCGGCTTTTAGAGCATTCAACTGCCACGGTTGAGAGCTGTGCGCCCTGCAATTCCTACGTATTAAGAGAAAATTAAGATTAAAATTGACATTAAGCAACTGTTCATGCAAGCAGACTTTAATATGTGTGGTTTTCGTTAAATCTTCGAAGTTTAGCAATATTAGATAAAAATCAGGATGCCTAACAGCTCGTTACTTGATACATGCCGATAGTTGGGATCAGCCTTCCTTAAAGACCAAACGGTACTGTCATCTCTTTAAGTGTCTTAGATCCTGCTCTACGGATTATCGGGAATCAAATTTGTTCTCGACGACTTCAAAGGCTGATAAGTCATGTATTATGTCAATTAACAAACCTGAATGGTAGCAAGTCGTAATGTCAATATGTAAAACATATAAAACGGATAATTAATATTTAAATAATACTTGTAATAAAAATAAAATAATGAGGTTTCAGGGAAAAATTCATATACTTTTATTATTAACGATTTTTATTATTTTTCATACAACGTTCCCTTTAAATTTTAATTATAAATTAAACCACGTATAAAAACTAAACTGTCTAGTTTATAACATTTTCATGACGGCTCGGTTTGAAAACAAATTATTCGGTCAATTATAAAACTAGTATTTGAAGCATAAATGTACTTATATAGTTTATTTTCATATATCACATTGGTTCTTGTATTTTTTAGCTATCAGATGATGCAAAAAAAAACTATTCTAAGAAAGTAGTTAAACCATATATCACGTCAACCGATGTGAACGGTTGGGGAATCTTATGACGGCATATGCCGACAACCGATGCCAAAGGGTTAAGATTGATATCCTAGTCATTTGATCATATTATATGATCTGAGTCACCTTAGTTAGAAATATGACTCAGGTACCTTAGCTACCAAAAAATATAAATATTCAATTCCCAAGAGATCATTGGAAACTATATGTTTCCAAGTACAGCTTTTTGAATGTAAGATATATCTTGGTAAAAGGCATGGAAAATATCACAATTGAATGATGGTTATTTGTAGTGACTATATCATGTTTCATATATGTAACAAACATGGAAAGAAAAAAAAGTCGGAAGTCTTGCTCACTGATTAAGTATCAGTTAGTCGAGTCTGATTAAGTCGGATATTTGTGGACTCAGAAGCGAAGTAATAATCACCCCTTTAGTCCGGTGCTGAGAACGTCTCAGTCAGTGTGCCTAATGAAGCGACAATTTCAATGAATTAATCGACTCAAAAAAAGACTCACTTCCAGTTAGTAATAGTAAAAGAAAGATTGCATCTCTTCCTTGGAATTTTCTCTTATAATTTCTAGTACTGAAAATTGAATATACTGCACATTGAATGAAATGACATCAATTAAGTCGCATTGTATTTGTTAACCTTTTCAATATTATCTATTGTAATGATGTCATAATATATGGAAATAAAATTTACATGTGTTTTTTTATTGCTTATATTATTTCGTTTTCACTATATTTTAATTTGATATTAAAATATACTCGAAAATTCTACTCAAGCAGCAGAATTTTCGGAATTTCCTGGAGAGACCACGTCATGAACAATGAGAATCTCAGCGTAATCAAGGAAGATAGGCACCTAATAATAACCATTTCAGAGAGGTGAGCCCTATAGATTGGTCATATCATGCGACACGGCGGTCTTCAGCACGAAATTGTGGAAAGGATGGTTGAGGGTAGAAGCTGCAGAGGGTAACTGAGACGAGAGAATTTGCAGCAAATGTTCGAGGACATGAGTTGTAGCTCTGGTGACGAGCTAAAGATGGTTGCACAGGATTGAGAGGAGTGGAGATCGAGATGCAAGATTTTTTTGCTGCAAACCAATCTACCGGATTGATACTGAATAATGTGAAATTAAATATTTTATTTTGAAATAAAAACTGTATTATTCTACATTAATGATAATAAAATCTGAATCATTGGCAAACGCGTCACGATCCTCCAGTCATCAACAAAAGAGTGAAAGACAAATAACATGTTATTTTTAAGTTATATCATACATATGCATGACTACGTACAATGTTATTCTCGAGAAGAAAAAAAACACGAAAATAATAACGATATTTTCATCTCTCCGTGAGATATTGCGTGGAACGTGAATGCGTAAACAAAATATGTCAGGGGAATATTTATTTTAAAAAGTGTGCCATAAAAAACATATCTCGAGAGCAGTAAACGAACGTTAGTTTAATATGAATAGTGAGAGCCTTGTGTAAGCAAAACGAAAATTAAAATACGTTTTTACTGTCGCATAAAATATGAAAATATACAATATTTTAAATATTTAATATTATATTTGTAGACATACCACTAATCGATATATTTTATATGTGTTCGCATGTATTCAAATCTAAGAGAAACTTATTGAGTGGGAGACTAATCATATTTGTATAAAATCGTATCAAAGCTGGTTATAATTTGTGGCAGACGAACTTGAAGAATATAATCCCAGTACGCTTTTACATGAATGAATCAAAATCATTTGTAGGCGATGAGTATATTTCAGATTATACTTTCTATTCACAGAATCATATATCATGGTGATTCAGATATATTTTGTCAAAATTAATGATATCTTGCAGCCGAAAAGTATATTTTTATTGAATTCAATTAAAACATAAGGGAAAAAATGAGAAACATACAACAATCCACAATGAAAAAATAAGGGAATATTAGATGGTCAAAACATACGTGATAAATGTCTACTTTAAATACCGTCTAATAGGTGTTTTGTCAAGTTAATTTTGATGTTCACAAAAAGTATCAGATTTTCTACAAAAACTGATTATTATATCCATAAAACGGTCAAAAAGAAGATAAGAAAGATAAAGTTACTAAAAAAAACGTAGTACCCACATACTTCATATGTCCGTCAATAAATCTGGCAGTGAGCATAAAATCTTTCATATTTTATTCCGGATCAAAAGTATATTTGGCAGAGTACGTTTTTTTTTTATTATATAATTGATGGGAGGCGTTATAAATAATAAAGCTTAGTCAGTATCACGCTAAGAAAAGTTTCGCCAAGACCGATATCACCCAACCCATTTCGCCGTTCGGGCTTTATTTTTTGTTTTCGTTCATAGTTTTCAGGGGACTTTCAAAATGTTTTACAGCTACTTCAGCGGAATCCCAAATAAGATTGCACTGCGCTGATATCATTTTTTGAAATTTTGTTTACGCAAGATCTCCAAAGCGGGGGTTTTCTACTCGGTAGTAATGTTGTTAAAGAAACGGGACGGGTTATCTACTGTACTTTTGTTTCATGAAATATAATACTAACCTTGTGTTACTTTACACTGCGAACTCAACGCAATAGTTATTTGTTGCATTCTTTTTAACAGTTTATTTGAATGGTATACATTATTGCTTTTTTATTGATTAAGTAGGTGAGAATTATCGAATTTTGATTTCAAATATAAAACCAAGGTTTTGCAAACAGTTACATTCGAAATACATTCTACATTTCACCAAAATGAAAATAAACTATAAATTTCATTGATAAATAAATTGAATAATTTGTAAATGTAAATTTACAATTATGAATCTTAGTGGTTGAACTGTTTAACATAAAAACACATTTTTTTAATGTAATATTAAAATTAAAATAAATACTTATCGCATTATACTTGTTAAAAAGTATTATTTGATCAAATCATTAATTATATTCTCTAGAATATAAAATAAGTTTTCTTTTTACTGTTACATAGCTTATCCTAACAAAATACAAAATTTTCAATGAACTATTAATGAAAGTCTTATTTTTTTGAATTATTGTCGTATATTATGTATAATTTACCACTTTTAATAACTGTTTCCACTATTGATATTACATACAGGTAATTTCTTCCAAAAATTCAAGCTATTTTTCTCAGCTTTATTTGGAACATTTTATTTTAATATTTGCCATTATCTTACTAACAACGCCACTGAATAAAGCGAGTCCACTGTGTAGACATGTAGAAAACTAAGTTTAAAGAAAGTCACCTAGCTGCCAAAAATTGTCTTTCATGCTACTCGTAGTTTCACAATATCAACTCCATTTTATGACAACTATGCAAGGTTTCAATATGTAGAAATGAATTACTCTAAATACAAGTATGTTTATCTGTATGGTTGATACTTTTATTTTATGAATATCTATGAATATAAAAAAAAAAAATGCGATAATTCAATACATAATTGTTTAACCAATGCATCTTCCCTGTAGTAACTTATGGCGTATAGACGTGGAATCTAACAGCAAGTCTTACCCATAAAATAAAGGTTACCCAGTGTGCTATGAAGAGATCCTTTGTGCTATGGAGACAAAAATTTTGACTATATTTATTTTCAACTATTTTAAGTGTAATGCGAATAAAATGAATTTGTAAGATATTAATGAACGTGGTTAACTCACATATTTTCTGATACATAATATCTTAAATATTACCTAACTAAATGTCACTACATCAATCCATGCTCAAAGTGTCGCTAAAAGGTGAAATCTGAAACGAGGAATCAAGCAGAAGAACTCAAAAAGTCGATGCTACACAACGAATAGGCATTTTCAAGTGGCAATCGGCAGGACATATCTGTCAAAGAAACGACGGTCGATGCAGAAGAAAAGTATTCGAATCACGCTCAAGAACTGGCAAACGAAGAATTAGCCGACCCCCTGCAATATGGACTGACGATATAAGAAGAACAGTGGGAGTTACCTGGATGCGGAAGGCGGAGGATCGAAGAGGATGAAGACTCATGCGGGAGGCTTACGTTCAGGAGTGGACGGATACAGGCTGATGATGATAATGATATAAAAGTATCATAATTCATTTCATGTTTGATATGGATTAGGAAGTGAATGTTACCAATATTACTAGCAAATATTATAAGCCTTTCTTCATTAATATGAAAGAATATATGTCTCTTACCTTTCTGCTTCGTTTATCCTTGCTCTTCTGCAATTTTTTGTGAAGTCCTTGTCCCTCTGCCAGGACGTTTTTCATACCCCGACATCCGATTCAATGGCACCACTCAAACACTTGTCCCGTGGACGGTCATCTTTGTCACATGTGACACACCCATTGTAGATTTTTTTGGTAGAATTTAATTGCCCAGTTCTTTGTTGAATCTTCAAATTTTTTCGGTCAGTATGAACCTTTTTGTAACAAAAACATCATCGGTTATCAACATCGGTTATCAACTGACAATACTTGGTGAAACTGTAAAATTATAATTTTAAAATTATTTTTAATTAGAAAACTAAAAGAATTAAAAATATTTAGTTTTGATTCACAATTTATTTTAAATGATTACATGTTTCGGCCTTCCTGAAGACCATCTTCAATAATGAGAAAATAAAAACAGACAGTGGCTTATATAGGTACGGACAGTTAATAAGTTCCCACACACATATTTACAGGTTGTATATGTGTGCGGGTAAAACAATTGAAAAAATACATTTTTATATTTTTTCATTATTGAAGATGGTCTTCAGGAAGGCCGAAACATGTAATCATTTAAAATAAATTGTGAATCAAAACTAAATATTTTTAATTTATTAAATTTTTATAACACTTAAAGTAATGTTTATTCTGTTTGAATGTCCTGCTGTCTGTATATACGTTTATATTGTTAATTTATTGGTTAGATTCATTGATAATATACTTTATTTTATGAGTATTTAGTGTATAGATATTTTTGCTGAAACTGGACAATAAAATAATCGTCAACATAAATATTAAAACTATATAAAATATCACTTCTAGGTCCAGACAGACTTAAAACCACGAATCATAAAATATTGCCGTGAAACTTTCGCGCTTGGGTTAAAAACTTGCAAAGTAATATTAATAATGTCGGCTGTTTACCGAGTCGAGCATTTCTGTTCAATGCTCAATATTAAACGTAACATGTGTGACGGTAAAAGGATCGTCGAAGGCGCCCGCGATTGTTTCAATTTTACAACGATAAAGTTTTGCCGAATTCTCGGCCGCAAATTCCATTGAAATTGTGATGTTGTTTCCAATGCGAGAGATACAAACGCTGTTATGAAATACTCGAGCAACGGCAATTCTAAATCTTTTATACAACACGTAAAACTTTAGATTAAAATAAATGTTTCATAAAATAAGAAATAAAAATGTGAGTTATCTCATCATCATCAGCCTGTGTCAGTCCACTGTTGAACGAGTCTCCATCCTCTTCGATCCACCGCCTTCCGCATCCAGGTCACTCCCGCTATTCTTCTTATATCGTCAGTCCATCTTGTAAGGGGTCGGCCAATGCTTCGTTTGCCAGTTCTTGGGCGCCATTCCAATAATTTTCTTCCCCATCGACCGTCGTCTCTTCGACGGATATGTCCTGCCCATAGCCACTTGAGTGTGCCGATTCGTTGGGTAGCATCCACTACTTGAGTTCTTTTGCGTATTTCCTCGTTTCGGATTCTAACTTTTGGCGACGCTCCGAGCATGGATCTCTTCATAGCACGTGAGTTATCTAATTATTATATGATCTGCAACTAATTAATATAATCTTCTTAATAGAAATTTTGAGAGAATTTTCTATGTACAGATAATCAAATGAGGAGCTGCAAATAGTAGCAGTCCTGTAGTCTTTTTAAATCAGGTCAAATACGTGTATTATTAAATTTTTTGACTTTTAGAATACTTCTTCTTCAGCGAACTTTCAATTTTCAGAAGGGCGTATGTTCTCATCATCATCAAAAGTTTTTGTACTTCTACTTTTGAACGAATGCCTCTCGTATTAGTCTTTTTGATCGATTGATCTTTTGCCCTCCACAACTAGTTTACTTTCGTTATTCTTCTGATGTTGTCAATCCATCTTGCAGGGAGTTGGCCAATGCTCTGCTTGCCAGTTATTGAACGCCACTCCAATACTTTTCATCCACATCGACTGTCGTCTCTTCGACAGATATGTCCTACCCATTGCCGCTTCATATCTTTACAACCCGTGAATGCGATTCTGATCTGTTTCACGAATTCTTTCTTTTAGTACTTCTGTGCAGTGGCCACAATTGTTCAGAGGGAACTCCCTTCTGACTTATCAGTTGCTAACTGATGATAATCTGAATGAGCGCGTAATCAAGGAGACTTAACTGTCCTCCGGTATAATGCGGGTGTGAGACGGGTAAAGTCCATTGCCAATTGTTTGTGCAGATTTTTTGAGTAGCCTCCATTACTTCATTGGTTTATCTTCATATATCCTCGTTTCAGATTATATTTATAACGTTTAACACTCTTATCATGAATCTCTCCGTGGCACGTAAGGTGACCTTTATTTAATGGGTACCTATGTTATATTGACATGTAAATGAGTCAACTGTGAAGAATTTGTATGAATCTCAAATAAGTTGGGAATCGTTGACCTTGCTCCCAGTGTCTGAGGGAGACTCGCAGATGTCTCTACAATTATCACCTCCCTCCCGGTGCCTGATTTATTCTCGGAGGTACGCAATAATCCGTTTAGCCTACAACACACCAGGTATATATCCCGGTCGTAGTACAATAATCACCCGTAATCTCGAGCAGGCGGTACGCCCGTACTTCACCACACGCGCTTAACTCGTGGAAATTTTAATCTGCGCTGTAGATCACTTTTTTAATGAATGCCTTGTGACTTAAGAAAGGACGGTTTCAAATTGAAATTAAGTGTCTAAGCTTTCTTGTGCTTTAGTCGCGCCATGCTTAAAGCATATAGTAATGTTTGGGGCACGGTTATACGTGAAATGCACACTCCACTGTGGCCTCTTTACTCATGACGTCTGTCCATGTGATCTTGGTAAACAGAAGACATTATTTAATGTAATGCATTACATCATATCAGATATTCATCAGAACATAATAATTATTCAATATTGTCAATTGGAAACTTGTGATATTTTCAAAAATCCTTACCTGGGCTGTAGACTGCATCGATTATATCGACAGGATAAAATAAAATTGAATGCTTTGTTTAAAATCTTGAACTTTACATATTCTAACAATGTGAGAAATTTACAGGCAAAGACACAATTTTTTTTTTTTTTTTTTAATTTAAACTAAATCATATAAGAAATAAAAATTACCCTCCATCAGCTGATCATATACTTTAATTTTTTCATTGATGTCAAATTGATTCCACCCAGTATCTGATATCATTTTTATTTCTCTCGAATAAGTTGAAATAGAATGATACAATAGAGTACATGTGGCATAATACAATATGTAATTTGAGTCTATGATAAACCGCGATTTGTGAGTGTTAAAAAATGGCGTTCGAGAGACACAACCATACTTCGAGGTTGCCCAACAATGATATATTTTCTGCCTTTAGTCGTATTCTGTACAATAATTTTCACATCCGCCTGTAGGAAGACTCTCTTTCAGACTAATTAAGTCTTCCAGGTCGGTTTTCTGCTGGAACTGGTCTCTTACCCCAGCTATCTGTCTCAGGGTTGGATATAAATAGTTGTGTAAATCTCAGGAAACTGTTTCGTGACTTCAGTCTTGATTTAAGTAGTTGGTAATGCAAGCATTGAGACTGTTTGTTCGCCGTGTTTTATTTTTTTTCGATTCTATTCGGAACAAAAACAGACTTGTCTATGATTAATTGTGACATTCAATTATTTGTTGATGCAAGTCTCAATTTATTTGTATAGAAAAACACTAATAGCGTCGCAGATCATAAAAGAGTATCCTATTAATTACCGTAATAAAAAACATTTTAAATTCTTACAGCAGTAAAATAAAATCATTGATAAAATCATTGAAAATGTAAGTGAAGTAGTGTATTATTTTAGTTAGTTAATATATAATTAAAATATAAATATATTTTAATTATATATATATATTATTTCACTAAATATATACCATTAAATTGTAATTTATATGATGTATTAGTTGTATGACAAAATAATTATTCGATATGTCAAGCCACATTCTTTTTTAACCCTTTCGCATCGATTGTTGGCATATGCCGTCATAAGATTCCCCGATATATCGTTTTACTACTTTCTTAGAATAGTTTTTTATGCACCGATAGCTAAAGTATACAAGAACCAATGTGATATATGAAAATAGACCAGATAAGTACATTTATGCTTCAAATACTAGTTTTATAATTGACAGTATAATTTGTATTCAAACCGAGCCGTAATGAGAAGGTTAAGCTTTGGATATATTTTCATGTATAAATTTTGCATCACGTACAAAAAAAATGTAATTATTGGGTCATATTTTTTTTATAGTTACTTTTAGGAATATTTGAGGATGGTTGAAGGTATAGATAGAAACTGTAGAGGGCGCCCTAGGCGGGAGTATTTACAGCAAGTATTTGAGGACATGAATTGTAGCGCTTATGCTGAGCTGAAAAGGGTTGCGGAGGACCGAGAGGAATGGAGATCGAGATGCAAGATTCTGTTGCTGCAAGCCAATCCATCGGATTGATACTACGAAGAAGAAGGAATCTTTTAAAGCTTGAAAGTAAAAAACAAATCATTTGAAATATATTTTTTTGTAAATATTAAATTACACTTTTACATGGCAATTTTTCAAGAAATCAACGCTCTCAAACTATAAATTGGATTGATAGTCTATGCGGAAATATCTCTCGCACAGCAAAGAGGTTCTATAAGAATCGGCGGCGATATGCAAATATCACGGAGAAGCATGTTCACTTCGCGATCGAATTGTGTGCACAGAGACCCGCGAAGAAGCTTCAAATATCTGCGAGCATAGTTTATCATAGTTTAATCCGTTTATGGTTAAGTCAACAGGTAGGAAAACTTCTGCTGAAGTCAAACCGGGTAATCAAACACCGGAATATCGGGATGTGCCATCTTCTAGGCTTCGCTCACGGTCTCTCCCTCTCTCTTGCAGAGTCTTCTGAGAGTTTTGGCGTTTAAACAATTTATCACACTTTATTCTGCGCTCTCTCACAATGCGGATCTCACCCGGGAGAGAGTTACTCTGCAGACAGTTTTTCAGAGTTGGCAGAATGCTCTATGGCACCTCAAAAGCCTCGTGTGTACTTGCTTGCGTCTATTCTTGCACATACGTTCGTGCCGTTTCACTTTTGGATTTTGCTGTAAGGCGCTAGTTTGCGTAGCGGAAAGTTAGACATTATTTTAATGACGAAGAAAAATGAATCTTAGCACTTGTAGTCTTATTGAAATTCATTTTAATTCACTCAAGAAAATTTTATATCTGTGTAACGAAATAATATTTAAGTTAAAGTACTTTAACCCTTTCGAATCGGTTGTCGGCATATGCTGTCATAAGATTCCCTGACCGTTGACATCGGTTGACGTGATCAATCATTTTTAAACTTTCTTAGAACAATTTTGTATGCATCATGTGATAGCTAAAGGATACAAGAAACAATGTGATACATGAAAATACACCAGAAAAGTACATTTATGCTTCAAATACTAGTTCCATAATTGACAGTATAATTTGTATTCAAACCGAGCCGTAATGAAAGGGTTAAAAAAAGCAACTTAAAAAAAAATCACATATTAGCTTTAAAAAAATCTTTTAAATGACAATAGCTTTAAAAAAAAGTCAGGAATTATTTTTATTTTATTAGTTGTAAGCATATTCTCTGAAATAATTGTAAAAAATATATTCTTTCCTAATGTATGTTTTCGTTTAAAAAATAAAGTATTGTTACAATAATTGATTTTGGATCTGAATATATATTTATTATTTATTGAACAAAAAAATATACACGTGGCTGCTTTTTGCCACATTTGAATAAATATAAATGACTTTGTGTTATTAACGAATACATTTATAGCTCTTGACTTCTAGTTTCGTTTGTTGTACAAAAGAAAACATGTTGTCAAAATAAAAAGTGAAATGAGAAGATTTATTTAGATATATAAATTAAAATACGATTATAATGAGAAAATATTCGTTTCCGCAATACTTCTTTTATATCCTCTATCTAGAGGTTAGCCTCAATAAACATCAGCTGCTATTTCAAAATGTAATGGCAATATAAATAGTACTTTTGAAAATATTATGAAGCTTTATATTCGAGAAATATAATGTAGATGAGCTTTAGGATACAGAGATGTGTTTGAATTATGCAAAGAAAATGGCAACTCACAAATCTGAGTGGCTGCAATATTTAGGGGCAGTATAATTCTGATAAAGGATGGAAAGGACGGATGTAATGAAAAGGATTGGAGTCAAATACCAGGAACGAAGACTCATATTTTCATATGAATTTTTTAATTTTTTTTATTATTAGAATATTATTTTATTATTTCAATATTCTAATCTACTTTATAGATCATTGACTATATTGCAATATTATTATTACTTAAATATACATATACTATACATAAAATTCTTTTTTCAACGCGTCAATCCAAGCACAAAAATAACGGCAGAAGCGGGATGCGAACATCCGAGCGGTATGAATACCTGGGCATAGTTGGTTTCCAAGGTCCGCGGTTCATATTTTCACTTTACAAAATAGAAGCTGCTATAATATCACTAGGAAATGTCCAAAAGGAAGCAAAACTACGTCAAGGGGTGAGACACGGATGCTCTCTGTTGCCTGCACTCTCATGTCAGAAATTATGGAATAAAGCATTTGTAGTTACCGGGTATAGAAGGAGAGTCCACGCCACGAACAATGAGATTCTCAAGATAATCAAGGAAGATAGGCACCTAATAAGAACCATCTCAGAAAGACGAGCCCGATGGATCGTTCACATCATGCGTCACGATGGTCTTCTTCACGACATTGGGGATGGTTGAGGGTATAAACTGTAGAAGGCGCCCTAGATGGAAGTATTTACAGCAAGTGTTCGAGGACATGAATTGTAGCTCTTATGCTGAGCTAAAGAGGGTTGCGGAGGACCGAGAGGAATAGAGATCGAGATGCAAGATTCTGTTGCTGTAAACCAATCCTCTGGATATTGATACTACGAAGACGAAAGAACGGACTTATTACAAAAAATATTTTTTTTACTCATTGCTTCGCAAGTAGGGATGTTTACCACTGCGCCACGGTCCCGGTAATTCATGCCTCCAGTGCTCTAAATATTAATTATTGTTCAAGTCTCCACATTCACAGCACCAGCGCCAGGGCCCGGAGTGCGGAGAAAGCCGCAAAACATTGGAACTTGATTAATTTCTTCAAACTTCACTCCAAATTTACCGACTACCCCGCTTTTAATTCGTTTATTTCAGACGCCTCAGTCCGCACACGGGGCTGACTGTGGAGCTCATCTGTTATGGTCCACGCCCCTTCCCCGGCCCTGAGATCATCCTAGAATACAATAATTATAATTTTAACCCCTCTCCTGAAAAACTTGTTTCCCCCATCGATCGTCAAAACAAAGGATTCAAATTCACAATAAAATGTTTTTTTTTATTTGTTTTAATTCAAACTTGTACATGACGCATTATAAAATAATAATATGTTGATGGTCAATAATGATCAATATTCTGTAGATAACTAGTAACTGATTTTGCTTAAATAGTGATTTATAAATTATTAAAAATTTTGTCATTCGTTTTAAGACCTTGTCAAATATCAAATAGATAGGTACTTTTTGGCATGTTTTTGAAACAAGTTGAGCACTGCTTACTTATATACTGAAAGACCAAATATTTGATTTTAATTATTGCTTCCGCAGTTTTCCATATGAATGTGAATTTTTATGTTATTATAGTATGTTTTAATAATGACACACAGTTTTTGCAAAATATAATAATAAAATAAAATAAATATAATTAAATACATAGTCGCCACTGAGGTCAATGCATTTTTTCAATGCGCATGCGGTATACGAGCTTTTGAATGCCCGAGTCAAAGGGAGAGATCCATCACGTACGGCTGCCAAGCCAAAACTGAGCTACGCAGGCAGCTCGCTAGGGAAGGAATTTTGAGTGGGGGAACTAAGGTACACTACAGCATCTCGGGATCTACCAAAACAGCGCTTTTTAGGACTGTAATGCTACGGGAACCTTATTTTACGGAAAACCCTTGTATTGCCATTATTTACCATAACACAAGTATTTTTTTTTGTCAATGAGCATACAACTTGAATTTTTCAACATTTACTCTTTTTAACAATTACACGGAATTCATCCAAAATTATTTTTGCAATATTCAGTTTCACATTACACGTTGCTCTGAACAGCAGTTTCATCGATTGCATTCTCGTGGAAACTTGCAGCGGGGGCCGTAGCCTTTCACCAGGCGTGCCACTGACTGTATCCCCGGCCAAGTCCGCCGCGGGGTCGGTACTGGAGGCAGCAGCCAAAAGGGGCCATTTAGACGGAACCCACAGGATAACTCTACTGAATTCAGCTCTATTCACTTTGCGATTCCACGAATGGCAACACGCCCCGCAGGCGATTTGAATCTTTAATTGGCCCGATTGCGTACCTGTGCAGCTGCACTACACCTGTAATCTGAGTAACTTCCCAAGCATGTGACCGCTGGCATCTTTTTCAGTTTCTATATAATAATCTCAATTCTATAGCACTTAATATTGATCACACAAATTATGAACAATGCAAGACATTGCATGCGTGAATGCCGGGATATAGTCTTTTTGTTTTGTAAACACATACAGGAGAATACCGACAGTTGGTGATAGTAATTTTGAAGTCTCAACTGTGTAATTATATGACGCTTACTATTCAGCATATGGCTAAGCGCTGCATTTGGAGTGTTGATCAGTCAACGTCATAGACCCGAAATTCAAGCATCATACTTATAATTACAGGAAATTACTATGAATGGGTGGTCTTCACGGGACAACTTCGTCTGCCACAAATTTTAATTGATAGGCTATGACTGGAATTTTACGCGTGAGGGATCAAATTCACGCCAACCGGGGTTATTTTAGGGATCAGAATTTTTTTAATTTTTATTTAATCACCGTCGGGGGTCGCACCCACGACCTTTGGCTTACAAAGCAAACGCTTTGACCATTGAGCTATACCCTTCCGCGGGTATAGCTCAATGTCCACTGTAGTCTACGTTGGCGGATTAAGACTCTCTAGATTTCTAAGCTTTACAATTACCCAAAATTGGTATGAATTTAATCCCTCACCCATAAAATGCCAGTCATTGCTTATTTATCAAAATTGGTGGTAGAAGAAAGTTATCCCGTGAACATCATCCATTCATAGTGAATATCTGTAAATAATAATTTAATGATGCGTGAGTGTTGGTCTGTAGTCTATAAAGTCGGCGAATCAACACACAAAATGTAGCGCCCTGCTATATATAGTATGGTAAGCGTAAAAGAATTTGCATATGAGATTTCAGCATCACCATCACTATCTGTCGGTATTCTCCTATCCCAAAATTACCATTTCTTTATCCATTCCCACGTATTTTGTGGTAAGCAACGTGTTACCATAGAAGATAGTTCAAAACTCGCTATACTATATAAAATACTAACCTCGCAGCTTTAGAATGAGGTATATTTGACATCTAACTGATGCACGTAGAATCACGGGACGGATTTCAGCCACTCTCTAACAAGTAGCTTTTTGCGTGCGTCCAGTAACGGGTTTCCAAAAAAATGAACGTAATAGGGAAGGCTTGACTAAGTGAGTGTACGTGCATAGATAAAAATTATATTTAAGAGAATATCAATATTTATCACTTTTATGTTATATACAATATATATATTTTTGTTGTTTTTGTAGAAAACACTCATGATAATACCCATGTACATAATATTATTTCGGTATACTAGTACTCGTATTTTACATGAATACTATGGTATAATCAATAAAATCAAATAGTTGATGATCCTTAATGAATAATAAAACATTGTCCAATTTATTTCCATTATGCAAATGCGACACAAAATTTGTATTTTACAATTTCACAAGTTTTGTCAGCCCTCTGTCAAATTATGCATCCATTAGTAATTTATTAAATGCGACAAATTGGGTGCGCAAAAAATAAAACAATCCAATAATTAGCAGACAATAATTGTTAAATTGAAATGAAATTTTATGCACACATTGATTATTTCAAATGCGCATTACATAGTGTATAATTAAATGCAATTACACTACTCTTTTATACTATGAAATAATTGAATCAAATCAAATCAAATCATTAGATCATGCCATCGAAGACGATCCACACTAGATGACATTTGTAGAGGTCCACTTAGCAGACTCTTACCAAAAGATACAGAGATTTTTTTGCCAATATTATTTCCTTTCAATTCCATACCAATTCACATAAAGGACGAATCCGACCTATCCTTGAATAAGGCAGTCACTTTTGGATTGGAGCCCCAAAATAGTAATGAAAGGGTTAATAATTATAAGTTATCAGTCAGTTATAAGTCATCAAATGAGACCAGGGTTTCGCGTAGATTGCTCACTTGATCAGTCCATCACTTTTAAGCAATCACTAAGTAGTGTACAATGGTGTAATGGTGTTCCCATTGTGTTGTTTTGTCACAGTTAACTGCGGTCATAGTAAAGGTCAGCGTTAGCGCCCTCTCGCCCGGAGGACTTTACGCGTTTTTTTATTGGTCCCCTACACAACGGTTAATTGTACCGCAACTGCCGCGCAGAAGGCGAGAATCGTTACGTGTAAGGCCCGTAGAGGGCACCTCTGTCGATTGACGATCTCAAAGTAAAACACAGAATAGCTTAATAATTAATTAAAAATACCAAATATTACGAGTGACACTCTTACTTCTAACCTGCAATCAATGGAACACAGGCGTAAGATTGGTTCTCTTCATAAGTCTTTTTTACCGTTATTACCATGGTCGCTCCTCTTCGGAACTTAAAGAACTAATTCCTCCTGCACCCACCCACAACCGACAAAGTCATCTTACACTTGCCAAACATCAATACACGGTTAATATGTGTCAACCAAGAACTGGCAGCTTCCAAAGCTTCTTTCTGATGCCACCGGTAAGCTATGGAATGCTCTTCCAGCGTCTGTGTTTCCTCATTCCTACAATCTGGATCTCTTCAAGAAAGAGATAAATATACACTTGCAATCTCCCCAACCCACACACAAACACGAACAAAATACAAGTTTCCCGCATGCAGCGTCCAGCCTCCCTGGCTGAGCGTCACAGAGTTCACTGAACAGGGTGTGCTCTCTTGCATGCGTTTACATTAAAAAAAAAAATGTATTTTTTCTGCAATCCTTCCATACCTTAGTATCTTCCAATGGATTGGTTTGCATTATTGTAGTATTATGAAGGAGCTCTGCTGCCTTCAAAAGAGTCTGTGATACATTTAACGTTATATGTAAAATGGAATGCTTGGGGCAACAATACGCTTTACTTTTTGAAAAAGGATAAAAATAAATAGTACTTGATTAATAAACAGCAGTGTTTTAATTCATAGATTAATAAATTTATATTTTTAATAATGTCTTTAGCAAAAAATATTTGTAGCTGTGACATTCTACTAGGAGTTGTTATTTAAAAAAAAAGATTATCGGAGCTTATCTTTCAACTTCGTAGTATCAATCCTGTGGATTGGTTTGCAGCAAAAAAATCTTGCATCTCGATCTCCATTCTTCTCGATCATCTGCAAACCTTTTTAGCTCAGCATAAGAGCTACAACTCATGTCCTCGAACATTTGCAGCAAATAATCCCGTCTAGGGCGCCCTCTAAAGTTTCTACCCTCAACCATTCCCTCCACAATGTCGTGAAGAAGACCATCGTGGTGCATGATGTGACCGATTCATCAGGCTCGCCTCTCTGAGATTGTTCTTATTTGGTGCCTATCTTCCTTGATTATCCTAAAAACCTCATTGTTCGTGACGTGGTCTCTACTTCTATACCAGGTTACTACAAATTGACATGCTTTATTCCACCATTTCCGAGATGAGCTTCACGATTTTATTCATCAAAATAATTTGCCGGCGGGGATGGTCAAAGCGTTTGCTTTGCAAGCCAAAGATCGTGGGTTTGATCCCCGACGGAGATTGAAAAAAAGGATTTTTAATCGATTTCTTAGCTCTAATATACCTCCAGTTGGCGTAAATTTGATCCCTCACCCGGAAAATGCCAGTCATAGCATATTAATTAAAATTAGTGGCAGACGAAAGTCGTCCCGTGAAGACCACCCATTCATAGTAAATTCCTGTAATAATAAAAAATGATGCGTGAATCTCGGGCTATAGTCTATGACGTTGGCGGATCAACACTCCACATGCAGCGCTTGGCCATATGCACCATGATTAGCGTCGTAGAATTCCACAGATAAGAATTCAGAATTACTATCACCATCTGTCGGTATTCTCCTGTATGTGTTTACATAAACAAAAACGTCGAGTCTTTTATTTACCAAACAGAAGTCCAACACCCAACGTGATCCATGTAAAAACAAGGTTACTATAGAGATAATTTAGACTAATAAAATACATTATCATCATCATGTGCGCTCCCCTAACTGGAGCATATGTCATTTACGAAAGGCCGCCATAAAGGCCATTCGGCATAGTTTTCACTTCGTTCCAAGTCGGACAGTTAGACAGTTTATTTTATTTTCCTTAAATGACATTACAAAATAGGTAACATTTCAATGCGTCATTAAAGTAGATACAACCATAAGTGTGGCGATGTAAATCTGCTCTGCATCTCACAGCTCCACCGAGTAAATTCTATGTATAGTTCCTAAAAGCCTTCAAGACGTCGCGAGCCTAGGGGCTTGAATAAAAGGCTGTTATAGATTATGCTCTCCTGCGGCATTCCCAGGATGTGTCCCAGCGTGGTCCACTTTCAAATAATTATAAGCAACTATTATTTATTAATTCTTATGAAAACACGATAGCATGTTTTTAGTATTGTTTGTGGATCTTTAAATGTGTTCTGGAACCAAGGTCACGGTCCCGAAATGACAGCATCAGCTTAAATGGTAATGCCGGAATACCAAAGTTCCGGCACTGAGGATAAATCCAAAGACCGGAGTTAAACTGATTCTAATTTATTTGATAACTTTTTTATACCTCAGACTACAACATGAGTAAGCATTTATAAAATTAATATTAATACTTTGAATTTCATACACTACAAATTCCTCGATACCTGTTGTTATAGACCTTGATCCCCTCAATTTACATAGAGTGGCAAAAGTGCCCCGTGTCATATCCGAATGTATGAATTGACAGATTCCATCTAAGATTCAGAGTTTGATTATAACACTTACTTTAAAAATATTTGGAGGCGTAATACAAATCAATTATTTTCAAAATAGGGTTTTGAACAAAATTAACGTTTTGAATATAAATAATGAAAATACTGTGTTTTGAATGTGCGCTGTTTCAGCGGTTCGGACCAACCCTTGAATCCGTGTGTCGGAAATTAACGCGAGACTTGTTAAATATCACGGTTAACTAACTTTTTGAGGCTACGGAACTGGGAGCAGAAGCGCTTAAAAGTATAAAAACTGCTATAACTTTAATTGCGATGTTGAGCTGTTTACATTAGTTTGGCGGCAGGTTCGGCTGAATAAAGGGGAGCTTTTTTTGTTCTTACAAATCGCTACAAAAATCCACTGAAATGAATGCCAAGCTTTTGTAGTCCTCCTAACAAAATATGAACAGTCTGCTTTTTAAAACCTGATGACGAAACAGAAAATATATATAATTATTTTATCCGAAATTTAATTATGTCAAAATAAATTGTTTTGTATTATGGAATTACAAATGTTCTCTTTAAAATAAATTTCATCTTATTTAAATAAACATTTATGCTAAGAAATTTATTTCTATGGTTTTTTTAAACTAACAACATTTTTTATTTTATTAATTAAATATAAATATACTATACATAAAATTCTTTTTTCAACGCGTCAATCCAAGCACAAAAATAACGGCAGAAGCGGGATGCGAACCGCGGACCTTGGAAACCAACTATGCCCAGGTATTCATACCGCTCAGCCAACTGGGGCATTGCTATGCCTAGACCGACTCGCGTTGAAACTAGTATTTATATCATTGTTATCATCGTACGATAGATTTGGCTGTAGTATATTTTCAAAGTATGTTTTTTTTTCTTATTTTTTTTTTTTGCACATGTGAAACATTTGAAAATAATGAAATAAATTTGAACATGTTATTTGCAAGTTAACATATTGAATAAATTTTAAATATTAATTTGGTTTATTTAATTTGGAAAAACAAAGCGTCTGTCTTAATACGAAAGTGACATTAATATAAATATGTTAAATCTCTCCACTCGATTCGGGCATAGGTTGGTTGATTGCGCTGTGCATATAACAGGACTGAGGTGTATAGTTCGGAGTTCGAATCCCAGCATTTGCCGTATCTTTGTCTTCACAGATTGATGAGAAGAATTTGATGTAGATATGTATTTATGTATCAATATTATTTTTGTTGAAAAAATTAATGGACCAAATGTCATCATCATCATCATCATCAGCCTGTGTCCGTCCACTGTTGAACGTGGGCCTCCCGCATGAGTCTCCATCCTCTCCGATCCTCCGCCTTGCGCATCCAGGTCACTCCCGCTATTCTTCTTATATCGTCAGTTGGCTTATTTAGTTCAATTTAAAACCAATACTTTAACTTGTTTAATTACTCGTGTAAGAGTTTTATGCTTACATCTGTTTTTAGTAAGGGAAAATAACATTTTGACTTTTTTGTTTATATTACTCTTAAAAATGATATTCGTATTTTTATTTGTGTCATTTAGATGTAATATTCATGTAAATTACATTGAAAAGAAAATATTTTTGATACACGGCGGATAATAAGTAGCCAAAAGTAGTCCGTATAAATCATGTTATTGAAAGTAAAAGACTAAGAAAACTTTTCCAAACAAGAAAATTCGGGAATATTGCTCCAGTGGCCCACTGCGAAACCAAACACAAAAACATAATAATTTGTAATACTTTTATTAAAATATTCACCCATTCCGTAGCGCGGATATCCATCTTTTTGTTTTTGTGTTATTCCGACACCAGACATTATACATACTGTGAATCACCGAGGATGTCAAAGATAGACTTAGGAGAGAGAAAAAACTTGCGCGTCGTAGTAAAAATGTTTATTTTCGTGAGATTCGTTGGGAAGAACTATGTCCGGGGTATGCTAAAAGAGTTGCCTCGTGTGTAGGCAAGCTTTTGACGATGGTGCCGCTTGGTAAACTAAAGTTGTAACTTTGTAACATGTGGTGGATCGCGTTGTTCTCACACTTCTTGCTTAAACTAGAGACTCGGTAGCTATCTGGGGCAGACAGCGTCTTCGGTTTGCTGCAGACTTGGAGACTCACGCGAAATCGTTTTTCAGTTTTCGAATTTAACAGACTTTGCTTCGAATCTCGGAGCAAAAAAGACTCATAAAAATCACGTGAGCTGTGCTTCATGAGGCACGTTTTATGTAAGCCTTCTTTTAGCTTTCTTCTGCGCTTTTGAGGCACATTAAATAATATATGAAAGCCTTGGTAAACTAATATATTTTAATTTACAAGAAATTATATAATTTGTATCGTTAAATCATTGCAATACTAGTAGCACATAAATGTGTATTTAAGACTATATTTCATTTTGCCAAACGGAAAGAAATATCATTTTTTTGGCACTTACAATCATTTATAAAACATCATATCATACCTTAATCCTCAAAGTGAAGCAAATGATCATTACGCCAGAAAGATCAGCAGCCTCATCCCATGTCAGTTCTTCCTCCCAGGTTTCACCGAGTACATTTTATGTATCGTTCCCAATCGCTTGCAAGGACGCTACGAGTTTGGGGGCATAAAAAAATGACTGCTGTAGTTTATGCTTTCTAGCGGCATTTTCCTGATAACTACACATTCGACTCTTTAACGACTGTAGTGTGAAATATTCTCTATATTAAAACTAAAATAAATTTAAAAAATGCGATTCATCATAAAAAAATATTTGCATACCCATCTAATTGGCATAATATTAGTAAGTAATTTATACATCTGTCTCGCATTTATTACCTCAGTAACGTGTTAATTAGTATATTTCTAATGTCGGCGTATTATGAGCTCTGTCATGTATGGACCACACTCCGCTTACACTCGGCAAACAACATAATACGATATCTTTTGAAGCCGTGATATATTTATTATAAACGCAGATTACGCCATTTACTGCTAATGCCTTTCAGATTGTTAGTGTTGTGATAAACATGGGAGCATTCATCAAAAGGAAAGGATTAATTAAAATTAATTGATATTATTATGTAGGCGATATCTTATAACTCTATTTCTCATTACGGGAAAACCTCGACTGACGAGCGCTCGCTCCTTTACTCAATAAATTTTTACACGTTCCACGACTGTTAACTAAATAACTTAACAAATTATATTTACTAAGAAACAGATTATTTAAGAGATAAATCTTTGAAGTTACTAAAAGTAAGTAAAAGGTATTAGTTATTTTGGGCAAACACGTGAAATTTTCGTCGCTCGTCTTTCGGCTAGTGAAGACGTGTTTGACATCCTACCTACAGAATGGCTCCCCGTTGCTCATGCAACATTTCGCAGATACATCGGCGCTTGGATGAGTACCGATTGCTGCTGGAGCGGCTCATAAAAGCTGTTAGATGCGGGAAGGAAGATACACCGACGACCGGTGGTGTGGACTCTCCACCCAACCCAACAAGTCTGCCGTCTTCCCGCAGAAGGCGCTTACTTAGGAAGTGCAAATAAATTCCGGCTACCTTCACGGAAATTTTTACCGGTCCTCGCCAAGTTTCACCATCACTCGACTGTGACAGCAGAGACTCCGAACCTACCGTCGGTGATGCCGTTACTTCAAGTGAGGTTTCCGAAGAAGAGGAATTCTCGAAGTGTGCTATGCAAGGAGCCCCTGCTGTTCTGAGTAGGGCTTCCAAGAAGGTCCTCCAGCTCGTGGTTCGAGGAACTGGAGGCCCGGAATGCTCTCTCCGTGGATGCTCTCTCTCTCCCACGAGCAGTCTTTCCGAGGAAGTTTACCACTCGGATATGAGTCGCACCTCTTTTGATGGGGAAAGGCGTTCAGCACGTCGGGTGATCCGTGGTTATGCAGCTCCTTCGATGAAGGTTACCGGAGTGAAGATGGCGTATCTTCACGCCAAAGGTTCTCACCCAGATACAACAGCTGATGACTTGCAGAGCTTCTTGGCAGAGACCGCTGCATTCAATCCCTCTTGGATGACTATGAGGAGGATTATCAGCAGATGGACGCTGTCAACTTCTTTCAAAGTCGGAGTCATCGCGACTTCGCTAGAGTCTCTCATGTAGTCTGAAGTGTGGCCCGAAAAGACCATCGTTCAACTCTTGTTACGTGTAAGACGAAAGAATCGCAGTGAACAGTGGTTGAAACGAACTTGAGTGAAGATATTGACATATTTAGTGTTATATTGCTTCAGATTCAGTGCTAGTGTTGATGAAGGCGAAATTTTGGAAGTTTGATATTGTGATAATATTGCCATGTTATTTGTGGGTCATCCATGATTTATTTATGACAGGGTTTTTGTTGTTACAAGTCAACTATTTGCATTGAGTCTCCTAACGCTTGTTCTGGGTGTGAAGTCATTGACACTAAATGTGTCAATAAATTTACAGGGCCACACTTTTATGTACATACTTCGATAATGAATTAAGATGTAAAAAAAATATTTTGTAATGTTATTGAAGGAAATAAATACATAATAGTCAAAAAAAAAACAAATATTATTCATACTTTTAGCATTCACTTTGAAATCCCTTTTAATATTAAATACATAGATATTTCATAACTTATTTTAATATGGATCACACTGAGCACTCTTTCACTAGCTGCAAGACTGCAGTATCGTCACCCATGAAGGCTTCATCAAGTGGACTTCACATTTCCTACGTGTATAAAAGTTATATATGTACTATAATATAACGTGTATAAGAGAACGCTAAGACTGCAGTTTTGCCATCAATTAAGGCTTCACCAGTTTCAACGTGTATAAGCGTAATATACGTACTAGAGTATAAGGTGTATAAGAATGCATTTATACACATTCTACTTTAGTTGCTGTCGTATTGCGTGCCGCGTGTCTTTGTTTGACTTCAGCCATCCTTAACCCTTTAGCATCGGTTGTCGGCAAATGCCGTCATAAGATTCCCCGACCATTGACATCGGTTGACCTGATATATCGTTTTGATACTTTCTTAGAATAGTTTTTTATGCGTCATCTGATAGCTAAAGGATACAAGAACCAATGTGATTTATGAAAATAGACAAGATAAGTACATTTATGCTTCAAATACTAGTTTTATAATTGACAGTGTAATTTATATTCAAACTGAGCCGTAATGAAAGGGCTAAGGGCCAAATAGTCTACTTACAATGTGAATTTATAAGGTTTTTGCATTATCACTAGCAAACAAAAATTTTGTATTTAAAAAGGAAGTGTAATTAATATTTGGATATTTTAAAATTCATTTTGAGAAAAATTTGAGTTACGATTTCGTCATATAATTAATTAAGCTCGTAAATCGAAGTACAGCTGTATATTGATAACTTGCTAAATTGTAACACCGAATCCTTTAAAATGTAGTGTACAATATTACATATCATATTAGTGTGATCATTAAATGATGTGAAAAGACACCTATTATAAGGCAACTGGCTTAAACCATTTAAGTCAATATCACTATTTAAAATATTTCAATTTCGTTCAATCGATGAATATATCATTTAAATACGATTTTGTTTATACTATATAAAACGTACATTAGCAAAAACTAAGCCATTTTTATTTACATTCTACTGCGATAATGCGTTCATTACTATCTCTGTTTTTAATGAAATAT
Source organism: Glossosoma conforme (assembly GCA_022606575.1). Lineage (NCBI taxonomy): Eukaryota > Metazoa > Arthropoda > Insecta > Trichoptera > Glossosomatidae > Glossosoma > Glossosoma conforme. The sequence continues at coordinate 1,373,924 of JAGTXR010000150.1, forward strand.
TTTTTTAGTTTAATTTTAAATACGACCTAGTGATCATTGGAGTCTCTATACTAAATGACCAATAGGAATTATTCATAATATTCATTTAATCTTCTTCGTCTTATTCTTCGTGGTATCAATCCGGTGGATTGGTTTGCAGCAACAAAATCTTGAACCTCGATCTCTACTCTTCTCGATCGTCTACAATCCTCTTTAGCTCAGCATAAGAGCTACAACTCATGTTCTCGAACACTTGCTGCAAATACTGCCGTCTAGGGCGCCCTCTGCAGTTTTTTTTAATGATATTCTTAAAATTCTTAACATTTAAATTTGAGAATTGTCCATTACTAGCACTTGAATAATTTTTTTTTTTTTTTTTAGTTTCAGAGAACTTTAAGCAATGACCACAATATAGTTATTGCTAAAAATTCTTTGAAACTTAATAAAATAAAATATAAAACTTACTATAAATGGAACACTAAAGCCTTGAAAAATAAAGAGGTCAAAGAGGAATACACGAAAAAAACACAAGATTGCGCCACACATAATTTGAAAAATGTAAATGAAATCTGGGAGGAAATAAAAACAAAAATTAAAAATGTAGCAGAAGAAATCATTGGCAAAGATAGGTCTAAGGCAAGGAAAGAATGGATAACAGAGAAAATCGTTAATATAATAGAAAAAAGGAGACTACTCAAAAATAGCTCCAATGACAAGGCCCAAAGTGAATATAGAGCACTGAGAAACAAAATAAACAGAGAGTCACGAATCGCTAAGGAAGCATTCTTACAGAGAAAATGCAAGGGAATCAATGACAACATGAAAAAAGGAAATATTGAAACTGCATATGCGTCAGTAAAAGATTTCTTTGGCATGAAAATTGGAAAAGGCAAAGCGATAGAAGCAGAGAACGGGAAAATACTGTTTGAATATACACAAATAGGGGAGAGATGGAAACAGTACCTGGAAACACTATACAACGGAAGTAATGATACCAGCTTTGAGAGTGTGATAGAAAACGAAACTGATGAAGACGCCGATGATTTGGGAGACCCAATTATCCGAGAGGAATTTGACTTCGCATTAAAAAAGCTCAAAAATGGAAAAACACCAGGGATTGATGACCTACCAGCTGAACTAATAAAGTCGGCAGGAACCGGAACTCTAGATGCTCTGTTTACAATGACTCAGATGATCTACAATACAGGAATAACGCCAGAAGACTTCAAAAAGTGTCTAATTGTAACTCTGCCAAAGAAGCCCGGAACAACAAAATGTGAACAACACCGAACACTCAGTATTCTATTCCATGCATCCAAAATACTGACCAACATAATCCTACATAGAATTGAACCAAAAATAGAAAAGACTCTAACTATCGATCAATTTGGATTCAGAAAAAGAATGGGAACCAGAGAAGCAATCTTATCCCAGCGTATGATCTTGGAGAAGAGGATAAAAGTGGACCAAGATACATATATTGCCTTAGTGGAGATTGAAAAAGCATTTGATAAAGTAGACTGGGAGAGGCTCTTCGATGTTATGAAAGAAATTGGAGTCAAATACAAGGAACGAAGACTCATATTTTCACTTTACAAAGAAGAATCTGCCATCATATCACTTGAAAATGTCCAAAAGGAAGCAAAAATTCGCCAAAGGGTGAGACAAGGATGCTCTCTATCGCCTGTACTCTTCAACGTATATATACAAAATGCAATTAATAACATCAGGGAAAAAATGGGCCATAGAGAGGGGGTTAAAATACATGACCAAAAGATTGATATGATAAGGTTTGCTGATGACATTGCTCTGATTGCTGAAACTGAAGGTGAACTCACGAAAGCGCTGACATCTATGGAAAACATATTTAATTCCAACTACAATATGAAGATAAACAGCACAAAAACCAAAGTCATGAGAGTAAGCCGCAATGAGCAGCAGAAAATTAACATATCAATGCTAGGAGTACCCTTAAAAGATGCAAAAGAATTCGTATACCTTGGAAGTACGATCACCTGGGATGGCAGAACAAAAAGACAAGTCAACAGTCGAATACATCAAGCAAGGCTAGCTTTCAATAAAAAAGCCAAAATTCTTGAGTCAAAGAATATTTCTTTAGGGCTCCGCAAGCAACTTGCCAAAACACTTGTTTGGAGCATCTTAATGTACGGCTGTGAGACATGGTGCTTATCTGAAAGTGATAAAAAAAGACTAGAGGCCTTTGAGATGTGGTCGTACAGATGAATTCTCGGAATTTCCTGGAGAGACCACGTCACGAACAATGAGATTCTCAGAATAATCAAGGAAGATAGGCAACTAATAAGAACCATCTCAGAGAGGCGAGCCCGATGGATTCTTCACATCATGCGCCACGATGGTCTTCTTCACGATATTGTGGAGGAGATGGTTGAGGGTAGAAACTGTAGAGGGCGCCCTAGACGGGAGTATTTGCAGCAAGTATTAGAGGACATGAATTGTAGCGCTTATGCTGAGCTGAAAAGGGTTGCGGAGGACCGAGAGGAATGGAGATCGAGATGCAAGATTCTGTTGCTGCAAACCAATCCACCGGATTGATACTACGAAGAAAAGAATCATAGTGCCATTTCACTATTTTATCGGAATAATTAATTAACATATTTCTGGTTATAAAATTTACACGTTTTCTTCATATTTAGCACCATACATAATATCGTATGCAAATTTATTAGTAAGATTATATCGAATATATTTTTAAATTTTTTTCTATAAACAATATATTTATGAAGCGTATATTTTCAATCTAAAATAAATGGCATCTTCTAAAATTCTAATTTAAATACAACAATAGGCTATAATTACGAAATGAAAAATTAACGTTAATTTTTTTGTTATGCACATGTACAAAAAAGATGGAAGTACGAAAAAAAAACACTTAACATTAATTTTATTTTGAATCTTTGTGTTCATTAGAATGCTAATTACTTACATATATTATCGTTACTTTATAAAAAAAAAAGCTTTATTTTATCATTTTTTCTCATATCTTAAAAACACGTCTTAACCTTTTATTTACTGACGTGACTTATAAGTCCCATACCATAAGGAGAGCCAATCCCAGATGATGGGAAATGGCTAGGCTAAAGACTTATAAGTCCCTTACCACATAATCCAATATTGATCGTGTATTTCGCTGCAGTTGTGCCCTGACGGGATTTATAAGTTGGATTTATAAAACTATGAAATTAATGTTTATTTTAGAAAAAAAAAAGTTTTTTCTCATATCAACATTTATTAGTATAAAAAAAATAACTACAGTAAAATCATTATTTATAATTCAGTAAATAAAGGGTTAAAGAAATCGACACTGTCTGCGAGATATTTTAGCTCCAAGATCGGTAAACCAAACGTTACCTCGTTTCAAAGAAACACAAGTACCGGTGTCAGTTTAAAAAATGTTTTCTAAAGTTGTACCGAACAGTTAACGTCTCTGGTGAGAAACAGCGCTGCAATCACACATTATTTTCACGGTTGGTTCAGTTGTATTATTTCAATGTTCTTTTTCACTAGTTTGCAGCTTTTCCACTAGATTTTATAGAATCAATGAATACGGGTTTTTCAGTCTAAATATCATTCGATAATCACTATTCCTTTCATTTTGGATACCAGTATAACATAGGATATACCAGTATCCAACATCGTCAGAATCATTTCATTTCCGCTACCCTAATTGGAGCATAAAGACGTCACGAATTTCGTCCACTAAGCTCAGTCAGCCTCCTCCCACGTCAGTGCTGGCTGTAGGAACTCATTCAATGTATATTTTCGGAAAGCTTTCCATAATGGCCTAATTGCAAGGGCATGTAGAATACACAGCTGGAGTTCATGCTAATCTGCAGCATCCAGAGTACAAATTATATCACTTTCTTACTATGCTAAAAAATGACAAGATTCTTGGCATTTTTAAGCAAATCTTTCCAATAACTTAATAAAAAATAAAATAATGATGCATTAAAAACGCTTTATGAAGCTGTAAAATTGATTAATTTCCCGCAAAATCTCAGTCATATCTGTAAATCATAGTTAGTGGTACATGAAATTTCTCACAAATGCACCGTCCATTCATAGTGTGTGTCCGAAAAAATTGACAATGCGTAAATGCCCAACTGTATTCAAATGATATTATTGGATTGAAATTATGACCAATCTCATAATTGACTATACGATACTTAGTCATGAGCGACACCACTAGAAATGTATATCAATGTAACTTTTAATAATTAAAATGGTTATTTCCGCGAGTGTTGTTCAAATATATCCAAAATTAACTAATAGTATTAATTAAATATACATATACTATACATAAAATTCTATTTTCAACGCGTCAATCCAAGCACAAAAATAACGTCAGAAGCGGGATGCGAACCGCGGACCTTGGAAACCAACTATGCCCAGGTATTCATACCGCTCGGCCAACTGCGCCATTGCTATGCCTAGACCGACGGTCTAGGCATAGCAATGGCGTAGCATATATGTATATTTAATTAATAATAATATTGTAATATAGTCAATGATCTATAAAAAGTATATTAGAATATTTAAATAATAAAATAATATTCTAATAAAAATTAAAAAATTAATATAATTAACTAATAGTACTTAACACAGTCAACTCTCTTTCAACGTTGTCATAGGATAAGATCATTAGTCCGATGATCCAGATGATCCAGATGCCTCTACTATTAAGTACTAGAGGCGGTTCAACCCAATACAACTACATAAAGGAGAATATATTATATTATATCAATTGCCTAACATCGCAAACACTGCAGGAAAGAAATCCTTTACAAACCAAAAATGTGTGCGTTATAGGAGGGTTGCTTGCATGTAGGCTGAGTACTAGTTGGTTATAAAAAAAATAGCTTTATCAGGATCAAATTCTGGATTTTGTTTATGTAAACACATACAGGAGAATACCGACAGATGGTGATAGTAATTCTGAAGTCTCATCTGTGGAATTCTATGACGCTTACCATGGTGTATATGGCTAAACGCTGCATGTGGAGTGTTGATTCGCCAACGTCATAGACTACAGTTTGAGATTCACGCATCATCCTTTATTATTACAGAAATTTACTATGAATGGGTGGTCTTCACGGGATGACTTTCGTCTACCACCAATTTTAATTAATAGGCTATGACTGACATTTGACGGGTGATGGATCAAATTCACACCAACCAGGGGGATTTTTTATTTTAGATCTCAGACATCGATTAAAAATCTTTTTTTTGAATCTCCGTCGGGGATCGAACCCACAACCTTTAGCTTGCAAAGCAAACGCTTTGACCATTGAGCTATGACCGCCGGCATTGAGCTATGACCGCCGGAATTTCTCACACGGCAGTTGAATCGTTTAACATCTACGTCTAGGCCACACCCCTCGACAAGTTACATCATTTGTAAGCACGCTATAAATATTGCGCAATAAATATCCTCCGACACAACATTTTCCGCACAAAACCCCTGCTCTCTCGCGTCAACAGACGTCTCGGATACAATTTTTCGGAGCACCGTCAATGCTCCCGGCTCGCCTGACAAAATATTTTATTACGGATATGGTAATAACGTGACGTATTCCGATGTCAAACGGGTATCAATGGCTGTATTCTGTCGGGAAATATCCCGCTTGTCGCGTGCCTACCTTGTGTGTCACACACTTGCTCTCGTACTCCCTCACAAACGATCTAATTATAGCGTGGAAACGGCGAAGCTAAGTACTGGGATAACGCCAAGAAACTGAGTGTATGAGTAATATGGATCAGGAGCGTGTAGCGGGAGATGTTTAGTATTCATACACGTCGGGATAGTTCGTACGTAGCGCGCTGTACATCATATTTGCCGTGTTCGTGGCGATATTATAATTTATATTGATAATCGTGTAATGTATTCAGATTTAAATACAACAGTGTACGCCTTACATTTTTAGTAAGAACGTTTTCTCAGTATATTTTTCTATATTTGTTCGATCTATATATTTCATGGTGGAATCCCATAATATCAATTAAATTGAATGATATTTGATATTGTGGCTTTTGAGTTTAACCGTGTGTGGCGAACTTCTTTCAACCAATATTTCGTCCGCCATTGCAGGGGTCTTCTTCAGGATTGATGATTTATTTAGTTGTGAGTTGGTTTATTCAGATTATCTTTTTACGAGCGTTATTGTTTTATATCTCCATGTCAACTACATACTCAAGTTTCATTCCGGAGAAACTTGGGTATGTTCTAAGAATACGGTAGGTATGTTCTTAGAATACGGTAGGTATGTTCTAAGAATTGTACCTCCACAAACGTCATGTCGGACTGTGGTCGTCCTTGCTTGTCTGTACAGGTTTTAGAGTATGTGGTAGAGGTGGAAGCCATACTGTTTTGAGAATCAAGCCGTCTTCCCTCTTGATGTTGATGGGATGTATTTTGATTTCAATGGCTTCCCTTACTAGGCGTGCATATTTTCCATGTGTTCGAGCCACGATTTCGGGTTTGAACGAAATCGTGGCTCAAACACAAGGTAAAGTATAAAGGCGATCCGTAAAATAAGTTTCCCATGGCGCTACAATCCTGAAAAGCGCTGTTATGATGAATCCTAGTGTGCCTTTGTTCCCCTACTCCAAATCCCTTCCCTAGCATCTATAAGCGGCTCGCTAGACAGGATATATCGATTTATTCTCACCACAATGTGATGAAAAATTTCCTCACCTATCGGGAATGATATGTATCACCCACGCGCCGCAAATAGGCAAACCCAAATTGTTATTAATTAATAAAAAAGTTATATAATTTAAATAACAACAACTGTGAACAGTCAAAATTAACATTGATAATATGAAACGCTTACTGCAACAAAATGATTTCTAAGCTAAACGTTTAGCCTTGTTGGTTTATTTGAGTTTATAAATGTAGCTTTCTACCAATAATAATAAATGTTTATTTTACATATGTTTAAAGTGTTAAAAAGATATATAGCGCTGTATGTAATCAGAATACGGATTATTTATCAGTTTATAACATTTTGGATAGAAGAAATTTTTAGCAATAAATGTCCTCAGCGTCGGACAAATCATCTCATATTCTGAAATATTCTGTCAAAAAGCTCACAAATATACATTATATACAATTTCCTTATCTTTGTGAGCTTTGTACGTACCTAATAGGACTAAAATGTTGAGATTATATGGGGTTTATTTTGAATTATAGGAGTTGACAAAACTGTGAATTAGATATTTTTGATGGCTATATACTTCAGCAGTGAAATAAATATTACCATGACCACAAAGTATGGATCGATTTAAATAACTAATTAAGTAAATCCATTTACATATTTATATTAAATACAATTGTACGTAATTTTATGGTACAAGATTTAGTTAAGCTAAAATATTTGTGTATCAAAATTCGTGAAAGAAAAAAATTGTCTCAAAAATTAACGAGAAAAGCAGTTAGCAATAAAGTAACAGAAATGATTGTTGATTGAATATATCACAAAAATAATGTAATTCAAAGAACAATCCGCAAGAAATAACCATTTGTAAACAAGATCCCTTTCACAATCAGACGGTTCCAAAAAAGGTTTTATGCTTAAAAATACAAAAAAATACGACCTCAATTTCCGCAGCGGAATATCTAGCCTAAATATCTCGTAAACCGTAATGTATTTTCAATATTAATGACGTATAATCTGAGAGTACTGGAGCTCAAACTTCAATGTGGCTTTTCGTATCAGCGTCGCTTCCCCCTAAAAACTTATATAGCAATATACGCACAGAGGCATAATAATAATATCTTCGGGTGGTAAGAAACGTAGCCCTGAAGGTTCCGCTTAGAATACCTACGCTCACGCTATAATGGTATCTTTTCAATTTATTGTCAAGCCATTTCAGAACTCCTTTACCGGGTAAACATCTGACAAACTTGATATTTGTATTAATTATGTATAACGAGACATTTAAGTCGAAAAATTATCGTGATGGTACTTTAGGAAATAGGTTACCCTCTCTCCCCGTGAGAAAGTTTCGCCGACTATGAACTTTCTACCGTGGATTTCCGGCTCAATGAAGAGCGGGTAGTATTCTCAGAATAGAGTCTAACTTCGTAGTATCGGCGCTCCCTCTGTCTCTGGTAGTGTTACACAATATTTCTCTCGGAAAATTATTATTTCGTTCGTCTTCTCATCAATATGGACGACCGCGCCGCGGCCCCGGTTTTTATGATAACAGTATATTATAGTGTAACCTTTGCAAACTTAATTCTTTTTTATATTAAAAGATACATGATGTGGGTACATAATATCGAGGTATTGCTCTGGAAGACACTATATCATACGAGAAGCCTAACTTTATCTTGCAGTGTCTGATTACGGTGAAACATAAATAACTATATTGCAACATATTCAAATATGTCATAACCATTGGAATTAATGGAGACACAATTTGAACAGTGATAGCGCTAGATTCTATCAGTTTGAATGAATTTCATTGTGTAAGTAATTCTTATAAATGGCTAGTGATTAATGGGTTAGCATGCATTCAAAGTTTATTCTGAAAATGTAAAATTTAAAACACGTGTTACACAGAGTAACATAAAATAACTCTACTTCGCCTTGTCTTTAGCTTGCCTTAAATCAATAATCATTTTTTCTTATACTCAAATCTAAGCTGTTACGTCTACTTGGCACCAATTAGCAATGACTTTAAAAATGTTGTGTTTTTGGTGACCATATTTGAAAGGATATCAAAGAGAAAATGACATTAAGTGTATAGCTTTACTTATGAAGCTATAAAAAACCTACCGGCAGATATACCTTAACATATGTTAGTGATTTTACTTTAATGCTGTCGAATCCTGGTGATGAACCGTCTTTTATGCTATCGATTATTGATTCAATTTCAGCTTCTGTTGTATTTTGGAATTTTGTAATTTTTTGTTCAAAGTTATCGTTAGTGATGTAATTCGTACTAGTATTTTTGGGGTCAATGAGTTGTGCAAGTTGTTTTCCTACGTTCACAAAGTAATTATTAAATACTGATGCGGCCTTATAAGGGTTTGTTTTGCAGCAGATTAATTGGTTTTCGTGTTTTATTTGGTTAATTTGATTAGTTTTATGTTTATTTTTGTCTATTATTTCATTGATTACATTCCAAACCTCTTTGCCGTTTTTATCAGCGATGTTTAGTTTTTGTTTATAGTAAGATTCTTTTGTTTTCTTTATTAATGATCAAAGCGTTTGCTTTGCAAGGCAAAAGTTCAATCCCCAACGGAGACTAAAAAAAAGGTTTTTGATCGATTTCTGAGCTCTAAAATACCCTCGGTTGGTATGAATTTGATCCCTCACCCGTAAAATGCCAGTCATACCATATTAATTAAAAGTGATGGTAGACGAAAGCCGTCCCGTGAAGACCACCCATTCATAGTAAATTCCTGTAACAATAAGGATGATGCATGAATTTCGGGCTATAGTCTATGACGTTGGCGGATCAACACTCCACATACAGCGCTTTGCCATATGCTTCATGATAAGCGTCATAGAATTCCTAAGATAAGACTTCAGAATTACTATTACCATCTGTCGGTGCTCTTGTATGTGCTTACATAAAAATATATAAAAATAATGACAATACTATTTGTTTTATTAATTATATGTTTGTTATATCTGTATGTTACGTATTTATCGAATGTACATGAAACCTCTGTGAAACAATTCGTCAATATCGCTTTTAGTTTAATAATTGATTGATTTAGTGGATACTTTTAGCCTAATCAATTTACATGATCACCATAAAACGATTAAAATTAGATGTACTATGCGACCGCTATTAATTGGGCACTCAGTCCGATGCGGAGGCTTTCGTAATAATGGGGAGCTTCGAACTAGAGCCGGAAATGTAATAGCTACCTGTATATCAAGGAGATGGCTTTTCAGTGAATAAAATACGAGTATATCCTTAAAATACAATTTATTATGTTAATAAATTATCAATAAAACGTTGTAATAATTAGCATAAAAATACATACTATTTATCATATTTAATCAATTCCAATTCCAGACGGAGATTGAAAAAAAGGGTTTTTAATCAATTTATGAGTTTTAAAATACCCTCGGTTGGTGTGAATTTGAACCTTCACCCGTAAAATGCTAGTCATAGCCTATTAAATAAAATTGGTGGTAGACGAAAGTCGTCCCGTGAAGACCAGCCATTCATAGTTAATTCCTGTAATAATAAGGATGATGCATGAAACTTGGGCTGTAATGTAGCATATGACGTTGGCGCTTAGCCATATGCACCATGGTGAGCGTCATAGAATTCCATAGATGGGGTTTCAGAATTACTATCACCATCTGTCGATATTCAAATGTATGTTGTTACACAAAAATAAAAAGTTTCAAAAACACGAAAGTTATTTCTCAAAATCAAGTTGGTCTGTTAACAACTTCTTAGTTTTGGTTTTATCTCTTATAATTATGCAGTTCTGCCATGGATTCGTTGTATAAATTCAGACTGTTGTAGCTTGTGTACTTTCAACACAACCTTGTATATTTTCTGAGAGTTAAGGTTTAAATGTTAAGAGATATCGAAGTACATTGTGTTAATTAATTTCTTTAGGGAGAGGAAGTCGGTGAAGCCGCACGGTGGACGAGAGAATATGCACGAGCAAAGTATTTGCTGAAACCTGAAACGATGTTTAATAAAGGGAATTGTTTTCTCGAACCATTTTATTGTTACCTTTTTATTAAAACAGCTATATTGTATTCAAGTAAGAGATTTCATTGTTTTATTTTATGTTCTCAGCACTTGCTTTCAAATCAATTTTAAGCGTTAGAGATTTACTTCGACATTTCAGAATATGCAAATAATTTACGCTGCTTATGTTAAATAGTTAAATTCAATCATGGTTTTTTAAACCAGTACATTGTTCAATTATTTTACGTTTCGTATTTGATTTGTGTTTGGTTGATATTATACCACAATCCATATTCTTTTGATGTCACAGTTTTTGTACTTTTAAATATACTTATTATATTAAAGTTATAATAGCGTTAGGTCTTTAAGTGTAGGATATGATTTACTAACTTCTTTTCTTTCTTTTGCTGTCATAAAGAAGATTAAATGTTTTTATTTGAAACTTATGTCAGCTATTCCACCAGATATGCGGTCTTTCTGGAAAACGATGTCTACAGTTTATTTAAATTTTTCATCGCACAACATAAAACTAATTATACGAAAAATAAACATCTTCTTCACGAAATTGTGCAAGGGATGGTTGAGGGTAGAAACTGCACACGGCGCCCTAGACGGGAGTATTTGCAACAAGTGCTCTTATGCTGAGCTAAAAAAGTTTGCAGATTATCGAGAAGAGTGGAGATCGAGATGCAAGATATTTTTGCTGCAAACCAATCCACAGGATTGATACTACGAAGAAGAAAGTTAAGCTCAAATAATCTTTTTTTTAAATAACAACTCCTAGTAAAATGTCACAGCTTCAAATATTTTTTGCTTAAGAAATTATTAATAATAGAAATTTATTAATCTATGAATAAAAACTCTGCTGTATTTTTATTTATTTTTATTCTTTTTCAAAAGGTAAAGCGTATTGTTGCCCCAAATATTCCATTTTACATATAACTGTTAAATTTATCGCAGACTCTTTTGAAGGCAGAAGAGCTCCCACACAATACTAAAATAATAATAAGTAAGTATATAAGTAATACATATTTTCAACTAAGTAGAGCAGCTGTGGTTCTTAACCATTTTGCACCCACGCGGCGCTTAATATGGTCAAAGTTCAGACTTCATAAAATTATAGTCTACAAAATATTTTAAAAAATCTGAGCAGCTCTTGAGCGTTAGAAGAACAATATATTTTTATCTTCCCATATGGAGTATATATCAAAATCACTGCAAATTTCCGTCGTTCTTATTTGACATTTCCCATCCTTTGTTCCAAGAAATCTCTTCGCATGATCATTCAACTAAAAACATATGTGGGTTGTGACGATTCTCAGTGCAGTAATTGATCGGGGACTTGAAGAGACGTTACTGTTCTTATCAAAGTAAGTTTGAATGATTTGTGAAAAGTAATACTTAAGGCTTTTGGTTTATTTCCCTGAAGTTCCTTAGGTCTGGATTATTTGGTTCTAATGAAGAAACATATAATGTAGAAACAGTGTTTTTTTATGTAATCGCATTCAGGGGAGCACAGCTGGTCAAGACCAGTGTACTTTACTACAGAGGCTGTACGCTGCATGTGGGAAACGTGGGTTGTGTTCGTGTTTGTTTGTTGGTTAGGGAGATTGCATGTGTATATTTGTCTGTTTTTTGATGAGATTCACATTGTAGGAAGGAGGAAACACAGACGTTGAAAGAGCATTCCACATCTTCCTGGAAGGAACTTTGAAAACTACAAGTTCCAACACATTAACCATGTATGGGTGGGTTCCTGATGAATTAGTTATTAAAGTTCCGAAGAGCAGGGACCGTGGTTTATATATATATTATATAGTATATAATAGTTTATAATATTTAGATATGGATAGATAATATTTACATAAAAAACATCACCAAAAAGATTTTTGTAATTCTTTAATCATAAAATTGTCTACCATAGCTAAAATATTAAAAGTAAAAAGGGAGATGAAAATTTCTACAGCAACACAAATGAGTTAATCTAACTACATTCTATTATCGAATTTCAACATACATCGCTACACCACATGTGTACATCTTTAAAATGACAGATATCATATTATCCACGTATTTATTTAATTATTTACATACAAGCAAGAAATATTTAGGAAATAATTGCCATTTATAAAAGTAAATTTTACTTTAATTACTTTTGGTGTTTTCCTGTACGTTGATAAATATTTTCATTCATCCTAAAAGTAGCTAGCGATTTGTGGCTATTATATATTTTTGCGCAATTTCAATCGGATGGTAAAATTTGATCGTTGTGGGTCGCGCGCCTTAAGTTTGAAACTCTCGCTGTGGAGTATTAAAGGTGCAATCCATCAAGCGAGACGTAACGCAGACTGTTATTTGTGGAAAGTGTCACAGGGCCTTAAGCAGCAATGAAACATTATAATGCTATAGCTATATCTGTGAGCTGTGTCTGTAATACAAGTAGATATATCTACAGATGTTACAGAAATATATAGCACTATCTTACAGACACAGATACAAATGTAAGTGTGCCTTTAACAGGTAACGATATATGAGTGAATGCATAAGGAATAATTAAGTAATAAAATTAAGCTGTACAGAATTTTAATAAAGTATGAATTGAAGATTTTTTCTTGTAGAGATACTAATAGCATACGTTAAACGTAAAATATTTGAAGTAATCTACAAAAAAATTCGAATGAGTTCTGAAAAATTATATCTCTTTACAGATTGAGCATAATGATGACAGAAACTTCGGCTAGATAGTTCAGTCTCAACTAATAATCTTTGCCTCGTCCTTTTTAATTCCTATCTAGTATGTATTACACATATTTCATTACAGTATCCATATCGAGGGCTCGGTGGCTTTCAAAAATAAGGAACCAATTTAGGCAGTTAGTAAATGAGTTTAATTAAATATGGTTAATCTAACAGTCTTAAGGCCTTAGTAATTCAATAGCAGCCCTTTAAAGCAGATACACTCTTTTATTAACATGCAGCATATTTATACTATAACTATATAGTTAAGTTTTGCATAAAATATTGCATACCTTAAGTGTTCTATCTGCTTGACTCGACAAATATTTTTTTATAAATTCTCTTTGTATTTTCCAAAAACGTAGCTGTCATGTCGGAATAATGAAATTACGGCAATTTGTATATCATATACTTACTATATGGTGGTGTAGCCCGCTATAAAACCAAAGGACAATAGCTAATGGAGAATATTACATTAGTACCCATAGAGGCATCCTCTTGAAGAGCTCTCCAGAGTGTTCATCAACGTCAAAGGGGCTGAATAAGGCACTCGAAGAAGATGACTTTATACTTCATACTTTGCTCGTGTCTTTCATGCCTCTCTAACCGTAAGATATTAAATGAAGATTTTAACATAAAATAATTTCAACTTAAAATAATAAACTTTGTATGCGATACATTTTCAATTACTTTAATTTTGTTTTCGCATGCAGGAGAGCACAACTGTTGAGACCAGTGCACTTTTTGTCGCTCAGCCAGGGAGGCTGGACGCTGCATTCAGGAAACGTGTGTTGTGTTCGTGTTTGTGTGTGCGTTGGGTCGATTGCAAGTGTATAATTATCTGTTTCTTGAAGAGGTCCAGATTGTCAGAAGGAGGAAACACAGACTCTGGAAAAGCATTCCAAAGCTTACCGGTGGCATTAAGGAAGCAACTTTGAACTGCCAGCTCTTGGTCGATACACATTAACCGTGTATGAATGTTTGGCAAGTTTAAGACGAATTAAACAAATTATCATCAAATGCTCACCATCAGTCATTACTGGATCACAATTTTGATCATATAGCCCTATTTAAAATACCATGGACCAAAAATTAAGATATACGTTATTTAAAGATGCTATCGAATAGACAAAACATAAATATAAATAATTTGGTATTATTTAAGATATTTTGTTACAATTTTCTGAATAAAATAAAAAAAACAAGACAAAAAACTTTTCATTTATAAAACGTTCAAGTTTCTTATAGTGAGATACGGATAAAGTGTTTTTAATCACTTTTGGAGTTAAGATATCTTCAAAATTAACCGGATACTGCTTAGAACATAAATTAGAGCATCGGCATTGTAGCTCGGATAGTTGCCGAAGTAAGTTTTTTGCCGTTTTTCAGCCAGTTTTCAGCGTTTAACTTTTCTCTGTCTCCGCGCCATAGCTCATTTTTCTCGTTAAGTTTTTAAGACATTAAAAATATAGTCAACTTTGGTATGATACCAAAAGGTGATTTTGTATTAACTGGAGAAAAACTTTTGCCTCGCGACTTGGACATCACTACCTTCACGCAATAACTGAATTTAACTAAAAAACCTCAACATAATTAAATATCGCATTTTTTACCCAGTTATCTTCAAAGTCTCTGAAACTTTAACATGAAGTCCATATCCATAGCTATGCTACTACAAATTAATTGCCTTTCTTATTGTCATTAATAATTTTAAGATATGGTCAAATGACTATAAATATCTTACTAATGATTTCTTTTACTACCCACGTCAAAATAGATGAAGAAAAATGGTCTAATATATACTTATCCCACATTTATATTCCTTTATTTGAACTTTTAACCAAACTGTTATATATGGTTTAACTGACTGCAATCAACAAATTATGATTTTATTCATTTAAAATACATCCACTGTTTCTAGATAAAATATAATGTCATCATCATCATCATCATCAGCCTGTATCCGTCCACTGTTAAGCGTAAGCCTCCAGCATGAGTCTCCATCCTCTTCGATCCTCCGCCTTCCGCATCCAGGTCACTCCCACTATTCTTCTTATGTCGTCAGTCCATCTTGCAGGGGGTCGGCCAATGCTTCGTTTGCCAGTTCTTGGGCACCATGCCAATACTTTTATTCCCCATCGACCAACGTCTCTTCGACAGATATGTCCTGCCCATTGCCACTTGAGTGTGCCTATTCGTTTGTTCTTTAAAAATACAATGTATTTATATAATATTTGATTTAACATACAAATCATTAACTTAGTTTTATTATAAATTAAAGTTCATCTTATAACTGAATAGATACTCATACGAGGTATGTTTTTTATTTGTAAATTACATTGTTTTGGCTTCATCTAAAAAACTGGTTCGAGCATTTAATTTAAGGTATACGGAAAGGGTCAAAAGGCCTTCGTCCAAAAAAAAAAAAAACAACATCCTTTGTTGGAGAGCAAATGTTCCTTTCGCAGGGCAATCTTAAGCGATTCACTCACTCTCTCTCTCGTGCAGGTATATAAAAAGGTTCCACGCATCATAATCATTCCATCCTAATTTTTGCGTGCGTGCGGAATATATGGCGACGTTTATGCCCGGAGACAATTGTTATGGTTAAATTTACAATGAGATAAAGGTGGGCGCCGTAATATTCGCCGAACAAATGGCCGGGAAGCTTGCAGAATTGCCACTATATTAAGTCTACATAAACACAATTAAGACGCGGGTAGACGAATGTGGATTGCCAGGGACCACTGCCGGCGTTTTCCAAATGCGGTCTCGCGAAACCCTAATGACCCGGTGATACAAATTCTAGGTTACACTCTAATATATTAATTTGTCATAATCATTTCGTACTGGGTTAATGACACAACTTTCCCTATACTAAAAAAATGTAATATATTTATTCATTATAAACTTAATTTCGTTAAAATATAAGTGGATACTTACTGACATTGCACTCTAATCAAAAATAAATTTGACAAATTATTTTAAAAAGCAATTAGTTATTAAACATTTTTTTCTTATTGTTTCGAATTTTAAATATCTACTTAGGTTTTAACGTTAACATTTAATATTTTAGCTTTTGGGCTTAGCCGTGTGTGGTGAATTACTAATTTCCAATATGACGACCGCCATTGCAAGGGTCTTCTTAAGAGCTTACACAGAGTCCACAAGTAATCGACCCTGAATTGGAAATTTGTAATTCGCCACACACGGCTAAACCCAAAAAGCCACAATATAAATTTTAAATATCTTCGAAAAACAGCGTTGATACTACAAAATAACACGAAAAGGAAGCTTAAGTTATAAGCTTCCTTATCTCAAAGATCCATTTAACAGTCATCCTGGAGAAATAAAAATTCTAAAAAGTATTTGGCAGAATTGTAATTTAATGGGCTTACTTGAGGATAGATTTTAATGCTAACAAAAATTTGGATGTTTGTGTATGGCGGCAATTTACTCAAAATTGATTATATGTACTGAATCAATATTTATTATATGTGTAAGTGGATATGAAAACAAGCAACGTTGTAGTACTGAAATAATATTTTTCAAAATACTGTAAAAATACTACAAACAATACAGAATTGTAATTTGAAAAATGCAAAAAAGATGCTTTTTACGCCCCGTGAATTTACTCGTAACTAAATAATATTTAACGACATATTATATAAGAAAATTGTTCAATAGATAGACAATAATTTATACCTCATACTACGCAATATATGTCATTTGATAACCATCTTTGGCATGACTTTTGAATTCAAATCAATAAATCCAAGAAAAATTAAATAATTTTAAAATTGTAGTAACAGTTTATTTCATATTAAAAATTATTCGGAATCTGGATAGAGCTTTTATCAAATATACAATAACAAGTCAATTGTTAGAACACATGTTGCTTGTATTTATGGTGAACCTAGTACAGTCTATTTGACGCTACATGGAACGATATGACTTCCAGTAGCTCGCTCACCACCTGTGCAGTTGCCCTACATGCTTGACAAGCTGTTCTATTAAGGACCCAAAGTCCTTCATCGACCAAGTCTTCAGCATCTAATACTACATGTACTTGTGTAATTAGAATCGACAATCCACGGTCTTAGTAGTAATGTTGTGACTATCTGCAATCTTATGTAATGGTACGTAATTATCTATCGTGTATGTATAAGATTGATCTTTAATTAATACATACAAGTGTGTATTATTGTAGTTAAACGCATCGTTAATAAAATAATTAATCTTTTTTTAAATGTTTTTACGAAGCTCTACACCGCAAAATGTCTCCACTGTACAAATATTGTAGTTTTCATGGCCAGATTTAGAATCGTGGCTTTTGGAATAAACAGTGTGGGGCAAATTTTTCTACCACCGATAAGAACTGATACTTCTACCACCAATAGAGTTGATGATTTGTCAATCATATAGATGACCCCTGAAATAATGGATGAAATATCAAAGAGAAGAAAAAAATCGTCACACACAGATCACACAAAATACAAAGTCGCATGTGCAAAGGAGTTGTTTATTTTTAATAATCTATAGTTAGATTATCAATTGTATGTTGATGCACCAGAAGCCTGATAAGTCCGATGAGAGACTCTTCTGCTGAAGAAATGTTTATATCTTCTTCGTAGTATCAATCCGGTGGATTGGTTTGCAGCAACAAAATCTTGCATTTAAATCTCCACTTCACTCGATTCTTTGCAATCTTCTTCGGCTCAGCATAAGAGCTACAATTCATCTCCTCGAACACTTACAGCAAATACTCCCGTCTAGGTCGCCCTCTGCAGTTTCTACCCTCAGCCATCCCTTCCACAATGTCGTGAAGAAGACCATCATGGCGCATGATGTGACCGTTCCATTGGGCACGCCTCTCTGAGATGATTGTTACGAGGTGCCTATGTTCCTTGATTATATATATATATACACGGATGCAAGAAGAAAAATGAAATTGTTGAAATCACGGACTTTATTTTAGAAGCCAAAAAGTCCGCGGCTTTTTTTTAAATCAAATTGATAATTCGACTATTAAAATTTAATATTAATTAGTGAACTTTCTGACTTCGCTTGCTTTAGAAGCGCTGTGTTTACGCTCACTCCCGGAACAATGGCCGATACAAAATCCGCCACTCATAAATATGTATTTCCACGTAATAAATATTTATATTTTAAATACAATCTTAAATAGTTCGCTGCATATTCAGGGGTCGTGTTTACCGGCTACAAAATAAATTAACCCATATTTTCGTGTCTGAATAATTACGTAATGTTAATGTTCAGCGGAAACTACGCAGACAGTGATATTAATTTACCGTGAACATCAGATGGTGAAACGTATACACGCTTTAAAGAGCTTTTCCTTTGAGTTAAAATTATATTTTTTTTTAATGGAAGAGGCACTTTTACTTTCATAATATGAGCTGATTCGGCAAATGTTATTTTACCGGAATTTACTTTTGAATACCATACCTAATAAAATCAAGCCTTAACCAAAACTATGATTTTTTTTATGTAAACATATACAGGAGAATACAGACAGATGGCGATAGTAATTCTGAAGTCTCATCTGTGGAATTCTATGATGCTTACCGTGCTGCATATGGCTAAGCGCCGCATGTGGAGTGTTGATCCGACAACGACTACAGCCAGAGATTCACGCAACATCCATAATTATTACAGGAATTTACTATGAATGGGTGGTCTTCTCGGGACGACTTTCGTCTACCACCAATTTTGATTAATAGTCTAAGACTGTAATTTTACGGGTGAAGGATCAAATTCACACCAACTATATTTAAGAGCTCAGAAATCGATTAAAAATATTTTTTTTTAATCTCCGTCGGGGATCGAACCTTTGACATTTGACTACCAAAGCAAACGTTTTGACCATTGAGCTATACTCGCCGGCATAATATGGCATTGATAGCGTTTTTGATTTCCGAGATCAGTGACTACTAACTAGTATTATAATTAAAGATTTATTTATGGCTTTGAATATCTCAACCAAAGCACGTTTGGCCAAACCAAAAACTCTTGCAAGAAACTTGGGATATACGTTGGGATCTGATGAATCCTTCATTGAAGGTGAAACTTTGGTTTTGCGACAAGTGATTTACAGTCCTAATGTGATCCATGTTCAAACAGTGTGAGATATTTATCTATTTGAAATGTAATAAACACTAATTTGTTTAAATTGCGCCTATGATTTTTAAGTGTCTATAAAAGCAAGCCTATTTTTTGTGACAGTATTGAATTATATTAATGGGCTATAGTTTTATAGCAAACGTCAATAATAAATACCTAAAAAGGTAATTGAAAAATAATTATTTGACATTAATAAAATATCAATTGGCAATAGAACAATAATAAATAGACAGGAAATAATAAATTAATGTTAATTTATAATAGGTTAGGTTTCAATTTTGTGGGTTAATAATTCATAGATTTTACATTAATTTTTACCAATATTGAATAAATTACTGCCATTATTATTTAATAACTGACCACATTCACACTGATACTGCCGATTTATTTTATTTAATGCCAATTGACTAACTCACTGCCAAAACCTTGAATTATTTACTGAAAAAAGAAATACAGATCGAAAAAAAATATCCGTAGTGTTTCAAAGGATTATGAATGCCCGGAGACAATACATTTAATATATTAACGACCTCCCGAGCTTAAATCGTATTTTGATCTTTTTAATAGTAAGAATGTAAAACATGCCAAAAATTGTGCTTTTCACTTTTCATATTTGAAACGTTACCAATCAGGATCAACTTCTTGTAATCAATTAAGATTTTTCACAAACAACCCTTACTTTATAACTTGTCATAACTAATATTGACTGTATTGGTACAAAATCAAATTACTTTTTGAACATCTTAATTTATTACTCGATGTGCTTCGAGAAGCAGAACTGAAATGAGGTGATAATCCTGGCATCTGACTGAATTATATGACGGCAATGATTTAATGCTCTCATTTTAAATGTTCATCTAATAGCTGCATATTTAAATTCTGAATAATTAAGTAATGCTTGTTAATGTTCTTCTCAAATAACAGAGAGAGTGATATTAATTTACCGTGATGATTGAATATTGAAATGTATAAGCGCTTTTATACTGATGCCTAGGACATTTTTCATTCATTCAAATTTTGTTTGTTTTTTCATTCATCTTGGAAATAAATTTGATCGTTTTTGACATTCCAAAAATTATTTTATTTCTTGTTGTAAGTATAATTCTAATAATATATTTCAAGGTTAAAAATGCTTTGAAATTTTATTCCAAGATAATTCTTTACATAAATAATAGTATTTCAGTGTTTTTTTTATTGATATATGATTATAATGATTATAACGGCTTTAAGATCGCAATAAGAACACATTTCATATTTTTTGCAACTTGTCTTTCTAGTCTTCTTCTTCTTGTTCTTCGTAGTATCAATCCGGTGGATTGGTTGGCAGTAACAGAATCTTGCATCTCGATCTCCATTCCTCTCGGTCCTCCGCAACCATTTTTAGCTCAGCATAAGCACTACAATTCATGTCCTCGAATACTTGCTGCAAATACTCCCGTCTAGGGTGCCCTCTACAGTTTCTACCCTCAACCATCCCCACAATATCGTGAAGAAGACCATCGTGGCGCATGATGTGACTAATCCATCGGGCTCGCCTACTACTTTATTCTATATACTATATTCTTTTATTCTACTTTCTAGTAGAATAAAAGAATATTCTGATATCTCTATTTTTCAACCCTATATCCATGGGTTGTTCTTCTGTCAATAGTCTTCAGATAAAAGAGCGACTAGTTCTTTATGTATCAATTAAACATAACATTAAATTTACACAGTTTTGTTAAGTTTTACAATATAATGCATAATCCATATAATAGATGTAAAAAATCATTTTAAAAAATCAGAGAAACGTGAAAAAGACAAACGATCGCATATCCTCTTTTAATCTAAGATTTACTAATACATGAACGAACTACTTAATAAATAAGCAGTTTTCACATATCACCATTGCATAGATTAGATCATAAAGTCACTGTATTTTTCGCATGTTTATTCCATATCTGGAACAAACTGAGACTACAAATTGCTACCAGTAATTTTTGTCAATTTCCACTGTCACTGCCTTATCCCCAGACATCACCGCACTAAAACACCGGGAAACATATATAGTTCCCAAAGACTCCAAGGCAAAAACCCGGCGATTTGAAGAGAAGGTAACTGTCAAGGAATATTTTTGTACTTTTCGTTTTTTCATGAAGAATAAAAGCACTTCATTCCGGTGGCCTAAGCCATTTGTTCTTAGAAACGACAACCCTACCACTAATACATTCGTCAATAACAGGTGGTAAGCCATCATTTACTCATGTTTTAGTTCGTGCTTAATATTGCTTAATAATGTAATGATGATCTAACGAGAATATCGCTAATAAAGTGCCAATGCCGCTACTCTTATTGTATTCTAAATAATATATCTCAAGCTGGTGAATGATGTATTAAGGAGAAATATTTATTTATTTACTTTCTTTTTTAATGGATAACGTTAGGCATGGCCTCTGTTTTAGAAAATGCAGTTTCGAATAACTTGTAGTCTTCCTCAATTCATCACTGTCAAGAGACAACTGAGCTGCATAATACTTCGGACGTGTTCGAACACATTTATGTAGAAGAGGGGATATAGGGTGTGCCTTATCAGGGAATGATAATAGAGGGAGACAGGTAGTGTTGTGAGGATAAAGAAATAATGATAAAGTAAATAAATTAATATTTATTATTTACTCGTATAATGGATCTAAAAGTAAATGCTGAAAACATTCAATAAAAAATCTACAAAATCTGTATGGTGAGTACCTAATATAATATAATATGTGGTTAACGCATGAATTTCAAAAAAAAAAGTAATAATTCAAGGTTTCAGAAGACATTCAACAAAGCGAAATTTTCCGCTCTTTGGCCACACGCAAAAGATCGACGGCTGTTCCGCCCGGGCGGGAATCGCACAGAGAGAAAAAAAAAAGTATTGCGACAGTAATGCCGGGAGTCAATAAGCGAGAATTGATAATTCGATTTATCGCGGCTTGTTTTACACGAGAATGAAAATCTTCTCCGGCGATCTGGTTCGTGCAAAACCGAGCTTTAAATTCGACAAACCTTGCCGATTCGCCCGCTTTTTTGACATGTTTGTTTTATGACTAACGCTCCGAAAATCCGGAGAGGTTCCAACGCCGGCCGAGCGCTCGGAGCGAACAGCGTTGCCGGCAAATCACGACCGTTCACGGTCGACTTCTCTACGAGTCGAGAAGTTTCCCGATTCGGTTTGTTTTTTTTTTTTTTGCTTTTTACGCCTTCTTCTTTCGGCAGTTTAGGAGGCGGTGTGTTCGAGAATGAATTATTTCCCGTAGAGTGTCGTTCGTGAAATAGGTGTGTTTATACGTAGGATTTTTTGAGCTTCGACAATTTTTACAGTGCGGTTTTTATAATTGTATTTTTCGTTAACACAAGTTCAGAAACAATCAAACACGTTACCTTTAGAATAATAAACTTATGAATAAGATACTAAAAATATTAAAATGATTTTGTCCCCTGGAATAACTTTGAAGTCTATTTAATTTGATCAAAGTTTGCTTAATAATTAATTTATCCTGATTAGCCTGATGTTCTTGAAACTTAAACGAATAAGTCCGAAGAGGCGGTTTAACTCAAAATATACAACATAATAGAGTATATTTTTAAAAACTACCGCTATAGGAAGGTAGACTGTAAAAATATATATTTGACATGTTCACATGTTATTATTGTTATATATCTTATATTGGTCTAAGCTTCAAGAAGATCAGACTAATCATACAATCTTACGAAATGTATTTGAATATTTTAATGATACATTAAATATTTAAAAATCTTTGATTAATATAAATAGACTTCCAAGTCATTTCAATGAACAAAGTCAACTCATTTTGTAAAGTATCTTTTTCTTTTATTTATTATTTTAAAGGTAACGTGTTTGATTTTTTACAAAGATTAGATAAATCATGATTTTATTCATTTTCTGAGTTCTTAAAGTAAGGTTGCTGTCAGTTTGATCCGTTGCTTGTAATTTGTCAGATATAGATCATTAATCTAAATTTTTAATGGACGAAAATTATCCAATGTCCACCACCCATATATAACGAGTCCCCGCAAAAATATATGATACGTTAATGCTAGCCTGTAGTTTATTAATTTACACTTCATGTAAAAATGACATGCTTTATGGTTTATATATCCACAGGTATATTATGGATATTATTATATTATCCATTTCCCTCTGTTAGTATTCTCCTAAAAGTGTTTAAGTGAGGAAATATTATCATTAGCGAAATATATAATCAAATAAACCGGTAGTGTATCTATTGTTAAAACCATATGTAGCATCAAGATAGTATGTACAACAGTTAATCAAAATGTTATCATCCGATAGTATTTCCATTAAAATTTCCATAATGTATTCCAGGTTGCAACCCTCGTAATAATTTCATCATGCATTTTAAAAGTAATTGAATTTTAGCTGAATTGAACATTGTTCGAAAAATTAAAATAAAACGTTCAAAATATTGAATTTTTCGCTGCAACACTTTCCGTTCTCACAAGCTCAGATTCCGCTCGATTTGTCCATGTTAGCTGTTCGGTCCGGCCGCTCCCCATACACTCCGCTTGGACTCACATCGGAGCAAGTGAGGCGAGTGCGTGGTTGTGGGGCGTAATGGTCCGGGGTACTCGTACACTACGAAGAAGCCAACTGGAGTAGAAATGGCTTTGTCTCTGGGATTGCATGAGGCTCTCCAAGATATATATTTATACATATACTTGAATATGTCACTTCAAAGCTTTGCAAGACAAAGGTGGCGGGTTCCATCCGCGACGGAGATTAAAAAAAGGATTTTAAATCGATTTCTGAACTCTAAAACACTCCCGGTTGGTTTGAATTTGATCCTTCACCCGTGAAATGCCAGTCAAAGTCTATTAATTAAAATTGGTGGTAGACGACATTAGTCCCGTGAAGACCAACCATTCAGAGTAAATTCCTGTAATAATAAGGATGATGAGCGAATCTCGGGCTGTAGTTAATGACATTGACGAATCAACACTCCACGTGCAGCGCTTACACGCCATATGCACCCATGGTAAGCGTCATAGAATTCCACAGATGAGACTTCAGAATTACTCTATCACCATCTGTCGGTATTCTCCTTTATGTGAAAAAAAATACCATTGCTCGATTACAATTATTTAATATGTATTTTTTGTATTTTGCGTTGATAATTATAACTAAGCAAAATTAATTGTTATTTTTTTAACCTACATTTAGTTATAATAAAACTGGCATTAATTTTACGCGGAAATTTTCAACTCAACTTTCCCGCAACCTCTGCGCTGCGTATTATTTACGTGAAAAAGCCGGAAACTGTTCTTTTATCCATTTCCCTCTGTGAAATTAATCCTCATTAAGTTGGCCTACGTTATGTGCAAGATTTAAGCCAAGTGCGGTCCACCAGTACTACTTCCATTTTATTACAAACCTTGTTGCAGTGGCTATTATAACGAGACCTTCTCAACCAATGGGTCCCGAGTAATTATTTTTATCAACAAAACTTTAACACTTTCGCTTCGGTTGTCGACATATACCGTCATAAGATTCCCTGACCGTTGACATTGGTTGACGTGATATATCCTTTTATCATTTTGCTACTTTCTTAGAATAGTTTTTTATGCATTATCTGATAGCTAAAGGATACAAGAACCAAAGTGATATTTGAAAATAGATCGGATAGGTACATGTATGCTTTAAATACTAATTTTATAATTGACAGTATAATTTGTATTCAAACCGAGCCGTAATGAAAGGGCTTAAGAGATTTCTTATTTTTGTGACTCAATTCCAGTACGTCAAATCTTTTATCTAAGAAGAAAAACATACGGTAGATTCAATAAACCTTTTTGTATAAATTATTATGCACTCTCTTGCTCTTCAACTGATCTTTTCAACTCCTTTTTACTGACGTCTATTTTGTGGAATCTTTTCTATGAAATACGTTTGATATTTCAACTCAGGACAATATTTTTTTTCAAAACGTGTGTTTCATATCAGGTTTAGTTTGAATAATTTCAAGAGGCGATTAATTAACACTTACAATACATTGTATCCCTACTTGCACGCAATCACTACATTTTCCCACATGCAGTCTCCAGCAGAATATGTTGAGCTTTATAGGGGTGCTAAAAATAAAGGCCCTCTGTAAGTACTCTTAAGTGTGTATTGACATCAGCATGATATAGCCCTTGCTGACTGGTACCGAAAACCTCGATGTATAATATTTCGTCTTTTATTTCTGTTCGCTTGTCGTACATGTATGCGTCGCCATATCGGCATTTTGGACTAGTTACGTATATCGCCACTGGGGCGCTGTGGGAAAGATCATGGCAGGGAGCTGTGTGCCGACCGCGAAAAAGGTCGTATTTTGGCCCAGCCTGAGTGTTGTGGTCCAGGCCAGATATTTGTACAGTTATCGAAATAAAGTCAACTTGCTCCAGAAAACTCTTCGTATTGTTAATCTGCTCCTCATTCTGCCACCACGCGACTAAATAACTACCTTTTTAAAGAGAGGAGAATTTGTATTTTCATAAAAAAAAACGCAAGTAAGTGACAGTTAAGAGCCACCTCACAACTATTACGGTGAAATTTACAGGAACTTGTTTCTGTAAAAAATAAAAAACAAAAAAGGAAAAATTTACACATCAAACTAGGTGATTAGAGTGACGTTGGTTAATTATAATTTTTATATTAATTTTAATTAAAAAAATAAAAATATTCAGTTTTAAGAGTGTTCTTGATTTTATAATAATTTTTCTGTATTTCACTTTTTAACTATATTACGAAAATCTAATTTTAACATTGAAATATTCTCTTCAATTTTATCTAAAACAAACGTTATTTGATGATAACTCATTAGCTGTATTTCATAACACAATTTAATTAGTTTTATTAATAATCACACAATATTATGTTATGTAATTCGGAAAACTTTAAATTCACTTAATTATTTTCATTATAAGCCTAATATTTTGATTTGATTTTGCCTACCGCGGAAATCTCACAATTATTAATTTCATAAACAACGCGAAATATTTGTGAAAATAATAGGATTATATAATTACATTATTATGTAAAATATTGTTATTTATACTATTCACGAACGATGAAGTTCTCAGCATAATCAAGAAAGATAGGCACCTAGTATGAACCATCTCATAGAGGCGAGCCCGGTGGATCGGTCACATCATGCGCCACGATGGTCTTCTTCACGACATTGTGGAAGAGATGGTGAAGGGTAGAAACTGCAGATGGCGCCCTAGACGGGAGTATTTGCAGCAAGTGTTCAAGAACATGAGTTGTTGCTTTTATGCTAAGCTAAAGAGGATTGCAGAGGATTGAGATGTCTGGAGATCGAGATGCAAGATTTTGTTGCTGCAAACCAATCTACCGGATTGATACTACGAAGAAGACTATTTTCGAGATTAATTTTTGAGTCAGAACTTAAGGAACTAATTCCTCCTGCACCCACCCACAACCAACAAACTCGTCTTACATATGCCGAACATTTCCATCTACGGTTAATGTAAGCTTTGGAATACTCTTCCAGCCTCTGTTTCCTCCTTCCTACAATCTGGATCACTTTAAGAAACAAATAAATAAACACTTGCAATCTCCTCAACCCACACACAAATACGAACACAACACAGGTTTCCTGGATGCAACGTCGAGCCTCTCTGGCTGAGCGTCATAGAGTGCAAAAGTCTTGACCGGTTATGCTCTCCTGCATGCGATTGCATCAAAAAAATATCCAGTTGACAAGACCTCTTTTTTGGGTGTTCTTAGATAAATTTGTCCGAATCATTGTCGTTATAAAAAAACTGATATGAAAAAAATTTACGTCACCCGATAGATAAGTCATCATTATAATAAAAACTGCAAATTTTGGCATCTAATGGGTCAATGAATCCGTATTAGTAGTTTTTACTGATGTTTTTACTCACCTTTTTTTAAATGCTTACACGAAAAATTCATTTCACCTTTGAATTACAAACAGGATAAAGTAAGGGAGTGAATATTAAAAAAGACCAAGAATAAGAGTTGTAATATAATTAACATGTCAAAAATTGAAAAAATTTAAATGTTAAAAGAAACCGTTAAATTATTTACATTGCAATGAAGCATTGAATACCACTCCAGAATAATAATCGAAAAACTCTAAAGCACCACTAAATTCACCACAAAGTACCCACACAGTAGGTGTTCCACAAAATAAAGCCCGACGCAAAATAATATTGTAATAGGTTTTCAATCCCTTATCGAATAAAAAACAGATCTTCGAATTAATTCACAACACCTTGTCCAATATAACTTTTTACATTAAAATTTTGTCAAATATAACTTTAGGCATTTAAAATTTTGACGGAAACAACTTTTAAAATTTCCCACAAAAATGATGTGCATTTTTTTTTCAATTTAACTTATATACTATTTAGATTATCTTGCGTAATTTATTTGTGTTTTGTCATATTTGCCGATAAATTTGACTGTTGTAATTATAAAACAAGATTTGACATTTTTGTCTCTTCTTCTACCGTATAATTTGCTAAACGGTGCATAAGCGGATCACCTTCAAGTCAATCACAATGTTTGTAGCCACTTGGCATCCTAGCCTTAAAACTAAATTATTCAATTTTATTTATTTCTTTCAGAAACATTACAAATACCAATATATTTAATATAATCCTGATATTAGATATAATACAAGAGAAACAATTAGGTATTTACTATTATTAACAATAATTAATAAACATTCCCGAAGCTTGCTACACAGAAGACTCCACGAAATTACTTTGATAAATAAATTCTTGGAGCTCATGTCGAAACTGGGCTTCTCTCAAGTGGAATATATCAATATTCGAGGCGATATGATTGAACAGTCTGATCACTCTCCCAAGAGGCATAGTCTCTGGCAGGTTAGTATTACATCTAGGAAGAACAAGCAATCTGTGCCTCCTTATCCTTAAATAATTATGCAAAACGTAATACGATAACCACATGATAAATAACATAACAAGTACAAAATGATACATATTTTTTTCTTTTAAAAATATTCTATCTTAAAACAATGAAAATACCTGATGTTTCTGGAAACATTTTTTTATGATTCCTGGACGGTTAAAGGCGACTACAGTTAATCTTACTATAAGCGCACGCTTTTTTTATTTGAAACGGAGTTTTTTTTAGTTTGAGATAATTTTTCATAAAATGGTTCCTTCTACGAGTATGTTGTTATTGACATCAGCATGATATAACCCTTGCTGACTGGTACCGAAAACCTCGATCTACAATACTTCGTCTCTTATTTCAGTTCGCTTGTCGTCCATGTATGTGTCGCCATATTGGCATTATGGACAAGTCCGGACACAGCCCATCACGAGCACGCTCAGTCGTGTGCCGACGTCGGCGTGATAGTATTGTTGTTGGCCCGGCCTGTTGAATGCTGTGACTAGGTCCGGGCCATAAGTTTGTAAAGTTATCGAAATATATATGTCAATGTGCTTCAGAAAAAGTCTTTGTGTTGTTAATTTGCTCTTTATCCTGCCACCGCGCGACTAAATAACCACCTTTTAAAGAGAGGAGGATGTTATTATTTTTATTTGAAGCTCTTCTTATGAATAAATGGTTAGTATCTTTGGAAGCGTCGTGCTAATTATCCGATCTTATGAAAACATTACAAGAGGTAGGGTTGTCTGTAATTAATTTAAAAAACTCTACCACGTTACGCAGCGAATGTTTTACAATTTCACATCGTGATCACTTCTACACAAAGAAGACCGCAACGCGAAGAAGCCCCAGCAAGAGCTCGAAAATATTATAATCGAATGAAATTTCAAATGAAAACGGCTTTGCCCCGGAGAATAATAGTGGTCAAAAGTTCCCTTCCTTTTGGGGCGAAGTTCGCTTGCAACTCTCGCCATATCCGGCGGGCGGTTTTATCTTACTTATGAATCGCCCCGCCAAGCGAAACTAACTTTTAAGGTGGCTGGGACTCGTGACCGCGAATGTACCGGCCTAGACCGCGCGGCATTGTTACATATCTACCAGAACTTGTTATTATTAACGCACCTTATTACATATTCCCAACAGCTTTTTTGGCGATCCGAATCATCATCCAGTATCCGTCTACTGTTTAACGTAAACCTACCGCATGAGTCTTCATCCTCTTCGATCCTCCGCCTTCCGCATCCAGGTCACTTCCACTATTATTCTTATGTCGTCAGTCCATCTTGCAGAGGGCCGGACAATGTTTCGTTCCCAAGTTCTTGGGCACCAGTCAAATAGTTTTCTTCCCCATCGATCGTAGTCTCGTCGACAGATATGTCCTGCCCATTGCCACTTGATTGTGCCTATTCGTTGGGTAGCATCCACTGCTTGAGTTCTTCTGCGTATTTCTTCGTTTCGGATTCTATATTTAAGCGACACTCTTCTAGATCCTCTGCAACCCTCTTTAGCTAAGTATAAGAGTTACAACTCATGTCCTCGAACACTTGTTGAAAATATTCTCCTGTGTTTGTTTACATAAAAAAAAACTTTAATTAATCAGTGAAAAATAAACGACAAACAAGAGATTTGAACCCTTTCTTAATATCTTTGGTGGATTACAAAGTATGAATAATATCAGAATAAATTCACAAACAAAAAAATTAAATATATTATTATTGAATTTCTTTCATAATTTAAAGTGGAGTGTAAAAATACCTCGCAGAATTTATTTATGAGTATCTTGAAAAAATGAAATTTAAATGAAAGGAATTCAGAGAAAAAAAAAAACATTTATTGAACGTTAAATTGATTTGTCGAAGAAAGGATACCACTACTCGGAGGGGCCGCCGAAAGCTACTTTTATTAACAATTATCATTAATTAATTACTCTGTTCGATCGGAGCCTTTATATTTCACGGATCGCCCCTAACTTTTCCATTACTCTTGCTTACAGCGCTTGTAGCGTCGGCGAGCTACCTTAACTTTACTGACATAATGAAATTATGAGCCTTTATTCATTAAAAATCAATTTTCTTATTTTAGCAGCGCCTGCTCGTCCCTGGCCTCTAGAAGAGAAGGCTCTAGAAATAAATTTTCTTACTTCGCAGTGAGAGGAGTCTGAGTAAAGTGGCGCTGAAAGTCGCGCGGAAAAACTGATTGATTTTTCTTTATGAATATTCTATCGACATTCTCGCAATCATTTTAATCAAGTCACACTTTTCAATACAAATATCAAAAATATATTTTTATTTTTTCTCTCTTTTGATATATCAAAAGCCCAATACAACATTATTCTTTAATACTCAGGGTCATATGTCTTACTGATTGATAAAACCTAATTGGAAAGTATAACTTGTATACAAATACACACATGATAGCTAATAGAGTTTTGTTTTAAAAGGATATTATGACACTCATAGAGATGTGCAAAAATTTAAAGATGCGTATCAATCTCCTTATTAAAGAAATTATTCTTATAAAAGCGATGTAACAAAGATGCTAGAAGAGCATTTAAGGCCTTCCGTTAATGCTAAAAATGATTACACTAATCCAGTTAATATAATTTAACTTAACAGTATTGTGTCTGATATCAAGATATGCAATTCTATGACTCAAATTCACAATTTATTTAATTAATATTGAAAGGTTTATTTTATATGGGAGAATAAAAAAATAATTTGTGGGAAGATAATACATTATGAGAACATGTTTTTATTTTTATTTTTACTAGTATGATAGACTCGAATTAAAATAAAATTACGTTTCTACA
The DNA here is from genome assembly GCA_022606575.1 of Glossosoma conforme. Lineage (NCBI taxonomy): Eukaryota > Metazoa > Arthropoda > Insecta > Trichoptera > Glossosomatidae > Glossosoma > Glossosoma conforme. Next base: position 1,405,258 of record JAGTXR010000150.1, read on the forward strand.
CGTTGGAACTGTTGAAGCCTTCATTGCTGGCAAAACTGCGGTCTTCCAACAAGTGCAACAGTATTCAGTGTGATCCATGTCAAAACAAGGCCTGAAATATTTATTAACTTAATATTGTAGTAAGTAACTGCTCAACATATATATAACAAAAAAATAAGTAAGTGTTTCGAACTTTTAATTATGTCAGATATTTCTACCACAATGCAAGTGTCATCTTCAGACTTGATTATTTGTGGTCATCAACTAAAATAAATCGAACAGAAATCATTAGCATTAAAGATGACAACGGTAGTCAAAAAGTCAGTGAAAATATGAAATTCGACACAAGTGGCTCAACGTAAAAGCTACAATTCCAAGAGTTTTACCTCTAAGCCACATTCGCTGGCAATGTATATGCAATTCTTGGAATTATTTATTCAGTGCTACCGCTGCAAAGCGCTGCACTTAGCGAAGTAGCGGGGCCGCTCACACGGGTGTAGAGTTGTGTGTTAACATCGCGGGCAACGGATCCAGATTTGATTAAGTCGGCGACCGTCGGCGCGACTAAAATCGTCCTTGGCAGTCGCCCAAGCCCGCGGACCGTGGAGCTCGCCGGGGCGGATCACGAGGCTGCTTATAAATCCCGGACCTTGTTTATGAATCCTATCGCGGGCCGGCGATCCGTTAAGGCCATAAATCCGAGCGGGGCCGGATCTAGTCCGCGGGCCGGGCGAAGGGACCCCTGAGGGATATCGCTGCATTGAACGTACTGCGTAGGTCGCGCGAGAGATTAATGAGTTCTTTAAACACTATTAGCAATAATGTTATCATCTGTCATAACTGCAATGCCAATATACTTCAGAAACGTTGTCATCAAACATTTATTTATTTATTTATCAGCATTTCTAAGGTACATAGAATAATAAAGAATAAAAAACATAGTGTATACATAAACATACAGTACATACAAAAGAGAAAACTACATAAAAGAAGAAGAAGATGACACGTGTCAAAAATCACAGAGATCTAGGAGAACAATACCATCGACGAAAGAGGAATAGGATGTAAGAAAAGGATCGCGGTGTGCTGGGAGACCATTTGGGAGCACCATTGCGATTGTACTAAATTGAGTGTACTAGTACTTCTGTCTTGTAATTACGTCCTTCACGTAATTCTGTCAGCTGCCACTATCCATTCTTCGTTCAAGGTCATATCTGCACCTGAAGGAGCACTTAAGAATGTAAATGGTTCCCGACAACTACCAGAGCAGGAGGTTGCGTGTAAAGCGGGGATAGCTGTAGTATACAAGGAATATTCAAAAATAGCATGACATGGCGCAAATGTGTTTCTTGAATTACAGGCTTCTGCATTTTTCTACAACGGCAAAAAAAATGTCAAAAAAGAAAGAGTACTAAGCTTTAAAATGATACCAAACACGTCGTGCTAACTCAGCGGTGACCGTTGACAAACTGACGTCAAAGTGACGCAAAAAAAATGGTCATCTGTTTCCGAATTACCTAATATTTGGGTGATTTCTTAATCGGATTTTTTTAAGGAAATTCGATGATTGACTCGAAGGTACCGAGGACCGATTTTTGCGGCTCAACCCAATTAGTCTACAAGCATTATTATTAATTTATTTATTATTTAATGAAGTATCCTGTGTCATTAATAATACTCGTATTTCCACAGAATTTAAAATTAAAATCATGTTTTTGCCGTTTATTTTGTCAAATTACAATTTCAATTATGAGGATTCTTGAATGTTTTAACTTCTATATTCCAGATAAGCACACACAGTTGATACTTTCACTCAATTTAGTACAACGGCAATGGCGCACCTAAATGGCCTACCAGCACACCTCGATCCTTTTCTTACATCCTTTTCATCTTTTGTCGATGGTATTGTCTTCCTAGATCTATGTGATTACTGACACGTGTCATCTTTTTCTTATTTTATGTTTCTTTAATTTTTGTACTATCTTCTATTTATATATTTTTTTGTACCTTGGAACTTCAATTCTGGTGTGTTATCAAATTAATTAAATGTCAATACATATGATAAATATATCGATTGTCTATCTCTATTCTGTATTATATTGCCTCTTATTTTATCTTTTATTTGTAACATAAATCTATTATTTTGTGTAATATATGTGCTACTTGGAACTCAATTCCATTAATAAATAAATAAAATAAACTTCCAGAGCAGAAGTCTGTGTGTTTTAAGCGAGGATAGGTGTAGTATTCGAGACATATATTTGGGAGATTATTTAATCGGGTTTTTTAAGAAAATCCGATGATTAACTCGAAGGTTCCGAGGACCGATTTTTGCGGCTCAACCTAATTGCCTACAAGCAATTTTATTTATTATTAAATGAAGTATCCTGTGTCATTAAAAGTACTCGTATTTTTACAGAATTTCAAGTTCAAATCATGTTTTTCATCGATTTTGTGACTTTTGGGTTGAGCCGTGTGTGGCGAACTTTCTTCAACCAATATTTCGACCGCCTTTCCAGGGGTCTTCTTCCTGAAGAACACATGGCTCAACCAAAAAGCCACAATATCAAATCTGGCCGCGAAAACCTTAGAAGTTATTTATGTTTTTCGCCGTTTATTTTATGAAATTGCAATTCATATTATCCTTGACGCTTGAGGTCAGTGGTTTGTAAATAAATATTTTTTTAGAACTTGACCATTTTATTCATTATTTTCGTTTCTTTCGGCTTCTCGCGCTACAATGGCGCTACTTCGAAAACTTCGCCCCCGAAGTCGGCCGTCCGTCAAACGGCCGGGGAGGAATGAATCCTCGAGAGCGAACAGAAAGGGAGACTTTGAAGACGGGGAAAAAGAACTCTCGTTATTGTGCCCAAATTGAACGGATCGCGGGGTTTGAATGGCGATTATTGTTGCCTTCCCGGTGCGACAAACGATCGGGAAGTTAGTTTGGGCTGATCGCAGTCCCTCACAAGGGCGATATGCTAAAAATACAACACCTCCGGTGTGTTGACCGGCGAAAGGTTTGCAGCCTTTCAAGAGAATGAGTATATTTTTTATGCGATAATGAGGACTTTTGCAAATCTTAAACATTCAATACATTGTTGTATACAAGAGCACGAAAATATAAATCTTATCATATCTCTCATAAATTAAGCATATGATTATCATGAGCCGTTGCCACAAAGGTATGTCAACTGCCATGGTCCTCGCATATCAGTTTTGCCTCCCTTTATATAGTTTTTTCTTTTATGTAAGCACATACAGTAAAATACAGTATATTTCAGAAAATAAAGTAATTATGAAAACTTATAGTTCTTGCCTGATATATATTTACCGTGTCATATGGAGCAATAGTCATTGGCATACTGGACGAGACAGCGGATACTTAAGATTCAATGAGAGCTTCGTCAGTTCTCCACTTATTTTGTGTGAATAAATAGTAGTTAACGTGATCCATATTAAAATACGTTTTTTTATGTAAGCACATACAGGAAAATAGCGACCAATGGCGATAGTAATTATGAAGTCTCATCTGTGGAATTTTATGACGCTTACCATGGTGCATATGGCTAAGCGCTGCATATGGAGTGTTGATCCGCCAACGTCATAGACTACAGCCCGAGATTCACGCGTCATTCGTATTATTACAGGAATTTACTATGAATGGGTGGTCTTTCGTCTACCACCAATTTTAATTAAAGGTTGTGACTGGCATTTTCGGGTGAGGGATCAAATTCACACCAACCGGAAGTATTTTAGAGCTAAGAAATCGATTAAAAAAAATATTTTTTGATCTCCGTCGGGGATCGAACCCACGACCTTTGCTATGCAAAGCAAAATCGTTGACCATTGAGCTATTACCCTCCGGCATGAATGAAGCAGATGACCATCACGAGCTGTTGCCCCAAAACTATGTCAACCACCATGGTCCTAGCATGTCAGTGTTGCGTCTCTGTGTATAGTTTCCAACTATCAAGCTACGAATTACTACTCCCTCATTAGTTCATTTGAATCAAAAGAGCCGTAAATTTTGAGTTTTCCAGTCTACAAAAAATTAAATCAAGTGTTTGCGTAATTAAAATTCTCATATTAAATTTTATTACTTGCAAATTTGAAAAGTATATAACTGCGCACCTGCATTTTATATATTATTAAAACTAGAAGAATGTCTATAAATTCACTCTCAAATACGACTAGTTGGATATTTAAGTTTGATTGTTTAGGTCTGGCACGTCTATAAAATATATAAATATGAAATTCAATTGAAAAGTGACTTAAGGTATTTTTTTGTGTTTCCTTATAAATTGAACTGAGAAAATGCTTGACTGGATGACAATTTCCCAGCATCTTACCAAAAGACTTGTCTCATTAATAGTGCGTTTTTTTATAATAGAATTTTTTTTTTACTGATAAGCATTGCTGCAAGATGGACTGATGATATAAGTAGATTACATGAGTAGTCTGGATGCGTAAGGCAGAGGATCGAAGAGGATGGAGACTCATGCGGGATACGTTCAACAGTACGACAAGTACAGGCTGATGATGAAGATATTAATCTGTTTCTTGAAGAGATCCAAGAAATTGGAATCTATCTAACCTACATAACTTTTTATTCCAATGATGTAATGATAAGCCGACGATATTTTTGTTTAATTAGTAAAAATGGAAAAGCATTGTGGGTTTTCTAAGTCAGTTAAATAGTGGTCGGAATGAAAAAATTCCAAAGGACCACGATGCTAAGCAACAAGCTAGAAGACAAAGGACTTCATACTGTTTTACATTTCTCTTGAAAGTTTTATACGAAGATGTATATTTAAAAATGGCGGTATCATGGTTCGAACGCTGAAATTACTGAATAGAAGTTACCCGGACCTTGTAATATTATCTTCATGAATATTTAATTTGCTCACGTTCGCGACGACAAGAACAAAATAAAGTATTTTAATGTCGAATGTTCTATGTAAACCCGGAGTAATAAAACTCTCGTATAATATGCCCTATGTAAGAATCGTAAAAACGAGGCGTTCCATTTAAATTTGACATCGAATCCACGGGAAAAATTACGCTGTTAAATAAACTTTTTTATGTGAACACATCTCTAAGCCAAAGCGGTAATTTCCTATTAGACAGGTCTTAAGCAAAAAAAAAACGCTAAAAGTTAAAAAAATGACATTTGAAAGTGTCTCAACTATTTAGACAATGACAAAAATATATTAACAATAATTGTAGTGTACTCGTATTTTAGAAATATTTAAATTATTCCAGAATTTTACTTTTATGTGACACGTTTCGACTTTGTTGAGAAGCGGTATTTACATGAATATTATGAGAAGTAATCAAATTTACTTATTGCAAGGTGGAAAGGAGTAAATGTGTGTATCGTGTGGGATAACTATAATATGCATTAAAAAAAATCTTTCTTTATTTGTATATTTTTCCGTCTTTATTTTCATGTGATTGGGCAATTTTCTCTGTATATATAATCGTGTCGGAAACAACAAGGTCAGATCCTGTCTGCCCAGAAGTGGGTGACGTCGATGGCGTTACTTCTGGCCATCACCAGGTCTTCCTGGGTGCAGCTATTCGGACACAGCGCACACTCCAGAAGGTGTAACAGGGTCTGCTCCACGCCGCAGTCACATTCAGTCGGTCCGCTGTAAAACTGCCAGGCTTTCATTTCTGTCCTCGTCTTGCATACTCCGATCCGAAGTCTATTAAGGGACCGTATATTCCATATATTCCACCCTTGGTCATGTCCAGGGCCTAGGTCCTCTTTCGGGTCAATTTTCTCTTAATACACACTTGTAGTAAAGTAATAAGAAAATAACATCCATAACTATTTTTTTAAAGCTTGGGGCTAATTTTTTTGTAGACCTCTTACAGATTATTTTTTTGTGCTTTGCAAACTGTCTTTATAATAAAAAAATATCCGTCGGCTTAAAAACGACAAGAGCTGCTGATTCATCATATTTTTTAGTATAAGTTCTTTTAAAACAACGACTCAGTCTACTAAAATAAAGCATTCATTTTTGTTGTTAAGTGGCAGAATATTTTTAAAAAAGTCACTACAATGTAGGGCAAATCTCATAAATGTCCGTGGTGTAGAAAAGTATTAGAATAATATAGAAATGTGCTGTAGTAATGACATTTATACTTTTATTCGTATGATTTATTGCGCAGGTGACATTTCTACTTCTGAATTTTCTCTTGTAGCTATTGATATAAAAATTTAAATATACACTACGCTATCAAATAATGTTTTTTAAAACAATATTTTCTTTTATGCTCAATGTTCCATCAAAGTTAATGGAAACAAATTGTAATATATTTTGAATTATATGTTTATTTGCTTCAATGATCATTCAATTATCAAAAACCAATTTTAAGGACTCATTATCATCTCATTTGGATTCGTAATAAAATGTATAACCAACATTATTATTTAACATCTTGTTATAAATTGTCTTCTTTGTTTGTTTCAGCTTCCAAAGCTGAGATGTATCAAGGCGGAAGAGCAGAGCTACCCTGTGACGTCACAACTACTGTTCCCGGAGATAAGGTGTCGCTGGTTATCTGGTACAGAGAAGGAAGACTTTCACCGATATACAGGTGAGAGGGAACAGAAGGAATTTATTTTTATTAATATTTATATTAAATTTTTCAACGCAGGACATTATTAATGATTATGTGTTTAAGACTCATGACAAATATAGTGAATTGTAAACTTAACTATTAATGCTTACATAAATACTACCTCTAGTCTTATCACGAATGACAAAGACAACTAGGATTTAATATGAGTTAAATCATTTATCCTCCTCATTGCTGCCCTCTTAGAAGTAAATTATGAGTTCTAACGCTTATTACTCCATAGAAATCGATAAAATAATATTCTAATAAAAATTTAAAAAAAAAAAAAAAAAAAACATAATAATGTCTCCTTGAGACAATATCAAGAAGGTAAAATTATTCATCAGTAACACAGGTAAATGATTGGTTATAAAGTCCGAGTCGGAACTATAAGTAGTCGTTTCTCATCCATTCAATCTATAGTTTGGTTCGAGACCCGAGTGGTACTTACTAAAATAAATAGACTGTCGGAAAGTAAAAATATTAAGCTTGTGAATAAATGATGACTGATTGAATAATAAAAAATAAAAATATACATACTTTGAATATATACTATAGCGACATCTATCATACGATGATAACAATGCCATAGATACTAGTTTCAACGTCAGTCGGTCTAGGCATAGCAATAGCCAAGTCGGCTGAGCGGTATGAATACCTGGGTATAGTTGGTTTCCATGGTCCGCGGTTCGCATCCCGCTTCTGCTGTTATTTTTGTGCTTGGATTGACGCGTTGAAAAAAGAATTTTATGTGTAGTATATGTTTATTTAATTAATGATAAACTCACATTCGTTCGCAGGTTATTTGTTCTCCAACTGATATTCAGTAAAAAATGTGTATTCACTTTTTCATGCAAAATATATCAATAAAATTACGTAAGTCCAGAAACACTTCCTATATTATCAAAACACAGATGATTCTATTAAATATGGTCAAATGTTTCTCAAGAGCGACCTCAAATCTGCTAGCAGTTTAGATTCTAAGCTGCTACTTCTAAACTTTAGAAGTAACTATGCGGAATTAACTGACCCACCTTAACTAACTTACTGTGATAATTGACCTTTGTTAACTATCAAAAACATACTCAAGTTTACAGTCAATTGTACATCTTCAAGATCTTTGAACATAAATATTTCCTGGTTAATGTTGGTCCTTAACAAATTCCTTATTCTTTTTCTTTATTAAAATAAGGATCTGTTACATATCTATTAATGAACTTGTATTCGAAACATGATGTAACAACATATAATTTATCGATTTTTATAAATAAGGCTTTTATGCAGTTTTTAATCAATATAATTTACTATTTTGAGCTTATACAGAGATCATGGCTGCTGAATGGCCTACCATTACACCTCGATCCTTTTCTTACATCCTTTTCCTCTTTTGTCGATGGTTGTTCTCCTTGATCTCTGTGATCTTTGACACTTGTCATCTTCTTATTCTTCTGTGTTATTTTTATTTTTTATTATCTTCTCTATTTATTGTATTTTTGTCTACGTTTCTAAATATTTGTAAAAAAAATGGAATTTCGATTCTGTAAATAAATAAATAAATCATTAAAAAAACAAACTTTCATTAATATGTTTGAAAGTTTATAGAAATAATGTGTAATTTTAAGTTATAAATATAAGTTTTATAAACACTTTTTAGATTAAAAGCCCTATATTAAATAAAAAATAGAAAATTGTACTTAAAAAATATTTATTAAAAAAATAGAGCCTTTAGAATCCTAGACACGATGTCGGTATAGATTATTAAAATATAAACTTAATATGTAATGGAAAAATCTATTATTAATTAACTTTTACCATTCAAGAGTCACTTCATTATGAGCACGAAGTATTCTTCCTTTAATTACGAGTACACAAACTACTTGTTAGTGGCGTTTAAAGCTACAAATTTTTTAGTATTCATATTAGTGGCAACTATAATAAATACAAATTTTATACCACAAATAATTTATGTTTCTCGTGTAGCAAACTGTATTATTTCAGAAGGAAATATTTTTTGAAATGCGATCAATACTTGGCAAGTGTTTCGGTTGAATCTAATAAGTTATAACCATTGACTCGTCAATCGGACGCGTCCGGGAAAAATACGCAATCGGCTGAAAAGCTCCCACTCATCAGCATGAAAGGGTTCCTTCAGAAACTGAAGCGTGAGTCGCCGGTCAGGGTCTCGAAATTACTCCCCGATACCTCAGATATAACCAACCAATGACTTAGAAATCAACCTTATTTATCTTGAAATGTGATACTATTAACAGTTTCAACAAAAATGTATACTTTTCAGTTAGACATAAATTGAGATACGGCATTTGTGGATTTGTGTAACGGAGTCAATTTCTTTGATGAATTAAAACACTTATATTCTTCTTCTTCGTGTTGGCGACGTCAAATTATTTCTGCGCAGTATCTGGCAACATCAATAGCCCGTGTGTTGCCTAGCATTTGGTCTTGAGGTATGCAGCTTGTTGAGCACATGGAGCAGGATGAAAAAACACTTATGAAAACTTAGAATATATACTAAGACATTGTTATATTTTATACGGCGGAAATGGATTAAGGTTGAGCCGCCCTTAAAACTAAATACTCGAGGACTCGGAATCGTTGGATTATTCATCCGATTTCCATAAAAGTCCGATTACAAATCACTTAAAAATATGCCTAGCAGCTATCCCTTTTTAAAGATCTCAGATTTCTGTTTTGAAGGTAATTAGAAATCATATATATTCCCAAATAGATCTTCAGATGTGTCTTAGCATGAAAAAGAGAGTAGCTGCTGACTGAAGTAAGTAGTGGCAATTTTCGATGATCCTATTTTCCAGACATGAAACGGATATCGGAAGAAAGGTGAAAAACGTTCACTTTTTGTTTCATTCAGACCTATTTAAATGAGCATCATCATCATTATAATATTTAACCATTCCTCTTACTAGCAGTATTATTAAGTCTCCACAAACTTGCACCTTAAAGATCTGTAAATCACCATATTCCTCACTTTGTTCCATCTCAGCTAAGCCTACCCGAGTTATGCCAAGTATAATCTATATAAATTCTCGATGCATATTGAAGACGGCGACATTGTGGAGTTTTAAAACAAGGCAGCCTACGTTCTTATTTAAAAAAAGCGCCTCAATAAAGTGCATATTAGTGATGTGAAAGACTCAAAGTCTCTCAAAGTCAAACGATAGTTTTTTGAATATTGTATTCAGATACCTGTTTACAAACGCATTATACGGTGGCATCGAAAACAACATAATACATTACAATACAAAAAATATCATCAATATACTCATCGTACTCGTATGGTTAGATTTTTTTTTTGCATATTTGCATTGAAAGTCATATGGTTGGGTTTCTCTGCCTCGGTCGAATGCTGAGAGGGCTGAAAAAAGTCGTCTCTCCAGAATGAGGAGGAATCGTTCAAATGAGTGGCGCGGCTGAAAATGTGTTCCCTTAGCAAACACGCGCTAGACTGTGGAAAGTCACACCCAAAAAAAATACAACGAAAAAGGAAAATTCGACCATTTAGTATCGGCACTTACAGGTGTAAAGTAAACTGACAAACAAAGCCTATATATTATTGTATTTTTTACGTTGCCGTTTGTATTTCTAAAAATTGGATCATATTTAAGTGTCATATATAATAGTGGTAGAAATATGCTACCGATTATTAAATAATGACAGTAATAAACGTACCTTTTTTAATTCGCTTTATTTGACCAAAATCGAAGAGGATTAAAACTTGGTATTGTTTCAATTGGTTAAAATGAATGTTATTACATTACTATTGTAATCAAACTAACCATATTTTGCCTGGCAATCTAGCGCTTAATTTGTAAGCTTTACAGTTAACCCACCTACAGTATTTATATAGGTAAGAATCCGCTTTAGAAATATAGGGAACGGTAGATGCCACTCGTTACTGTCAGTTGTTAATGTCCACGCCTTATAACAAAGTAATAAGCCTCTACAACCGAAGGATTCTCTTAAATTTTGTAGAGATAATAGTATACTGTAGTATTCGAGGCATATATTGAGTGTTCTAATCAGATTTTTTTAACAGATCGGTTGATTAGTAAAATGTTCCTGAGTCCTGGATTATTTTGTCATAAGGGTCAGTAAAAGGTTTAGTTAAAGGACATTAAAATGTTATAACTTCAAAAACGCTATAAAAAAAATATTTTCACACTATAGAAGAGTTAATAGTACTTATCATGTACGTACTGCTTAATTCCTATACTAACAGTACTGCAGTACGTTCTCGAAGCTACAATAAACACTCTACTTTTATTGTAAAAATAAACAAATTGTTATTTCGGTTCTCACCGAGCGTTTTGTATTCTAGGAATTCAGCACTTTATGAAATTAATACTTTTGTGAATAAATAACATTAGCCGGGACTCGGGGCTAGATGGAAATCTTCAAATTGTGTAATTTCGCACGACTCCTGAAATCGCCGGGCTTTGTTTCAGAATAAATGATGGGAAAGCTGAAAACTTGATCAATGTAATTAACTTTTTCTCAATAATTACTTATCAATAATGGCGATGCCGGAAATCACGCTGAATCTTGGAACATTTATCTATTGATTACATAAGAGTTAAATACTTTTAACTTAGTAATTAAATTAACACATACTTTAATTCATCAATTTTTTTATACGCATGAATTCGTTCAGAAAAAATATCGGCAGAATCGGGATGCGAACCTGCGAGCCTTGGAACCAACCGTTGCTCATGTTGTCGAATAAAGTAAACTAGTTACATTTCTTATAACATTATTTTAAATCGGATTTATAGTAAATTTAACTTAACTATGAATTATTTCTCTTAGTAGTTACGTTTGCATTCCAACATGTCAAAATTGTGTAAAATTTTAATGCTCGCTTTATGATTATCTTTCATTTAAATTTATCGTATTTTGTTAAAATTATACGCTGCTTAAATTATATATCGTATTAACATAATAGTATTAGTTGTTTATTATAATGTTATTACTCTATTCGCATATCAGACATAACAGTAATGTATATTCAAATCTCATTTTGGATATTCGATGAATTTTCGTGTATTTTGTTAACAATGCATGTTCACAACTCAAGTCAACAAAGCAATTTTACTCAAACTTCATGTAAATATTGTACCTTCTGTCATAATCTTACATAATAATCTCATGTTTTGGAAAGTCTAGCTATTCATGGCATGTTTTCTGTCTACACAGTTCTCCCTAGACAGAGCAAAAAAAACAAAATTTGCATCACACAACTGGATCGAAACATTTTAACTCACACAGAAATAACATCTAAAATTAAATTAAATTTTAAAATGGATGCATTCATATCATGTGTGTGCATCTGAACTCAACCAACGCCTCGCATTAAGCTTCAGGGTGTAACTCATTTTTGGTCTTTGTCAATTAATGCTCGACTTCAGTCATCTTAAGATAATCGCGCTTATATGGTATCTTATTGTCATTAAATATACGTGTTATTAGAATGCACAGCATGATGAGAAGGCGTACTATAAGTGGATGAATGCTTATAATTCAAAGGTGTTAATTGTCAACCAAGTATTGTTAGCCTTCACAGTATTTCCAATATAAAATACGATCACTATTTTTGTTGCATTGGTTGTTAGTCACTTACGACACTTATTATTAGTTTATATCATTAACATTGAGCCGAATAACTTCTTTTGTATATATACTTTCAATCATCGTTGCCGGGTTATTATCGGGGTGGAATGAGTAAAACAATTTGTGATGAACACATCACAACTTAATGATCACGGGTGTCCAGCTATAAGATGGATTTATTCGCTGCACATTCAATAAGAATGACGTAAATATGGTTACAAAAACATATGTTCCATTGTTGTATTTTCAGAACATTTCCTTCCAACGATGAGAAAAATAGCGTTGAAATAATTGCCAAGAAAGTCATCGTTAATTCTACTGCTGTAAACCATGATCATGGTAGCTCAAAAGTCAAGCTCAAAAACATTGTCATTTTTGGCAAGAAATCTCTATATACTGAACAGTGCATGTGATTCGAATCTCGTACTATATTTCTCTTTTCGCTTATTCCATACTTTTTTTCGTGTTTCAGTTTCGATGCTCGAGAGACAAAGTTGTCCAAAGGAGCTCACTGGGCTGACGAAGAAGTTCTGGGGAAAAGAGCTACGTTCGTTACCAATACCAAACCCACTGCCAAGCTGACGCTGGAACAAACTAAAGCCACTGATGGAGGCGCCTACCGCTGCAGAGTAGACTTCCAGAAATCGCCCACTCGCAACCATATGGTTAACTTGACTGTCATAAGTAAGTTTATATCTTCACATAAATTATCAATACTAACACATATTTTTTCTCAATTTAATTATATTAATATAACATTGTATTATGTTTAATTTTTTTAGTTTACATAAAAGTTATTTATTCCTTACCAATTTGCTTATTACTTTTAACTGTCTATACTGCATTAAGTATACCATTATCTATTGTATCCGGTTACTTTGTACTCTATTTTTTTCATTATATTCACCGGGTACACCAACTTGAACTTTTTGTGTCTGCAAGACCATGTTAAAGCTAAGAGTAAAGCTTTTAGCACTCATTATAATACAGTACATTTTTTTTGTTAATTATCGAAGCTCACGAAGCGTCTACATATATAAGAGCATTAAGTCAGAAAACATTTTGAATTTACTCTCGATATTTGACATCTAATATTAATTACTATATGAACATCATTTTTCTTTGATTTATAATTTAAGCTAAATCATAAATTACAAGCATAATTTTTTACATTCATTTTTTACCCACAAACATAATATAAAACACATTGTTAAGAAAAACATTAGACCTTAATTCTGAATTGAATATTGTGCTACTTAAACAAAGACAAATCATCAAAAACAATATTTTAAATCCAACTCAATCTTGCTTTTCCAGTCTCTGTGTTTTCTCCTTAATACAATCTGGATCTCTTGAAGAAACAGAAAAATATACACATGTAGCCTCACCAAGACACACACATAACACAAACATCTAGTCACATCTTACCGCATGCAACATTTGGTCATCTTGATTGAACGTCGTAGAACCCACTGGTCTACAGTTATGTTTTCAGCCACCAAGATTCAAGTTTAAATTGTAATATTTTGTTATATCTCCATACTTTCAAATCACTTATCTATAAGAATCAATAATTATTAAATAAAGTATGCCTTAAACCTCTATATATATTTTTAAAAAACTTACAATATGTAAGCTTATATCAGTTTCAAAATTTTATCAGTTCTGTCTTTTGTTTAATTTAAAAGCGCTTCTTCAAGAGTACTGTCAATTTAAATAAAATTTACCACCCGGAATGACTTGTAATAGCTTTCGATCCTCGAGCACTTCTAGCGCCGCCCTCCGGTGAGTCGAGACAGACACTTCAGTGAGAGCTCGCCAGCCAAAAGGCCGACTATCCTAGACCCTCGCTAATTTAATCAAACTTTGTCCAATGTGGAAGCCCTACAGTTGTTCGTCACTCACTCACACTGTTATGTTGCAGTTCCCGTGGAAAAGCTCTCGATCCTGGACGAGCACGGGGCTCATATTCCGCACTACATCCTCGGGCCGTACAACGAGGGAGCTGCTGTTAACATCGTGTGCTCGGCCACGGGAGGTAAGTGGTATCATTATCATTACATTTAATCAGTAGCCGGATTGAATCAGTACAACATCGCTTCCTGTCAAAAGTAGCACGACTGATCGGCCTTGAGAGAGGTAGCTACTCCTATGAAGATATAAAGAGGCGACTTAATTTATCTACATTGGAGAAACGTAGAACAGTGACTGACTTGCTTTTTTTTATATTATGAACTCCATAATCGATGACTCAATATTATTGCAGGAAATTACGTTCAATGGTCCCTCTCGGTTCTTTAGAGGCAGTCACATGTTACATGTAAGGACATCGAAAACCAACTACGGTTTCTATTCCCCTATGTTGAGAATATGTAGACTAGTCAACTCCTTTAGTGACTTGGACTTTTTCAGACAGGACCTTGCGGCATTTCGCAGATCCCTCAACTGATGTCCGTGATGTCTGTTTTATTTACTCATGTTTGTGTTTTGTCCAAATGTATTGTCTTAGCTTATATATTTGTTTTGTATTACCATCTCCTTTAATTTTATTTATAATTTAAAACCGTATGTATTGGCCTAGGCCGATAATAAAATAAAATAAAATATAAATTAAAATAAAATTACCGTTGCACCAACAACGCCACATTATCAATTTGCTTGATGGTCGTTACAGGGTAATATAATTATTAATTTAATGTGCTAGATTTTTTAAATTTTCCGGTCAGTAACAATTATATTCAGTCAGAGTAAAATGATTATATTTTGCATTATTTAACAAATTCTACATAATTATATTAACCAAATCAAACCTAAACTTAGCTTACTTACCTCATTTAAAACCATGTATAACAACAATATGATTGTTTAACCATAAAAAAAACTCTATATATACAATATTTCAAATATCTTTAACTATCATATTTAATTGATTTTTATTATGTCTCTAAGAAAAACTCAACGGCAATACATAAATAATTACTACAGAATTAAATAATGTGATAGTTGAAAAGCTTTCGATAGCCTTTTAAATTTTTTTAGGATCGTTTTCAGGATGCATGGTTAGATATCAAAGACTATGGATACCAATTGTAATCAGAGTATTCCCATGTACACTTAAAATCAACCTAAACTCAAAGATTTACTGTGCATTATAATACGATATTGTCATATAGAAGAAGGTTACAATGTGCTTTGTAAGATTTTATCAACATACGTAAGAGACATTAGTGCCAAAATAATGATACAAAATAATAAATAGTCGAATAAATAATAAAATAATAAATAATCGTAGCCCTGGAAAATTCAAAAGTAACCTATTTTTTTGAACAACGCTACTATTTTTTGAACAGCGTTTCTATTTTTTGAATAACGCTACTATATATGTAAAATGTATATTTTTCCCACTACTTCGTGCGGTCACGTGTGTCACGTGGTCATCTACAACACACAGGTTTGGAGTAATTCATTTTAAGTACAAATAAGCATATACTGATACTTAAGTACAGCAGCTAACGCGTACTAATGCCTTACCAAGAGTCACTTTTTCGCAGCAGTTTAAATTTAAGCTCTGCCACCTCGCAGAGTTCCTTTTCTCGAAGCCTTCCTCGACCGACTTAGCGTCCCGACGACGAACTTTTCAGTTTCAGGCACTTTTACACGGAGACCTCCGCCGTTCGAGACTTTGCAATTTTCGCGTGCACTCGGAAAATCCGCATTCTCTCTCTGTGTGTATGCGAAATGATAATAACATGCTGTTGCCCGGGTGCCGAGCAGAAATTGCATTCGTTACGCGCAACGTCAACAAGCGAGACATTTTCACATGCCATATTTTCTATTAGCTCCTTCTATCGCGTAATTTCGCAAAAGAGTTTTGCATTATTTGCCGTTCAATATCGCAGCTTGACTTAAAATTTATTACTTTTTTTTTAAAATACACAACTAAAAAAACTGTTATATTATTCTCTTATAAATTATAGACGCGTACAGGTCAATGATCAAAGCGTTTGCTTTGCAAGACAAAGGTCGTTGGTGCGATCCCCAACGAAGATTAAAAAAAATATATATCTGAGTTCTAAACCAGTTGGTGTGAATTAATTTAATCCCTCGCCCGTAAAAGGCAAGTCATAGCCTATTAATTAAAATTGGTGGTAGACGAAAGTTGTTCCGTGAAGATCGCCTTTTCATAGTAAATTCCTGTAATAATAATGATAATGCGTGAATGTCGGGATGTTGTCTATGACGAAGACGGATCAACACTGCACATGCAGCGCTTAACCATATTTAGCATGGTAAGCGTCAAAAAATCCACAGAGGACGCTATTCAGTATCGCTATTACCATCTGTCGGTATTCTCCTTTAAGTGTTTACATAAAAAATATATAGATATATATATATAAGGTGAAATATATGGTTAAAGTGATTGATTATGTGTTGTCCAAAGAAACACTTTTCAGTCAAAAAATAAAACAATCACTTGGTCCATAGTATTATAAAGGTGCTTGTACTTCGGGAAAGGTTTTTTTACCTTTATTTGAAAATATTCGCTTTACCAGAAATATAATATCACACATTTTTTAAATGACCTCTTTATTAATTCATTTATAAATGTTCTTTTTAATTTTTGAAAATAAAAAAACTAAATTATTAGAGACATCATTAAAATTGAAGAACATCCAGACCATTCAATTTGCTTCCACGTATAATTTTGAATATATTGACATCCCCTGTCTTTAAAAAGACGACAAGTGGCGGGTTCGTCACGTGGCTGCGTGGAGGAAGGATGCACGATCAGATTACCAAGCAAAAGAACTCGTTTTTGGTTCAAAATTCGCGTTTATTTTATTAAAGACTTGCTTTTTTCGTCCAACCGGTATATATATATATATATATATATATATATATATGGCATTCGCCATACCGGTCGAAAAGTAATAAATAAGAGACAAATGATAGTTTTTCGAGGCTTTACGGCATCAGCCTAAAAGAGCTATATCAAGCTGATATGACTATATAACAATAGACAAATTGCTTTGAAAAAGTGACTATCGTGTTGCTAGGAACAATAAATAACCATTTGTTATTTTAATTAAAGTCAACATGTAGCCTCTCAACGAGACTTTTGTTTAGTTTTATTTTAAAGGCGAACTTTGAATACAAATTTTAGATTATTAGTTATTTAATCGAAAAATAATTGTATTACGACCGCCGAGAAGTCTCACTCGAAGTAATTTCTGCGCCAATAATGCTTGTTTTTGCTTAGCACGAGGCTTCCATATTGTTCAGGCAACAAGCGCAGTACTTCAACAAGAAAAGACATTAGACTTCGAGGTCAGTGCGGGTGTGCGTAACGAAAAGGTACTAAGAACCCGTTACAGTTTACGAGATATTTAAAATTATTATATAATTATGAAACCTCTATGGCTGTTTTACCGACGCATTGTTTCTTTTGCGCTGAATGACGCAAAAAAAATACAAAATAAATTATTAGTAATAAGTATGGAAAATTTTGTATTTCGTGGTTAACTTCTATTTTCTTTCAAATTTATGTTATTGGATATTTATTTGCCTGCTATTGAATATTTTTTACAAAACATTTTTTTAATGCAAATTTATTTTCTTTATGTTACAACAAAAGAAAAAATTCTGTCGAAAAAAACCAAAACTTTTTTTTTCATTGTTTTATATAAAACAATTATAATTTTCTGTGAATTGAACAAATTCACCACCACAATTGAATTCTTAAATGTATGAGTAATCGAAAAAAAAAAACATTGTTTGACATAAATTGATTAAAAAAACAATCAACACGAGTAAACAATTAAAATAAAAACATTAAATAATCAATTAGCGCACGTGGAAGTATTTTTTTTTCAAATATTGTATTCTTGTAAAACTTTTATATTGCATTAACTTAAGGCTACATTACATGATATTTGAGAATTAAAACTACACATGCAGCGCTGTAGCTGAATGAGTATGTATAATAGAAAGGGTCATATAATTCACACTTAAGGTTTCTGCATCACATTCACTGTATATTATATTATTATAGGTATTTTTTGTATGTGTTTATGTAAAAAACATAAAAGTGAGAAAACAGAAGGTACTCTCTTAGTATTGTAACTGAAAAGAAAGGGGCACTATTTTTATAACAAGAAACAGCCAAACGAGAACTTCAAAGGATCAAGGCGCATACTCTTTGCAGTATTGTCGGTAATAGCCTCAGGTGGGGGTTTTTTGTCCTGGATGGGGATTCTGTGTTTATAAAAAGGAAGAATCCCGAGATGAGGCCGGGGCTGGAGGTATCTCCCCGCCTAATCTGCAGCGCCACGGCTCGCTACTCCTGTTCATAATCTCAAATCTTAATCTGGAAGAGCCCGGAAAGGACAGTTCGCTCCGGTCACTATCAAACTGCTCAAAGCATCACTAAAGAACAACCCATCAAATTCATAAAATTCCTTGCTTTGACAGAAAGTTACAAATAATTTAAGGATTGTACACAGAACTTTGATTGATTAAGATGTATGTGTATTAATATTTGGGGCGCTTCTCAATACTAAATCATCAAATGAGAATCTCGGGACCGTCGGACTAATAATTGATTAAAAAATCACCCTAAAAATTTCTTGAATATTAAACCTGTCGTCTCTCTCAAATTCTCAAGTGTTATGTTGTGGAGTCGACGGGAACTATACATGCTTCCAGGTGGACTTTTGTTTGCAGAGATGTCTGGGGAAGAGGCATGGATGTTATGACAAATTAAATGTTGATAATGTGTGGAATGTTCCAAATTTGTGGAATGGATATGGTAATAATTTATAACGTGCTCGGCCACTCCTTAGGACCTTGGGAGTATCGGGCAAATCATCTAATTTCTGACATTGGCAGATTAACAATTCACATGCAGTAGTTAAACATAAAAATGGCAAGTGATATAAAATCCATTGATGTAATTTCTCCTTCTCAATCCGCCATTTCATCTCATATGTATATTATATATGAGATAAGATGTGAATGCGCTTTTAATATCTTTTCCGGGTTCTTAAGTTTTAGTTATTTTATACAGTGGCAACAATTGTGCAGACGAGTTCATCTGAATGAACGCAACATGCAGGAGATTTTATAATTTGGTGTGATGCGAAAAAAGTCGCTCCAAGTAAAATTTATACATTACCATCTGTTAGTATTCTATTATGTTTTAAAATAAGAATGAATTATAAAAATGTGTAAGTGTATGTTGTTGTTGTACTGCAAGAGTTTCTATATATTACCCAGTGTCGTGAACTAAGAAATATAAAAAGTACGAATATGAAAAATGTAAAAATATCACTTTTGATTCGATGCATCGAGTTTTCTCGCGAATCACATATTCACCGCGTTGCTCCCAGTCCGCGGCCGAGCGTTGCCCGGGCGCGAGGACGTGCCGAGGCCCGAGTTTCGCTCGCCCGTTTTTCGGATTTCGGAAGGATTGTCCCTTTTTATTCCCGCTCCCTAACGGGAGATTGCCCCGCGAATATTTTACGCCGATGCACGTAGATATAATAAGCGCCCGTGTAACGTGAAATTTCGCAAGGAGTACGTATTGTTTGTGTTCTGTTTGTTTAAAACCTACTTCCGAGTCGTGCTTTACAACAAAAATCCCTGGCGATTTAATTTATTCGCTCGTTTTTTGCTTGCAAGTATGAAAACGTGGAAGAGTTAAAATTCTACTTCTTAGTATTAATGTAAATATTTCTGTCTATAAAGAAAAGTAAAGTTAATCAAACAATATCATTTGTAAGTTGATACAAAGTTACGAGCTTCTAGACTAGAATGACGTTATTTAGAACTAAAGAAATAATTTGAAATTCACTAGGGATATAATTGAATTTTGACATTATTTATTTAACCTCATTAACAACACTGAAAAATTTAACCATAATGTACTACTACATATATTCCTATCATATATATTGCATATCTAAAGAATATTATCTCTACAAATATTAAGCGCTTAAACAAGACGTTATTATACAGACTGACTGTTACTTTTCATTAAAAGTTAAACATATTATACAGTAGTAAGTTATTGGTTATTTTTCTTCTCATATCCATTACATATAAGAAACATATAACACCACAAAATACCGCTCAGTAGCTGTTACAGGCCATGTTGCAAGACATACGAGTATATGCTCCTGAAGGTTTATCCGGTAATATACAATTTATACTTCCCGACAAGCTCTAAAGTAGAAACCTGGAGACTTAAAGAAACGATTACTTTAATATAAGAGGCATATTTTTGATTATTTATTTACTTGCATTTTTAGGGAAATCGTTCTATTTAATCGTCCAACGTCCACTAAGAGTATTTATAAAAAAATATGTTTTTTTGTTTTATTTAATTTATGACATTGTTATCCATGCATACAAGTACAGTGAAAATACGTGCTCAATTAATATTATTTAAATAATAGTATTTTAATACTCTAAGCATACAATTCGTTAATAAAGATTCACACTCGACATTACATATAAGCCAATCACCGGTGAACTGTTCTCTTCTGAAAAAAAAAGCTCACAAACGCTTCGTGTTACGCAAGGCAAAACTTTATCGTAGGTGCGTCTTGTACTGAATTTACTTGTCTTTTTCAAGAAAAAAGCTTTCTAACGCGAACACAGTCGACTAGGCAACGTTGACAACCTTTATAATACAAGAAGTGTCCCGGTTGTATGATAGTCTTCACGCAATGTGTTGTTCAGCTTTTTATACACTTACATTTTTTTCGGTTTCTTATTTTACAATTTTCAATTTACCTCTCATTTTTTTCATGATTAAATTATTTAAGCTTTCACTTTTTCAACAAACTCCTATATACTCCTTATAAAAAACGTATATTGGAAATGATAGAGTGGTGACTCTAAAACTAACGCTTTATTTTGAAAATAAATTCACCTGTTGTATAGTAATTCAAATGTGCCGAGATATACCAAATATAATATCAATTTATTTATGCTTTTGTACTCTTCAATTTATATTTATTAGCGTAGCGATCCGCGGAATAAAAAAAACCCGCAGCCCAAAAAATATGATCAATCTCAATTGGCACACGCGGTATTGAAAAAATATCAACGAAAATTCATAAAAGTAATAAAAAATGTATGTAGGCATACCACACTGGGAATGGGTACTTGACATAAAAGAACGAATAATTTTATTTTTTATGAAAAATTATAGATTGCTCAGTCGATTGATAACGAAATGGATTGCGTGTATTTTTTACAGCGTGTATCATCGTCATTTTATATCTGATACCTAGTCGGAGCATATAGTGATGTTAGTTCAATACACCCCTAGCAGGCTGGTGCCGAAAAGCCTTGATATATAATCTTTCGTATTTTTTTTGTTTGCTCGTCGGACACACATGTATCGCCATTTTGGTTTATCTGATAGGTCATGGCGTTGGTGGGGATTGTTTCTGTAAATGACCACCGTATTAATTGCGGTGATCTGTCTCCCACTACGAGCGCTCGGTAGCCAGTCGTCAGTAGTGATCTGTCCGGGACCTGATAGCAGTACGCTCCGTCTCGGACAGATGAACGATATTTTGTCAATCTTCATTTTAAATATATTTTAACGTACTTCTTAAAACGTTTTTTTCTATTGCTTATCTGCTCCTCATCCCTCCATTACGCTGATAACTATCCCGGCCACGTGAAATCGTTTCTTACAATAACGGGGATGTTAATAGTCATCACAAAATAACGCTTCAAATATATTTCATATGCTGAGTTTCTATCTTCATCTCAACCAAATGGTACAAACATTCAGATCATCGGGATCACCATTCGATTATATTAAAAATAATGATAAGAAAACAAACAAAAATTCTATGTATATTTATAGCATTCACTTCACAATACATTTAAAATATTACATTCATAAATACTTTTTACCTTGTTTAAATATGGATCGTGATGAGCAATGTTCATTCACTTACACTAAAACTGCAGTTTCGCTATCAATGGAGGGCCTTTTCAACAATACAACGTCTATACATGTGAAAAACCGAAGAAGCTCTCATTGAAACTAAAACTGTGGTTTTCTAGTATTTGTAAAAATAGTGCTCAAAATGTTTCATATTAAAAGAAGGTAAGAGGTGTTTTTTTTTATATATTTGATACCGAAGAATACCTATATCAGGAATTAAATATTAGTTATACGTATATTATACTAAAATACTATTTATTACAAATGTTTTTTTATAATTTATCGTTGTTTTACGAATTTTAATATGTGTTGGGACAACGCCATGATGTGAGCTGACAAAAATGTATCGCGACGCACAGTTCATATAGTAATATATAACTCTAATACTAGGATAAAGAACGTATATCAATAAAAATAAAGGAAACAATGCTGATGCGATCAATCTCAAGTGCAATATATTATTGCAAAATTGATAGAATATGCCAAATTGCCATTCTATCAGGGGAGAGAGAGAGAGAGCTCGCACTCTTGCAGTCGCTCGTATTGGGCCACGGCCATAAATCAAGCTACAAGCGATCGGTCCCGCGTTTATTTCTATCACAACTTCGATCCGCGTAAAAACGTTAATGTCTTTATTCCATGCGCTGTAAATCATCCACTGCATAGAGATAGGCGCCCGGGCGGAAGCTTCAATGACGAAACTCTTGCACGAGGAAAATTTTCATGAAGCGACGAGCGATCTGCTCGCGATTTTTCAGGCGATCTGATGTTAAGCTTTATACACAAAAATAGCGATATTATTGAAAAATTTATATCTTTCGCTTGAATAACACATGCCTTCGTTCATTACATGATTTCAATAGAAAAAATATTTTATGTCATCTGAAAATTTGCATTATTATCATCTTAATCATCGGGTTTATATTTTTTTATATGTGCATAAATATCGCCCAAAGACTCGTAATTATTTTAGAACAGATTTTATAGGTAGAGCTTAAATTTTGAATGACCTGGTGGAACAACTTTACAAAATTTACGTAGCACAAACAACCATTAACTAAAGAAATCGGAAGTAGATTAAGAATTTAGTCCTTGAAGGCGAAGCGGTTCAACTCAAAATAACAACATAGAATTGACCTAAATTCTCCACGACATTGTACCGTTTTGTATTTCTTCTCTTTTTATGTTCGTAGGTTCATTTACCGTCTGATCACATCTTAACACGTATAACAATTACCTTTTCACAAATTCGATCACAACACACAAACATCTTCATTCTGACATACGAAAGATCGCCATAAACGTTTTTAGAATAAAATCTGTAAGAAATATAAAAAAAAAGGGATTATAAGAGAGATTTGTACATCGAATGAGTCGTTTCATTAATTTCATAATGCAAGGCTCAAATGAGCGTTTCACTTCAAAACGTGACTGATCAAACTCGTTTTCCATAGCAAGAAACTGTTGTTGATGGGTGCGCCCAGAGAATTAATTCAATAATACTTGATTATTTATTATACTGATTATTAATCTAGCCAATTCGAAAACTAGACTAAGTAAATATGTTTTGGACGATGAACATTGTTAGTTAAAGCATTAAGAATATTTTAAGTACTCTACAATCTACATTATAAGAGGAAGAGTGTTTAAAATGTTCATCTCTAGAGACATCTACTGTGTGTCTCCAGGGGTCGTTTGTACAAGCGGGAGAGGAGGATATTGCATGGGAAGTGACCGATGTACTGGGACAACTCTATTGGGCGTACACCTGAGAGGGTCGCCCTCGTAAATCTTGGCCGGCCCCATTGTTGCCCGGGGAGCTCCTCCGGCCACGGACAACTTTCTTAGTTCAAAACCCGGCACTTCGCAAACAACCTTCAATGCCAGCCAAGTTTTTTTTTCCTTTAACGTAAATGATCTAGAATATGACAACTTGGTAGAGAACCCCATAAATCCAAATGCATTCTTATGATACTTTAAGTCTAGCTAAGACGGAAAAAGGTTAATCTACTCCTCATTTTTTCAATAAACTATCAATCACATTATCTCTCTTTCATTTTTAATGATGCACTATATTCCTGTTGATTAATATATTCACTTTTTCTTCGTAGTAGTATCAATGCGGTGGATTGGTTTGCAGCAACAAAATCTTGCATCTCAATCTCAACTCTTCTTGATCCTCTGCAATTCTCTTTAGCTCAGCATAAGAGCTACAACTCATGTCCTCGAACACTTGCTGCAAAAAGGGCGCCCCCTGCAGTTTTTACCTTCAGTCATCTCTTTCATAATGTCGCGAAGAAGACCATCGTGGCGCATGATGTGACCGATCCATCGGGCTCGCCTCTTTAAGATGGTTCTTAATATTTGCCTATCTTCCTTGATTATGGTGAGAACCTTATTCTTCGTGACGTGGTCTCTCCAAGAAATTCACTTATATTCAAACAAATATAGCATCGTGCCTAGTATTCACTTAAAGAATATATTTTTTATTGTCATATGTTTGTTCCAAATAGCTAATTGTATGAAAATTCAGTTGTTTTTAAAAAAATGTAGAAGGCATATATGGGAAAATAAATAAAAATTGTCAAATAAAAAGGAATATTTTCTTGAGTATAACGATTTTTTTCTTCTTTGTGGCGTTATTGACAAATCTGCAAATCTTTTCTGCCTTAAACTTTATTTTCCAGACAGGTTTATTTTTAAAATCACACTTTTGATTAATTAATCGCATAATTAGCTTACAGTTTTAGAAACCAGAACAATTTTAACATAATTGGAGGATAAACCAGCGAAACACAATGTTTTCGAGTATTAAAGTACATTCAACTTTCAACGTTGCCTATGTTCATGACAAAAACAGTGCTTTAGAATGGTGAGTGCATATGAAAACACATTATGCAAACGTATATTGTAGTGTGAAGAACTTCCAATTTATATAAAACATTGTTTATTCACGATTCTATTAATTGCATCCAAGTCGTCGTTGAATATCAACTATAACGATAACCTTAGTAGTAATAAGATAATACTTATATTTCTTTTAAATGTATCTGTTCATATTTTAGAAGATAATGAATATATTAATCATAAAGAATATTAAAATGGTTAAATCGTTCATCGTAACAATCAAATGGTTGTGCCACAATGCTAATTCTGTATCTGTTAAGAAAAACTGTACTAGAACAAAAATAAATGCAAAACATATTGAAACTTTCAGTGTTTCAGCTTAGGGCGGACATTGCGACTCCAACCACTTGCCAGAGCGCCAGAAAAAAAGAATCTTTCGAGTAAGAAAAAGAGAAAATCTGGAGACTCTAGATGGGAGGGGAGCAAAAAACGTTAGTACGTATTAATTACAATTTACAGCGCAACACAATGGCTGTTTTTACGGGGCTCGTTCCGGCCGGCATACGGTTTATAGGCCAAGTGATTATTACGGGGATTTATGACCGGAAGGGGCACAGACTCTCGATACAGAGCCTCTTATTCCGCTCATAGAAGGGACTATTATCGTATCAAAGACGTGATGAGTTCCTTTGAAACAGTGTGTCGTATACAATAGAGACGATACCATTAAATACATTAAATGTAAAACATTATCAACGTACTGATTTACGTTATACGTAATAGAACTCATTAACGTTAGAACAACTATCTCAACACAAGTACGCTGACGTTTTCATCATAGAATACTCCAGTGTAGATATTGCAGGATATAGACAGGTTGCAAGAAACTTACTGTTACTGAACATGCGAATTAATGGGTTGAAGAATAATTGTTTTGCAACGTTGCCTGTCAACATTCCAGTGATAGCCAGACTATTTTGAAAGAAAAGAATTTCAGATATCCTAGCGATGTGCAATGAATTAAAGAACGGCAACTTTTCATCTCACAGTCAGTCGAGAGATGAGATGGTTTTTATGATATGTTCCTTGAGTTTCGCAGGAGACTGCAAACAGAAGCTACCTTTTCTTACATCTTCAGGTTCTCGTCATCTTGGTAAGATATAGGAAATTATTCATAAAATTCCCTCGGCAAAAGTCTGGGACATGGAGCTGACGTAGGATAATTTGAAGATTATGTCGCAAAATATAAATTTTAGTGGCTCTCGCTTATGGCGACTTTATTCTAAGGAAGTGTAAAAATACATATTGTAGATTCTTTAGGGAAAGAAGAAAAAACTCAATTATACTTTCAACACAACGTCAAATTGTTTCGAAATAAATACACATTTATTGAAATGAGCTTTGAAACCTAGTTAAAATATTAATCACCAAAAGATAACGATATTTAAAAAAACTGATCTTACATCTAGATACTAAGGTCGTTTAAATAAATTTAAATATCATAATACGGAAATTTAATAATACCCAACCAAATAATGATGTAATTTTTGGGGTAAGCGACAAATCGATACTTTTCATATTTATATTCAATTAATATTATAGTCTAAGTTAATTACCAATTATTGTACCTACAAACAGTTAATAGTATTTTTTAATTACTTACGATCTAATTAAATGAGCTTAGTATATAATCGTTTTATGTAAGTTGTCCTATCGACAATTCATTTACACTGTTTGTTTCAATGTGTCTGATATCATGACTCATAACAATGTATATGAGGACAGTATAGACGCCGTGCAGTGAAGACGACTATACCGTCGCTCTTGTTTTAAACAATAAATCGCACTTAAAAATAAAACTTATAAACATTCTCTAACACCATCAGAATCGTCATCAAATTCTCTACAAAACGTGCATTATGGTTTATATGCATCTTTAGCGATCGCTCGTTAAACAGCATCGACGCGCAACATCTTTGGCGGAAGATCTCGTGACGTGCCGATGTCGGCCATTTTTTTTTTTATTTATATCTCCATGGTAACTCATATGAATTATTTTTCTTGTACGAAATTTTACGCAGAAAAACAATTTGCGTTGTGGTTGATGATAATTTGAAAGATCAGATTTTTTGGACCGAATGTTGGCCGGAATAAGCTAACACCCAGCTAACCTAATCAGGTCAAGCTGGTTAGGGCACTCTATTGTCCTGGAGGTAGTAAATGCCCTCCTAAGGCGGATGAACCTTTATGGTCAACGGCATTAGGATGTGGAAATAAACGGGAAAATACCACATTAAAGGTCTTAAAGACATCCCACGTATCAGCAAAAAATGATTGCATCTCAAGTAAAATTTTCCGGAGATAAAATAGTCCCCCTGCTCGAGACAAAACAACCAAGACAAATAAGAAAAACCTTCAGCCAACAAGATATGGCACCTGGAATGTTCGAACATTACTGCAGAACGGCGCCCTAGACGGGAGTATTTGCAGCAAGTATTCGAGGACATGAACTGTATCGCTTATGCTGAGCTGAAAAGGGTTGCGGAGGACCGAGAGGAATGGAGATCGAGATGCAAGATTCTGTTGCTGCAAACCAATCCTCCGGATTGATACTACGAAGAAGAAAAATGTATAAAAAACTATTGTTACATTATTACTGTCATTATTGATTATTGAAAAAAAAACTTAGGTTACTTTAGGACAATTTTTTATTAGAGAGATGAAATGCGTTCCATCAAAATTATTGAAGGAGAAATTCAACAAAATATTTTTAACAAAAACTATCTTGAATAAAATTTATCTCTAAAATTAATCAATGGAAAATAATCGGTCAATGTATGGATTTGAAATGGTGTTTACTTTTCAATATCTGGTACACTGCACACTGCGCTGAATACTAAAAATATTTGCATACTAAAAAGTAAAGAAAATGGTTTGATTTATTCTGAGAAAATTCGGGTAAAATAATGCTAGTTTTAAACAAAAATAAAATTGTAAATGAGAAAAGATTTTGTAGCAAGCAGACCAAGTACTCGTACACAGATACTTTAGAAAGCACTTCTGAATGACAACTACTTGCAAGTTTTTCATTACAAAACGCTTTTTTATCTTTGGTCTACCGAGCTAGATCGTTACCTGGGCTGAAATTAACAGTAAATATTTTTCGCTTTGTGTAAAGAACGGTCTATTGTGTTCGGCGTTTGTGGCTGCGCTTTGAAACGCATTCAAGAAGCTTAGACGATTGTGTGCCTTGACCAAAGTGGTTGATACAAAAAAAACGAGAAGAATAGAAGTTAAAAATAAGCGAAACATCGCCAGTATTGTTAAGTACAATAAATGATTATGCCCTCGGGTCTGGGGAGAGTAATTATTACTTAGCGGCGGCTGAAACATTATTGCGAGACTTGTGATGTTGTGTTTAAGATCTTCTTTGTGTCTCGTTTTAGGGATTTTAAAAAGATAATCTTGGGATCGCTATATCACAGCAATAATAATTGCAAAATATTTAAGCAAAATATTAACCTACATAATATTATATATCCATTATTACTGTTTATATTTTACCTAAGTAATTAGCAAAAATATATATTATTAGTATATAAATGTAAGAATAATATTTTATACCTTCCTAAATTTAATTATATATAGCAACTGTCATCACTAAAATGTAGACCATGGTTTCACACTTACCAAGGATAACATTATTTTTCTTTTAGAGTTTTTACTCAATGAGTGTGAAGCTGTGGTTAAATTCAGTCAATTCTTTCGGAGCCTTTGTGGTTTATTTAATATTTAAAAAATATTATTAAAAAAAACTACCTCTTATACTTACTCTACTATAATACAAATAATTATATTATTAAAGTTAAACCTACTCGTACATAATTTAACAGAAATGTTCTTAATGGTTGTTTAAATCTAAAACTGATATGTAAAATTCTACAGAAATAAAAACGTTTTTGTCGTTGGTGTTAATGTTTCGAAAAGAAACAATTTACATATTGCATAAAATATGGAAAACGAGTAAAAAAATATGTCTTAATGGCTTATAAAATTCATATAAAAGTTTGATTTATGAGGGTAGCAATTACATATAACTTAAATAGCACTTTGAATTCTAGAAAATAATAAATACATTTGAAAAAATAATGAAATAAAACATCGTTTTTCATCAACCTAAATGAATAGTTAAATAGTTGAAATATATATGTATCTTAGTCAAAATTAATATTAATAACTCAGCGGTATAGCTTTAACTTTAACTTTAACTTTAACTTCTCGTTTTATTTTAATGAAAACATTATTTAAACAATATATTTCAAAATAATTGAGGATATTTTACAAGTCTACATGGAAGAATAAGAATCAAATGTCATTTTAAATAACAGATTTTATAATTATCCATATTTAATTTTTAACAGTTATCAATTTCTGTACCAAAATCGAAAGCATATGCATACAGAAGGATTATTTAAATACTTTGTGAGAAAACATGGGAGAAAATGTGTTTGATTCAGATATTACTTACGATGCTTTCATGAATTTATATGA
Organism: Glossosoma conforme; assembly: GCA_022606575.1. Lineage (NCBI taxonomy): Eukaryota > Metazoa > Arthropoda > Insecta > Trichoptera > Glossosomatidae > Glossosoma > Glossosoma conforme. The sequence continues at coordinate 1,434,878 of JAGTXR010000150.1, forward strand.
TGATAGATGTTGTGGACAAAATACGTAACATCCTCCAAATTCAAAGTAAAAAAACGGTATATTTATCTAAAATAAACGAAAAATTTGCTCGAAAACTTGCTGAAATACGTATCACAGATGACACGTCCAAAGTGCGTTTTTCACTAAGAATAAAAAAAACCCTTTAGTTGTTTTTAAACATTACCGGCATCCCGGGATAATTTCGCGACCCCTATCCGATCTGCCTCACACCTGTTTGACTTTTGCGGCTTTTGTTGTCTCTAGATTAATGCGACACTATCCGCTCGAGCCCAAAGATCACAAACTTGTCGGCGGCTCCTCCCGATCCTTTGTTTGTATATTATTATCCGATTCTTTCAGACAAAACAAACTTCTGTTCCTTTGATCCCATACTCGCGATACACAGAGTATTGTGTTCCCACCTTATTATTTGTTTATTCTCGGAATATTGAGAACACGAGACGTTGTACATTTTTGGTTTTCTCCCATCCGCTAATAAAATTTTCGCCTTGTTTGTCGGATCCCCGGTGTGTGGATGATAGCCGCTTTGAACTATACGATATTTTTTATTGCGAATAACAAATAACGCTTTGAGTGAAAAATCACAATGTATTAAAATCGATACCGATAGTATCATTACCATGGCAACAGTCGCTTGACATTTTTATTTTTAGTCAATCACACAACAGTTTTGACTTTAAGGCTTATGACACAGATAAATATTATTACATTCCTGGCTGGGACCTATCATTCCCAAACAATTCGTTCAACGACTCATCGGTAACGACGTGGTACGCACTGGACATCTGGTGCACGGGGAATTTCGTGCATAAGACAACTGGTGCACTGGATATCTCGCTATCCTAACATAACCTCAGGATTTGTCCAGTGATCCATAAGTCTCATTAACGAAATAACTTATTTTAGTTTAGGTTAGCGGTAAATTGTCCCCAGCACGAAATGTCACATGCACTAGTCGCAAGTGCGGCCCACTTCGTAGCAGATAAGTCGTTTAACGAATTGTCTGAGAACGAAATGCGGGGGAACCACTACGGATGCTGCAGCTTAACATTAACTACAGCGGAAGATCCTTTCACTGGTTTTTTCAATGATATCCATCAGGAATTTTACATTGAATACAATCGGCGGAGCTTTAGAAGGCTGAACTGACATGGAATGAGACGAGGACTGTGGCGGCTAACAGAACTATATGGCGGTATTTTTGCGGGCTTTATAAAACATATGCTTCACTTTGGGAAGCGGACACGTAACGTCTTTCTTTTAGGAAAACTAAATTCGATAAATTTTCTTCTAAATTTATTGGTTGTTGCGATATAAACGCAAACACAACAAAAATGGATAATGCGTAAGAAGCTGTAATCTAAGATATCGGTGAATCATCACTTTTTCAGAAAAATGGCAAGTTTGAAATAATCGACAGATGAAATTTAGGTTCTCCACCGTCAGTCAATCTTCTATTGTATGTATTATATACGGTAATTAAATGTATCAAATATATATTTTTTTAAATACAACGATGTTATTGGAAAATGTAAAAAACAACTTGCATGGTGCTGTTCTTTTAAGAAACGTTGCTCAAACAAGGCTGTAAGTAGTTTTGATGCGAGGCAGTTTTTGAATACACTTGTTGGGGTTTTTTTTATCACTTTTCAACTCGACATGAGCTATAACTTCCGTAAACCAAATGCGTAGAACAAACTGGTTGAAGGCTGGCGTCTTGGGCCGACAGTCTTTGAACAAATAAATAATCTGAAATGATAAGTTTACATTTCAAAACTCTGTAAATATATAAAAAAATAACGGATTTAGATGATCAGTGCTTTTACATGATTTATTAAATAACATATTTCGTAAATGTTCACGAATTTATAATTTATTAAAAAAAATTATATTATAATTTATTTGTTTTTAACAATTACTTTTATTCTTCATTTCAGCAAAAACATAACATTATCCGAGTGACAAAGCACTAAAGCACTAGAATATTCAATGTACTAATAATTTTTCAAGTGGCACAAATTTCTGTACACCGAGTAAAGTGATCATAACAATAATTTTGAAATAATTATAATAATCAATACAATGGGCAGTGAAAACCTCCAATTAAACATAACAATTTATTGAAAGACAAATGTTCTAGAAAGACCTTTTGAAAAATATAAAAACCACAACTAAAACTAATCGCTTGCTTATTGAAGGTTCAGTCGTGATGATACAATATTGTTTTTTATATGCCCCACACCCGCATCACACTGGAGGACAGTTTAGTCTTCTTGATGATACGCTTATTCAGATTATGATCAGTTAGCAACTGATCATAATCTATATATAGCGCTTAGCCATATGCACGATGGTAAGCGTTATAGACTTCAGAATTACTATCACCATCGGCCGGTATTCTCCTGGATGAGATTACATAAAAAAAACACCGCAAGATTTTTTTTGTATTAATTGTCAAGCCGACACAAAAAAAGTCCAATGGCTTAATTAATACTCAAACTGCAATAAATATTCCATCCGCTTACCTACCAGAAAGTTACTAGCGAAAGCAGCAAATTATGCAACCAAGAAAAATAAATTATTATGCGATCCGAAGACTCGAGATTCCATTTAGACGTTCCTTAAGTTTAGTTCTGCCGGGGGGGTCGTACTGGTTCTTCTAATTATCAATTAGTTACCTGTCTTTTGCTCTGGCTCTATCCGAGGCGGTTTAGTGACTCTGTCTTTTTGGTCCCTTTCGTATTTTTCTCCTACCCTTTCAGCCGATACCTCTGGCCTCGCTCACTTTGACAGTGCAGAGCGCGGCTTTTTTGCCAGTGGCCGGAGGAACGAGAGCAAAATTAAAGTTCAATTAAATAACGATTGCAAGAAATAGCGCAAAACGTTTCGTTTGCTGATATAATCCGAGACTGTTAAGCGGGCCTTTTAGCTAGTTTTAAAAATGAATGGGAACTTAGCACGATAAATTACTTAGACAGAAATAAAATTTATGTGTGGTGGATATTTTTTTTTTTTTAATATTTTTAATGAAAAGAACGTAAATTATTATTACACTTGATACACAAACAAATAACAAGATACACATGAGCCGAGGACCAAAACGCCGGGCTGAAATTTTTGGCGGCGGCTCGTAATGTCCGTGTGCTCCAGTCAGGAACGGACATGTTAATGATGTTATGAATATACTATTATTATGAATACATAGCGTTTGTTATGTTTGTTAAACTGTATTTATATTAACTTTCTTACAAGTTTCAAATAACTAATTCCTCCTGCTTCCACCCACATCCGACAAACTTTTCTTACACTTAACGAACATCCATACACGGTTAATGTGTGTCGACCAAGAACTGGCAGTTACCAAAGTTCCTTCCTTAATGCCACCGGTAAGATTTGGAATGCTCTTCCAGCATCTGTGTTTCCTCCTTCCTACAATCTGGATCTCTTCAAGAAACATATAAACATACACTTGAAATTTCCCAATCCCACACACAAACACGAACACAACACACGTTTCCCGCATGCAGCGTCTAGCCTCCCTGGCTGAGCGTTATAGAATGCACTGGTCTTGACCCGCTGTGCTCTCCTGCATGCGATTACATAAAAAAGTTTCAATAAAAATATTTAATCGCTAATATTAAAAGTCATGATTCGTTTTTTTAGCCCCTAGTCTTTACTTAATTACTAAATTTTCCATACAACCGAGTATCTGTTGCTTACCATATACGCCTAGATCTACGTTTATATAAATTTCAGTGTTAAACATTTTTTAAAAAAAGATCATTATTTAAAAAGAGTAGTGGACTCATGGAAAGTAGTGAAAACAAGTAAAGTTGCAAAAAATGGGGTTATACTCGCACAGCTTCAAAATATGATATTCGATGTAATAGCAAATTGTCAGAGTGAGATCTTGGCTTGAACATTAAATTATTAGTAGGATAGGAATACAGAGAATCTATAGGTGTAAAATTAAATTCAATTGGGGTCTACGTTTAGTAATGTTATGTTTTTGGCAAACTAGGCAGCAATTTATATTTATTTGAGGATTATGTTTTGAGTTTTAAATTTTCTAATTTCATCACAGTTTTTCTGAACAGCTGCTTTGAGAATGTGTTGAAGGTCTCTTGCTCTCTGTTTTAGAGATAATATAAACTTGTCAGAAAGTGACCATGTCAAGTGTAAAATGCCTTGCACTTAAATTTAGTTTATAGCGTTTAATACTCATTTTACTACTTCAGCAGAAAGTTATACGTGTGGGATTTGAATGGGTCACTTTATTTCCCGCCCCAACCCTTAGACATTAATTTCGTCTAATTGCAGGGTCAAGTGTCCCAAAGCGTCTTCAACAAAGTCCCGTGTTTTATACTATCCTCTTCAGACCATAAAAGTTTGAAGCACATATTAAATATTCCTTGAAATAAAAATGAACAACGCTTATAAGAAAGCAGAGTAATTACATTGGACATTAAATATATATATATTGATGAAAAGTGAAAAAGGAAAACAGGCAACAGAAAATTTTTCAAGATTTAATGAAATAGAATATTTTTTATATTAAAAATGAAAAATTCTAGAAATCTGAATACTCTGAAATCTTACGATGCACCTAAGGAGTGGCTGTATAGAAACTTTGGAATATTCAAATGGTAAATAAATTATAAGGAGTATCAAACGAGATCTCGCGTGTTTGTTCCAGAATGCATAACAGCACCGGATGAAATAACAAACCTTACATTTCTTGTTCCGCGCTCCCTTGATGCTCCCTGCTCACAGATGCAGCTTTCAGGGAAGGCTCTGCCAGAAAAATAGCAAAAGCTCCTTTGCATCATTCGATCCAATATTGTATGCATAGAGTTTCAAGGGGTATGACCGTGAGATTAAAACCTTCAACTTTCATTCAACAGAATACGGTTTCGATGCTCAAAGAAACTCTGAATTCTATTTTTTTTCGAATTAAATTTAAAACTGGAATGTTTTCAATGTATGCCTAAAATCAGTTTAAATTGCGAATAAAATCTACATTTATTCTATTTTTATACACATATTTATAAATTCATTTTTTTTTCTTCATTTCATCTATTAGCTTTGTCTTACTGCGTTTATTTAATATTGATATACTTAACATATGTATTAATTTTATTTACTCCACTACTTAACTCATTAAAACTGAATTTATATCTACATAAGAATACGTGATATTCTTAATTTATTTAATAAAAATATCACCTTTAGAATATTCATTCGTTTCGCTGGAAACTCACTAGAAAGTTTGATCGGTTGTGCTCTTCTACGTACAATTCATCTACAAAAAAGTTGTAAGCCGTGCCTTCATCTACACAAATGCATATCATAACATATTAAAGTACACGAAAAATTTTTTTTTGTAAAACCATCCATAAACAAACATTTGCTTTAAAAATGGACGATGCGTGTATGTTAAGCAGCACTTCAATAACTTAGATCAACACTCTTTATTTGGTGTTTTATTTAATTTAAGATTGCTTAAATTTTTAAAAAAGATATTTCTGGTGTTATTCTCATATATTTGCTTGCATTTTAAATAAAAAATCTCTACTGCATCCTCCGATACAATATTTTATGCATGGAATTCACATACTTCGGGACATCGCAGGATGGTCCACCGGTGGCACGCGGCGCGCGTCGCATCCGCACTTAGCCCCATTGTGTAAATTCAACCCCCGGTTGCCTTCCCCTGTTTCAAATAACTGCAATAACTTAGAACTTTGCCATTTTATCACGGCTCCATATTGTGCTGGTTTTCTGGAATATTCCAAAATCGTACACCGCGTGTACCAAATATTGCTTCTGAGCGTTTTTCTGTGTTTTCGTTGCATTCATGACAGAAGAGAAATTTCTTCTTTTGATTTGTTTAGGACTGCGCATTGTTATGATTCCAAGAACAAAAATTTGCAGGTATCTTACCATCTTCTAAGTTAATTCAAAAATCATTTTTTTCGTTAGTTACTATGGTAACCATTTTTTGAGAAAAAGCATATCTATTTTCTGTTTTTTATTCTTATATCAATATTTTCTTACATAAACATCATTTTCTTATTATATATACTACACTATACACTATACAATCGACCAGGTTAAGCGTGAAAAGTCTATGAAAGACTAAGAAATTTCGCAGGTACTCTGCTGTGTGTGTTTATATAAATAAATAAACAAAACATATGATAAGCATGTTACAAATGTTAGAAAATCTATCGCTAGCAAACATGCAAGTCAGAAAATCGGATATACTTGTATATTGAAAAGATATCGTTTCAAAATCGTAGCGCATCATTATTTCCTAGGCTACCGAATGCGCTATTAGGGGATGTCCAACACCTTTTCCAATAGCAAGAGCAGTGTCGTCAGCAGAAATCGTTCTATAGGACTATCTTTGACCATTAATCGCACACGATATACACTATGATATAAAAGCGCCCCCTGCAAAAAGCCTGTTCAATCTCTGTCAAATTTGAAAATAAAAATATTGAAAATATAAATACTTTTTACCTTGTATCATTCAATGTGGATCATATTTGCCACTATTGATACTCATATTTGAAGACAAAGTTTTGTTAAATAACTTCTTAGGTTTTTAGAACCAGATATGATATTGTGGCTTTTGGGTTTAGCCGTGTGTGGCGAATTACTAATTTCCAATATTTCGACCGCCATTGAAGGGCTCTTGGCTAAATCCAAAAGCCACAATATCGCAGTTTTGTTTTCCATAAAAGGTCGTTTCAGTAATTCAAAAATTTTGTCTCATGTAAGTAAGCGAAATATTTATCTATTTAATATTTAAAATATATCTTAAAGAGAATGCTAAGAAAATAAAATTATATTTTCTATACAATTTTTTTAAAAACTGTATAGTTTGTACTCGATATAAATTTAGTACGGAAATCTGCATATGATGTACAAAACAATATGCAGTTCATCTTATTATGTGGTTACAAATCCTTGCATTACAAAGTAACTGCAGCCTTATAACAGGTTTCGAGAACAAAATATATTGTGCAAAATATTTGGTGTGAGAAAATTTTAATTTGTTATAAATTACTACGTAAGGGAGAAGGCAAGGCAGCTCAGACAAGACAGAATAATGTAAAGCTATGTTTTCAGAGCCCCGAAGTCGAGAATTGTAAATATTATGTATTCGTCAAAGCGTTGGGTGACAATGCTAAATATTAAAAAAAAAAACATAAAATTTAATAAAAGATAAAATCCATCATAATCTGTCGGTATTTTCCTTTCTGTGTTTACATTAAGAAAAACGCATGTGTGAATATATAATAACAAAGTTTTCCGTAAGCATATCGTCTTTGAATTATGCCGTGATAAACCAACATTGTATTCGTGGGTTTGAAGCCACAAAATCAAATTATCGTTTCTATATTGTTTTAATTACAAAGCTAGAACGAACGTACGAGTATTATGAACATAATATCAGGTTATTTTTGTTTTTTATCGCATGGAAGAGAGCACAACCAATAACAACACCAGCTCACTCAACGACACTCTGTCAAAACGACTATACGCTGTATGCAGTAAACGTATATTCCGTTTGTATTTTTGCGTGGGTTGGAGAGATTGTGTGTGTATGATTTATTTCTTGAAGAGATTCAGATTAAATGATGAAGGAACGATAGATAGTGGAAGAGTATTCCAAAGCATTGGTGGCATTCAGGAAGGAATTTGTATGCTTCCAGTTATTGATCAACATACATCAACCGTATATGAATATGCAGCAAGATTAACAATAATCTATGATACTTACTTTGTGATGTTTTCGTTGGGTACAAAGTCAAAAAAACATTAAGCGCTTATTGATAAACTTAAAGAAAATCACATGATAATTTGATACTTTAGAAGTATGCATAATTTGATCATAAGGTGCGGTATATCATGATTTAAACAAACATGTATTTTAATATCAGGGAAATAATTTAAATTACTTCCTTATAGTTTTAGGAAATTTTCGATGTTTTCGAGGACTGAACAATTGGCTTATAAAGTTCGGAATATCATGATAAATGATAAAAAAAATGTACAAAAATTAGGGCAATGATCTCAATAACGCGCGAGAATTTTTTCAGTACATTTTTTACAAGAGGCATATCATTAGATGATTAGTCGATGTTACCGATGACTAGACAGTTTAATCTTAACCCTTTCGCATCGGTTGTCGGCAAAAGCCGTCATAAGATTCCCCGACCGTTGACATCGGTTGACGTGATATATATTTTTGCGACATTCTTGGAATAGTTTTTTATGAATCATCTGAAAGGTAAAGTATGCAAGAACCAATGTGATATATGAAAATATACCAGATACCTACATTTATGCTTCAAATAATAGTTTTATAATTGGCAGTTTAATTTGTTTTCAAGCCGAGCCGTATTGAAAAGGTTAAGGTGAGGTTCTTTGAGGTATAAATAAACGAGAATATTAAGACAAGACTAGAATATCCGAAAAATAATTCAAGTGGTGGCAATGATTAGGAAATATCTATCGAAGATGTGATGGACAATTAGGAAGAAAATTTTTAGAGTGGTGTCAAGCTAAGCGTTGGCCACCCCTGCAATATGTACAGACGACATCATAAGAATATCAGGAGTAGCATAATAATAGCTCAGAGCGTCGCTAAACGATAGAATTCGAAACGAGGAAATACGCAGAAGAACTCAAGTAGTGGATGCTACCTAACGAATAGGCACACTCAAGTGGCAATGAGCAGGACATACCTATTGAAGAGACGATGGTCGATGGGGAAGAAAAGTATTTGAATGGCGCCCAAGAACTGGCAAACGAAGCATTGACCGACCCCGTACAAGATGGACTGTCGATATAAAAAGAATAACCGGATTGACGCGGAAGACGGAGGATCGAAGAGGATGGAGACTCATGCGGGAGGCCTACGTTCAACAGTGGACGGACACAGGCTGATGATGATGTTAATAATAGAAGAAAATTAAGACTATGTTCAACAGTGTATGGATACAGGATGGCTACAGATGATTGAGGCACTGATCTCAATGTTGTGCAAAATATTTTTGCCTCTCGATAGATCGCCTCGTAGGAGTCGCGGCGTTTATTTTTCAAAGAAGTGAACGTTAACATAATGATGAGGCTGTAATGAATATTTAAGGCTCCCCGCGTGCGATGTGCCCCGCGAAGATCGTTCCGGCTTGACCCCGCGCGGGGCACGGGGGGCCTTTGTTTTCAGACTAATTATACGGCTGCTTAATTACATGGATGGCGACCCCGAGAGGGAGGCCCCTCGACTCCTCCCGCCCCCGGGCAGATGCCGAGCACCGTTTTCCCGCCGAGATGGGAAGCGGATTAAAAAAGTAATTAAGAGCGTCTTGTTTTACTTTCCTTCTGCATCGCTTTTTGTATTTCGATAAGTCCCGGATAAACGTGATTGTGGAATTCGTGGATTACGCCGCGCTACGGCTCATTTATACTTTTTTCAATCCACGTATTACGTATTTTTAAATTCATTTTAATTGATATACTTACAAATTTACAGCAAAATTTATACTCAGTCATAAAGTATTAAGATTTTTTTTAATTTAAATACAGGAGAATACCGACAGATTGTGATATAAATTCTGATGTGTCATCTGTGGAATTCTATGACGCTTACCATAATGCATATGACTAAGCGCTGCATGTGGAGTGTCGATCCGCCAACGTCATAGACGAGATTCACGCATCACCCTTTATTATTTAAGAAATTTACTATGAATGGGTGGTCCTCACAGGACGACTTTAGTCTAACACCAATATCAATTAATAGGCTATGACTGGCCTTTTACGGGTGAGAGATTAAATTCACACCAACCGAGAGGTTTTAGAACTCAGAAATCGATCAAAAATATTTTTTTTTAATCTCCGTCGGGGGTCAAGCAAATGACCTTTGACTTGCAAAGCAAACGCTTTGACCGTTGAGCTATACCCGCCACCAATCTAAAAATATTTTATGTATTCCTGAAATAGATTCACTATCATCATTATGTCTATGTCCACTCTCTTAACTGGAGCATATGTTTATCACGAGCTGCCGCCATAAATCTCTCTCTTCTCTCATAGTCTTTGCTTTATACTATAGCTGCAGTGCCTCTCATAGCTCTTCTGAGTAAATTATACTCGTAAGTAGTTACACGAGAACAAGAGCCTGGGGTCCTAAAAAAAAGGCAGCTATAGTTTATGCTCTCATTCGACATCCAAAATACATGCTATAGTCAGGTTAACCGTCGTATCTTGACCGACTGCTGTATAGCAGACTGCTTAGTTAAATCTTAAATTCAATGATATATTTTTTTATAATTGATTTATAAACACTTAACCCGCCAATTGTTTATCGCGACTGGCTTTCAAGGTCCTGTGGCTTTCGAACCCCACTGGTGGTTTTGGCTTTCTTTCTAATTAACTTTACTAGATCACTTGTCGTGTTCTTTATTACTGGGAATGTACATTTTTATAGCGTCGTTTGCGACCTTTCGTTCGTATATCATACTCTTCGCGAACGTACTTTACACTTCAAATGCGAAAAATTAAAATAAAAACAATTTTTAAATTAGACGATAACATTTTATATTTTAACTAGGGATGTAAATAATTTCTTATATTTGTATTTATTTTTCATTTGGAACGTACTGTCAACATAAATTTCTTTCGCTCAGTTACCACTATCCATACCATGTATCAAGATATATCATAAGTTTCACGTGGGAATATAAAAAAGTATGTTTTCCGAAGACATCGAGAGCCCGGGGTCTTGAAAGAGATGACTGCTACAGTATGCGAGTCATATTCTGGGTGATTTGTTAGTCAGATTATTAATGAGATAAAATAAATTGCTTTGCTCCTGAAGCCTGGACCATTTGGTCCCAATGATTGGCTCAGCATAAAATACAATATAATTTATATCAAAAATTTACGAATAGCTTACTTTATTATTTTCATCTAGTAAAGCTGCTATTTGCAAACAACTTTCAACATGGCATTGAAACTGCATCTTATTTGCTGATAATTGAGTAATAATTTTATACACAATAAAATAATATATATGTATATATTAACAGCATATTTTACTAAATAGGTTTTAATTTGTCATATTATAGTTAACATGGTTATAGTAAAATAACTGATTCCTTTTAGGGTTATTTATTTTACTATCCATTCATTCCTTTTACATCTCACTTCACGAACCTTAAGAAACCCAAGACCCACGTAATACGAGTATTTATTACGCGCAAAGCATATAAATCCACATCTCTTCGTCGATCCGGTATCGCCTTATCGCATAATAAAATAATAAATTTTAATACAGCTTGTTTATGGAATATACGGGTCTTTTCAATGCAGCCAATAGCAGGATTTATAGGGGGTGTGCGGAAGTAGTGGTCTCCCAGAAAACATGGCGGTGATGCATGGTCCTGCGCCTACGCGGGAATTTTGCTTCAGCCGCTAGTAAATAAACCGAAACCTCGTAAATCTACTGAAGTATTCACTCCATTGGTCGCATTTGACTCACTAATGCCCCAATTATTACATACTCATGGAATTCGCAATCATTAATAATACTGTAATTTTATGTCTTATTATTGCAACTTGAAATATGAAAATATATATTTTGTAACTTATATTTTTAGCATTCACCTTTAAACTCGTTTTATTATGCATCATGTTGAACACTGTTTATTCACATACTCAACCACTACTATTTTGCTTTCAATGAGATTTTCTTTGGTTCTTTACTTGTATAATAGTGCTATATAGTATTAAGTCTTAAAAATTGTAAAACCGCATATGTTGAATTAAACCATTAATGCCGGTAAATAATGAATTTATCTTCTTCTTCGCATCAGCGATGTCAAATTATTTCTGCCCATCAACTATCAACATCGATAGCCTGTCTGTTGCATAGCATTAGGTCATTAGGTGTGCAGGTTATTGGACACATGGAGCAGGATCTTAAGTGTGAGGCGGTCTGCAGGTCTCCGAAGTCACACAATAATGACTCTCCCTGCCGTAGCATTCCCCACCGCTCGAGGTTGTCCTTTGTTCTACCAACTCCGGTTCTTAATCTGTTCAGGGATTTCCAGGTCCGCTCGTTAAGGTTATTGCCAGTTGGGATACCTTCTTTTGGAGTAATGAAATCCTCTGATGCTACTTTTTCATTAATTAAAATCAAAATTAATCTATTGTCGTTTCATTTAACAAATACTCGTGTATTGGTATATTAAGCCAACCATTATATTTTATCCATTATCCATAACCATTATATTAGATACCACAATTCACATATTTTAATAAAAAACGTCTTTTTCTAGATGCCAGATTCATATCTAAGTATCAACTTATACTAAAGTTCTACTAAATACCATATTAAGCTAACGTCCATCGCATTTAAGTGTTGCTTAAATGTTTCATTATAATATTTTGATCACAGTTTCCATAATGTCACACATTTGACTTAAATAATTTGGTTTATATTCTCTTGTGGCAACTGCCTCATAGTTGGAACATTACTGTGACGTGATACAGAAAACATATCTCAAACATGTCGGTGTTATGGTTAGGAGCTTTTGTATCTGGAAATATTTATACTGTGAATTGATTGAATAAACAAATATTTTCAATGAAATCTAATATTCGAAATATTAATGCAGGAATAAATGGAGTAACTTTAAATAGAAATGTATTTATATTAATATGATTCTATGAAATATGTTGTTTCCCTTACACAGCGTCACGATGTCAAATTGAATTTTTTAACAAAAGAACAAAATTAAAGGTTTCATTTTTCGAAGAATCAGATTTCATATGACACGATACTTTGTATGTAAGTTTATACAGAAAAAAAAAACAGAAATATGAAATATTTTTAAGTACAATATAAATGGACACATTTAACTTTATAAAGACAGAAAAATACCATTAGGTGGTTATATAAATCTCATCTGTGAATCGGAAGTAGTAAATTCTAAAGATAGATAGGCTAAATATCCCGCAAGGAAAGGTCGTGGGTACAATCCCCGACGGAGAATAAAAAAAAAAACAATCGATACCTAAACTGTAAAATACGGTAAGTGTGAATTTGATCCATCACCCGTAAAATACCAGTCATATACTATTAATCTAAATTGGTGATACACGAAAATTGTCCCGTTCACACAAACCATTTATACTGTATTCTATGACGTTACATGTTAAGCGTTGTAAAATCCACAGATGAATTTCTGCATCACTATCACTATCAATATCGGTCACTACTCTCCTGTATGTATTGATATCCTCCGCGGGTATTTAGGACATCGATTAACTGGATGAAGGACGCAGGATCAGGTTCACATTATAAACAACTTGTTTCTGTTTCACGATACATGTTTATTTGTCAATAACGTCGCCCGTTAAGGGCCGCCCTGAGGGACGGTCCTACCACGAGGACGGGCGAGTTGCGACTCCTTGCCTGCTCTCACATTTCGGCGGTACCACCCGCCAAGAGGACAGTTGTACCAACTGTCAATGGACCAACTGTCATAACAATTATTTTGGCGTATGCAAACTCGGCTTAACATTCGATGTAGATGTCACGCAAGCGAACCAAAATAATATACAAAAGATCGCTTGTTGACGCTTTACGGCATCGGCCTTAAGGAGCTATATCAAGCTGATATCAGTATTTACATAAAATAGACAATATTTTGTTCTCGAAACAGTCTATTTTATATAAATGCGACTAAATGATTAATTTGAAAAAATATATATACTTTAATTATTTATTTGATAATGGTTTTATACCCGTATAAAACACTTACCGCAATTTAATATCGGGGCACTATTTAAGCGGCCGCGTCTAACGGCTTAAAAATCCGTTCTTGTTGCGACACTTAACCGCTCCCAGGGGGAATAATATAATAATTTATAATCTTCAGGCCGCACTAATCGTGGCCGTTGACGTTTATTAAAATCACAATTTATTTACTGTAGTACTGACGGTAAGGAGCGAGTGAGCTGAGCAGATGCTCCGTAATATTCCCTTAGGTGTACGAGACGCTAAGATGAAAAATAATAAAGAGTACAGCATGTTTTTACAAAGCACTTATTTTTAGAAAAAAAAAGCTTTTTTTAAGCAGTGTGTACTACAAACACAAAAAATATTTTGTATAGAAATGAGGCGCTTCTCAATAATATTTAGTTTCATAAATCGAGAGCATTGGGTTCTTCTTCGTAGTATCAATCTGGTGGATTGGTTTGCAGCAACAAAATCTCGCATCTCGATCTCCACTCCTCTTGGTCCTCCGCAACCTTCTTCAGCTCAGCATAAGAGCAACAACTTATTTCCTCAAAGACTTGCTGCAAATACTCCCGTCTAGGGCATCCTCTACAGTCCTCTACCCTTAACCATCCCCTCCACAATGTCGTGAAGAAGACCATCGTGGCGTATGATGTGAGCGATCCATCGGGCTCGCCTTTCTGAAATGGTTCTTAACCGGTTCTATGCCACAAGCGTCTATAGACGCTCTACAATCCCGTGCACGGGAGGCCGCACATACAAAAATCGCGTCTAAAGACGCTCCAATTTAACACTTAATATCTAACCAATTTTGACTATTTTTAATAATTCAATATTTTGAGCGTACAGTGACATCTCTTGCTGCCGTGTTGAAATAATAAGCTACTAAGTATTGTCAAGAACTATCGATAATACGTCGATTTTAAAAATAGCTTTTGATTTTCCAAAAAAATGACGGCCCTCGGGGTCTCCCCATACAAAAACCGCTTGGCATAGAAAAGGCTAATAGGTGCCTATCTTTCTTGATTATGCTGAGAACCTGATTGTTCGTGACGTGGTCTCTCCAAAAATAATTTGATGTCGCTGAAACGAAGAAGAAGTATATTTTTTTTAATTTGTATATTTATCAGTGCGATGAAGAATCCTGTAATATCACCACACTGGTTAATAAAACAACTATTTAAAATAAAAAAACTTTTTTACAAACTTATATGAGATGATTGAGTGATACTTCTAAAATAAGATTATTCAAGTAATTATCCGCCAGATAATGAAGCAAGCTCGCGACGATACTTTGTACTTATCTTTTTTCTTTAGATTACAAAATGGCTTCAAGTGTACGTCATCGCCACGTAGGGAGTGACAGGCTCCCGGGGAGATGGAAGAGTCTCGCTCCCAAGAGCGGGCCGTAAAAACGAATTATGACCCCGAAATTGGAGCATTAGCATTTTTTAAGCGACCGAGATGGTTCTCTGGAGCGGAGCGAAAACAGCTTGCTGGATGCAAAGTGGAGTGTACGGCATTGTTTACTCGCTCAAATTTTGTAACAGTTTTTCTGTAAGTTAATTGCAACGTTGCCATTATTATTCAGGATAATCACATATTTTTATCGATTTCAGTGATTATTTTATCTCATGGATTTTAATATTTATTAGAATATCATTTTTATTTTTTCAATATTCTTATCTTCTTTTATAGATCATTGACTATATTACAATATTATTAGTAATTAAATCTACACATACTATACATCAAATTCTTTATTCGCATCAATTCATTCAGAAAAAATATCGGCAGAAGCGGGTTGCTTCTGACAAGAGCAACGTTTTGTTCCAAGGCTCGCGGTTCGCATCCCGCTTCTGCCGATATTTTTTCTGAATGAATTGATGCGTATAAAGAATTTGATGTATAGTATGTGTATATTTAATTACTAATAATATTATTTTATCACTTAATCTGAAATACATAAATACATATTTTTTATTGCACAAGACAATTTTAAATTATTCGATTAACTTACACCGCCTCTTTACGCAGAATATTATTAATTTTGTGTCACAATCTAACTGTAGTTTTAGAATTAATTTTGATTAAAAAATTAATAAATTTAAAATATTTAGTTCTGATTCACAATTTATTTCAACGATTACATGTTTCGGCCTTCCTGAAGAACATCTTCAATAATGAAAAAATAAAAAAAGGCATTGATTGTATAATGAAATTTTCAAATTAAAACCAAAAATTATTACATACATTAGGAAAACCACATACCCATTAATTTTATAATGTCTTTTTTCAATTGTTTTACCCGCACACATATATAATCACATATATAACCTGTAAATATGTGTATAGGAACTAATTAACTGTGCATGCCCATATAATAAGCCAATGCCTTTTTTTATTTTTTCATTATTGAAGATGGTCTTCAGGAAGGCCGAAACATGGAATCGTTAAAATAAATTGTGAATCAAAACTTAATATTTTTAATTTATTAATTTTTTAATTAAAATTATGCAGCTTCACCAAGTATTGTCAGTTTATAACCTTAATGTTACAATCTAACTGCTTTTACATATTTTAAAAGCTGCTTAACTTTCCGATGTAGAAAAACATAGACGTCTATTTTTTTTATTACGAGTATAATGTTATTCTTATTCCAAATAAATTAACTTAATGCAAATACATATTATCATACTAAATTACTGATCAGACATATTTTTATAGTTACTATTCAGGATAGTTCTACAACGACGGCTGTTCAGCCAATTATATGGCACTTAGCAAGAGCGACTGAACGTTATGTGCTGAAAGAATGTGCAATGTTTTCTAAATGGTAGGGAATGTTGTAAGTGTATAAGTAAAATATAAGGTATACTAAATTAAGTTGTGAGGAATCATGTGGCATGAACTGATAATGACAGCTTACTTATATATATATTACTTATATATTACTTATATAACATACGACCATATGTTCCAAGTAACGGATGTGGGATTGAAAAAAATGTCCTCTTGCGTTTTTACCCACAATTTTTTTTTGTTTATATTTTGTGTATTTTACATTTTTCCTTTGGTTTTTTACAACAGACGATCTATAAAATAAAGAATCATAAAAACATGCTAATCACTGAAAGCAAAATAAAGCTAATTAAATTATCTAACTAGAGTTAGATTATCAGAAATAAGTTTGCTCAAATTATTCAGTTTTTGTTGATACTCTTATTTCTTTCGGAGAAAAATACTTTATAAAGGTGGACTTTAATTTTTTGGTGCGGTTAACAAGTTGAAAGATATTATTAAGACATAATAACGATTTTTATATTGGTCTCCTAGTTCTGCTTCAATAATGTGAAAACTGTTTTTATTTTTACGACTTCTCGGAAGGGTTTAATTAAGAAGTTCGACTTTTTGGGGTGGCTTAATTAAGAATTTAGGTTAAATAAGCTTTGAAAAACTTAACTTTATTTTATATCTCGAGGATTATTTTCACGACCCGCACACAACGGTCAAAATTTAATCAAATCCAACAAAATAATCCGTACGATCTTCAGAAGAAAAAAAAACAGAAAATCTCAATCCTTTAAGAGATATTACATTCAAATGCACTCTAAAACACGTTAAGCCACTCTGTGCTTCTTGAGGTGTTATTTAAGGTGGCTTTTTATTATTTGCTTAACATTTTTTCAAATATAAATCACGTTGAATAACTTATTTCACCGCTACAATTGTGTATATAAGTGTGCTGTTATCTGCCCATTTTTTTTGTTATATAATACACTCAGATTGTAAATAAAATGATATAGTAAAATGGTTATATTAGTAGTATTTTCGTAATGTAACGTTTTCTATCAACTTAGACATTTAAGTTAATTTGATGATAAAGTTTTCTCCATTTAGTATTTTTTAATATTACTTTTTTGTAAAAAAATAAAAACCAAACTTCCAAAATAATCATTTTCTTCTTCTTTCGCTAGAAAATTTCACGCTCTTTCAAAAAGTAAAATCTCATTATGAGATAAAATTATTCAAGAAAACTGATTAATTTTTAGTTATTAAGAAATAATCAGCAAATAATTAATGATTTTTGTATCATTCAATTTATATACGAGTTTTATCGAATAATTTTCATCAAAATTTAGTCAGAAAGCTTGAGCCTTTCAAATCCACACTCCACAGCTATTCCATTGGCTCATTCAAACAAATATCCACAAGCGTGCCTCACAAATGTATTTAAATTAAAAAAAAAAAACATATAATGTTTTCCATCGGTATAAACACGTGCCGGTTTAGATTGCCGTATCAACCGCTTATGGTGGCAATTAAATTTCGCATAACAGTTTAAAATAAGTCGTTAATAATTTCAAGTCGGATTATAAACGTTAATCCCGAACAACAAGGCGAATTAAGGCCGCACCACGTGTCGGATGAGTTTGTCCTCATTTCAGTCCTCTGTACCTTGATACGCCCCCCAGCATCGCAATGCGATATACCAGTCTTCGTTAACCTTTTAGCATACGCGGACCGTTTAAAATGAAAAAAAAAACATAAAACATCAATCAGATCAATGATCCGAATCAAAATCAACCAAAATAGCATGAAAATTGGTTTTAGAATACTGTAAGTAATAAATTAATCCTTAATTGTTTATCTCCGTTTGATATACAACAAATATAGGAAAATTAATATTTTTCTCAATTAAATAGAGAGAAATAAATCGACGCGTTGATAACAATAAGCCATTCTAGCATTATATCAACTGCTCAAAGACACTTAGTAAATTTTAGGTCTACTCATATATCCCATTATAATTACCCCCATTGATTCAAATTCGACATCTTAGATGACTCTTTGTAAGGTAACGATTTTTTTTATATACAAATATATTCCATCGCCGAATAATTCATTTATTCTGTGTATATTCAAGGGCTTGAAGATAATCTAAGTTATTGTGTAATTCATTAAGTAAATAAAAATAATTAATACTCCCATTTTGGTTCTAATTTAAAATTTGAGCTCTGATGTTTTTGAAACTATGCATCATTTGAATATGTTAACATTAAAGAATACTAAAATAATAATTATTTAATTTTAGCTTTTTAAGCAGTTTATACGAGTGTGTATAAATAAGCATCGAGTTTATTCGAATTACAGCTTTTCAAATCGAAGTTATGGTACTTAAAATCTATTAATGTGTGAACACAAACCTCACTGTCTGTTTTCAACATAATAATTATGAACATATTTTGTTATGTGTTTAACAGCTTACCGAATTTAAGCGACATTGGAGTCATTGGACGCAGACATTGGATGGTCACCGCCTGTTGTTAACTTTGTTTTGATGCTCGTGTTAAGCCAAATTTAAGGACATAATATTCCAGGCCTTTGAAGCGGCCGGCTAATCATCCGATTTTCTTAAAAGTTCCAATTAACAAATCACCCATAATTATGCCTCGGATACTACTACAGAGCCGTCTCTTCAAGCCATCGGGTGTCTGCCCTGGAGGTCGTTAGGAACACTAAATATTTTCAGGTGAATTTTACGCTACAGAGATGTTAAGAAAATATTAAATGTAAGAACTGAGTGGCGGCAATTTGCGGTGAGCTTACGTTGAAAATATGGAACGAAAAAAGTGTATCCCGTTTCATTGACCTATTTATTCGTAAAACCGTCTCCCGCATCGATCGCCGTAATATCGTTCACAAGGTGAATCTCAAGCAAGAACCTTTCAAGCAGCCGCGAAGACAGTCGTCTAAACTCTAAATAGTGTTTCCGTCTCCAGTAAACGTTCTTCGGCGGTCCGCGCAGATGGCGAGGAGAGGAGAGAGAAGACCAGATGAAAGGAATTCCACCAGAGGCGTGCAAAGTAGCTTATTGAATCCCTTCAGGCAGCTTATTGAAATGCCGCGCATACTTCTTTATCTGCTGAAACTTTGAAGGTCGGATCTGTCAACGTTTGTTCGCGGCCCTCTCCGGCACTTGCGAGAGTCCCCGCCCTCTCACGTCTCGTCTTTAAGGACCCATTTGCGATTGGATCGACGGCGAGGGGGAGGAAGGAATTCCACCCCGCATTGTCAAAGTCTAATCTATTTGAACTGTGACAGCCCTAACGAGATATTATGACAATCGCACTCTTATTATTATTTCCCGGTCCTATTCACGGAGCGCTCCAAGCCGTAACTTTTTCTCAATAACTCCTCTTTATACTTAAACCGCTAATCCTATGAAAAGTTTTGCTTCAACAAACAGCCACTAAACTCAATAAAATTTGTACAATGCCTGATTATTTTATTGAATAATTTTTATTTACTATAATTTGGACTTATATAAATGTTAAAATAGTTGAAATTACAAGCTTTTTGTTGTCATCAGCTACATTATATAATACCAGAATATAAGGCAAAAGTATAAGATAATCAACTAAATATTTATCAATTATTTCATATTTAGGAATCATGAATAGTTTTTTTTTAAAAAAGTGCATATTGTATTACAGGATATGAACTTTAAAAAAAAAGTAATCTTAAATGAAATACGTGACGTTTGGGTTTAATTTTAACGTTAGGGTTACGTCAAGGAGCTTAACTAAATCAGTCACAACTGCTTGCAATGGCCTACACTAGCTGATTACACTCGGTAGATTTTTTTTCTTCAAAAAAAATCTCATGTGATACTTAGAAAGCAGTGAACCGTTAACACTTTCTGATTAAATGTATTATCCACGAGACCAACAGACGCATTGATACTTTTCGTAGATAATTCGTTTTGTTATTGAGAATATCACCAATTAACAGTAGACTATTGATGTCTTCATTTCACTTCACTTAATGAAAAGCGATCAATTCGTTCAATTTTTTTACGACTTTCAAAATAAGTAATTTTACAGACACTTTATAATTAAATTTGCAAGATTTAGTTAAGTCGCTTTCACCGCTTATCGCTCATGTAGTACACGAATAGTTAAATAAGGGGTAAATCACCACTAGCCGTCGTTCATGCAGGGAATACACAACCTAATCCTTGTACGCTAAGACTCACTCGGACCCCGGAACAGACGGAGCCTGCAGTTTAACAGCAACTTGGAAGCTAACGGAAGAACTTTTCACTGTGTTAAGTTTGGCTTCGGAACGCTCGCTATTCGAAAGGGGATGCAATAACAGGCGAGGTCCCGCGAAGCATCTCCGGCGAACTTCGTCAAGCTGTGTATAGAAAACAACAGCTGACACAAACATTAAACAAGACGTTAATATCACGACGAGTTTAAAGAGCACAGCGTTAACTACGAAAAAGCGCAGAACACATTTGACAAAACTGAACTATGATGCAAGCAATTTTCGGTACAAACACGATTCTACTCGTAAGTAGACTAGATTTAGTCTTGTGTTGTATTGACCAACTACAGAATATTTTGCGAAAAACGAAGAAATAACTGAATTGAACATAAATAACATCTTAGGTTTTCACGGCCAGATTTGATATTGTAGCTATGTGTGTAGCCGTGTTTAGCGAATTTCTTTTAACCAATATTTCGACCGCCATTGCAGAGGTCTTCTTTAGGATTTATGATTTATTTAGTTTTGAGTTGGTTTATTCATATTATATGTATTTTGATTTATATGAGCGTTATTGATTTATATCTCCATGGCAACTCAAGCTTTATTCCGGAGAATCGTAGGTATGTTCTATGATTACGGTAGGTAGGTATGTTCACGAACGTCATGTCGATCTGTGGTCGTCCTTGCTTGTCTGTACAGGTTTTAGAGTATGTGCTAGAGGTGGAAACCATGCTGTTTTGAGAATCAAGCCACCATCCCTGTTGATGGCAAAACTAAATAAATCATAAATCTTGAAGAAGACCCCTGCAATGGCGGTCGAAATATTGGTTGAAGGAAGTTCGCCACACACGGCTAAACCCAAAAAGCCTCAATATCATTAGGCTTATATTATAAGGTTTCCAATTATGATTTTTATTATGCGCAATAAAGACGCCGATCGCTGCGACAATGGCTCTGTTCGCGCGTTTATTAGCCGCGCGTTTGACAATCGGGAGAGTAATTGAAAATCATCCGCGCGATTTGACGCGGGCCCGGGGACCGGTCTTTGTGCGCTCCGACCGGGACTCGAAGCTGACCCGGCGATTTGTCCATTCACTCGTCTGTGAGACAACTCGACGGGGATATCCAGCGGCTTAGGGGAGAGGTCGCAAAAGCGTGGCACACGTGTCCAATGCGATGTTTCTTACTGTCACACTTTTTAGTCCAATTGTCTGGAAAAACGGAAAGACCTATCACTAATTTTTTTAATCTTCATCTTCATCTTTTTATTGTATTATTTTTCTTCTTCTTGTTATTCTTTTTCTTCGTATTCTTCTTCTCCTTCTACTTCTCTTATTCCTGAAGAAAATAATTTACATTATACTCAGTACTACTTCTGTTAATATTTGGAATATCTTATGGAGGCCCAGCTGCCTCACCATCTTTAATGTGGTCATCCTGGAAGTAAGCAAGAAACAACCTCATCCGCAAGCTGACCAATACTCACTGGGGAGCCCAACCACCGCTTCTTCGTACCTCAGTTTTAGCACTTTGTTTCTCAGCCGGAGAATATACGGCACCAGTATGGGGTCGATCAGCCCAATGTAATCAAGTGGATACTGCCCTGAATGATGCATGCAGAGTGGTCACAGGCTGCCTCAAGCCAACACCCATTTCAAAACTATACCCCTTGACTGGTATCGCACCACCAAACATAAGACGTAAAGTTATATGCACCAAATATATGCGTAAAGCAATCATACAACCATCCCAATGCTTGTATAATTAGATACCAGCTTTCTGAGATCCACTCAACCTCACGTGCCACCTTGAAAATGAGAGAATCTAGCTCTGGCAACAAGTCGCATCAGAGGATTCCATTACTCCAAGAGAAGGCCTATTAACTGGCAAGAATCTTTACTGGCGGAACTAGAAATCCCTGAACTGATTAAGAACCAGAGTTGGCAGGGAGAGTCACTATTGTGTGACTGTGGAGACCTGCAGACCGATTGACTCCTGCTCCATGTGTCCTATAAGCTGCAAATATCAGGACCTAATGCTGGGCAACACACGGACTATCGATGTTGTCAGATACTGGGCAAAAATAAATTGACGTCGCTGGCACGAAGAAGAAGATCATGGAAGTCATATACTCAAATAAATGGTATCTTGTCAGTTGCTATGCTCATCATTCTTTCATAAAGTTCACTTCGAAAATTAAGTATATATTCGTAGCGTAGTAAAAAAAATGGAAATATCAATTTCTTGTTTTGTCAAAGATTCTTGATTTCTGTCTTAGAAGGACACCCCGAGTGGGACTGGTCTGGTCCGTAGTGGAATTGAGCGCTCCTTAAGAGGAGACCAGACTTGATGAATTGTGCTAAGCTCCCTGTAATGACGACGGCCGTGCTCGGAGCTGGTGCGATAATGCCGACCGAATATGCAGCGCATTAGATGCGAGAGCCGCTTAAGTTTGAGTGATCGACTATCGTCAATATTTGAAGCAGTGACTTATTGAGGATCATATTTTACTTATAGGTTTATCTTATTAATAAACTTTGCTATTTACTTGTCTGTTAATTGGGTTTTATTGGTTGTAGAAAATATCAATCATAGATAATGCACCAGATTGTAAGGAAGAAATTTCACAAAACATAATTAATTTGTTAATTTATTTATTTATTTAACAGCACCGCAGTTCTAAGGTACATAGAATAATAAAGAATAAGAAACATGGATTATTCATAAACATACAATACCTACTGAAAACAAAAAAAAAACCAAAAAGAAGAAGAAGATGACACGTGTTAAAGATCACAGAGATCTAGCAGAACAATGCCATCGACTAAAGAGAAAAATGATGTAAGAAAAAGATCGAGATGTGCTGGTAGGCCATTTAGGAGCGCCATTGCCGTTGTAATAATTTGAGTGCTCGAAGCTACACAAGTATCAACTGGGTTCAAAAACAATGTTTATTATAATTTATACAATGTATGTAATAAATAATTAAGCTCATTAAATATATATAAAGAAAATTGTTTCAAATGCAATACACTGTTAATATTTATAACCACTTAAAACTTTGATTTCATGGAAAATAAATAACAATGCCGAACAAAACAAATCGATGAAAAAATCAAAATTAAATAAGTTATTTATATTACTTAAAATGAAAATAAACTTAAATAATATATCGTATTGAATAAATGATAAAAGCGCTTAAAAAGTATTTTGAAAGAAATTAAATGTATCCTGAATTGTACAATTATTTTATTTATTGTGTAATAATTAATTACTCATTGACATCATGATACGACGCCGCTGCCTAGAGCATAAGGTCGTCATAAACTGCCGCAATGAAGTTCTGTTAACCGTCATTATCCTGTTCTCGTGTCCTATCTCTGGTTCTTAAAGCGACTCCAAATACATCATATATACAGTTTCTTAAGGCTTTCCAAGAAGGTACGAGACCGAAGGCTTAAATAAAATGCTGTCTTACGGCATCCAAAGTATTTGATCTTGCCAAGAATAGAAGGCCTAGAATTTACGTATTTATTGTATTGTTCCTTTTATATATATTTTTTAAATGTAAACGCATGCAGGAGAGCACACCCGGTCAAGACCAGTGCACTCTATGACGCTCAGCCAGAAAGGCTGGACGTGAAACGTCTACTGTGTTCGTGTTTGAGTGTGGGTTTGGGATATTGCAAGGGTATATTTATCTGTTTCTTGAAGAAATCTTGAATGTAGGAAGGAGAAAATACAGACGCTGGAAGAGCATTTCATAGCTTACCGGTGGCATTAAGGAAGAAGCTTTGGAAGCTGCCAGTTCTTGGTCGACATATAAAATATATATATATAAATATAAAGGGTTTAATGAACGTGACTGTATAGATTCATTTTAAGAGTGCCACTATATGGCAGTAATATGAAGAATTTATGGTTTCCATCCATAAAAACCGCGACCGTGCCAAGACAACGCTCTCACGACAGCCGCGCCTCCAATAACTTAAATTATTGACCCGATCGCAAAAAGGCTAAAATATGAGGCGATAAATAACATTTCTTCACTGCAAAAGTAAAGTATTAAGAGAGAGGGCGAAGTATTCAGTCACGTCTCCGGTATATGTTACCAGCGCCGGCGTGTATCAAAAACAATCAATCGCACGGACCATATCGCGGGAGAAGAAATTAATCTCTCGCGCGTCTGACAACATTTTTCTTCGATAAATCAGGGGCTTTTTGTTTTACAGTTCAAATGGTTGCAATTTTAAAGGAAAAATCGCAATAATTCACTCAGGCGGCGCGGCCCCGCGACTGTCAGGCGCTCCGGGGTGAGAACTGGAAAGAGTGGGAAACCCAGGCGGCGCAAAATCTTGGAACTGAAAAATAGCTTATATGTATTAAATGTTTATTAGAATAAAATTTTTTTTTTCAATATTCTAATCTTCTTTTATACATCATTGGCTATATAACAATCAAATTCTTTATACGCATCAATTCATTCAGTAAAATATCGGCAGAAGCGGGATTCAAACCGCGGACCTTAATACTAAAAAAATATACAAATAATATTGAATATAATAACTTAAAATATTTTTTAAAAATCTTGTGAATAAATGTAGACTGATTGAATAATAAAAAATAACAATATACATACTCTGAATAGAGACATCTATCGTCATACGATGATAACAATGAAATAAATACAAGTTCTTATGCGTGTCAGCTCAGGTGGATAAATAGCCGAGAGCGCTAAGCGGTATATAAAGAACTGGACAAAGTTGGATACAAGGTCCGCGGTTCGCATCCCGCTTCTGCCGATATTTTTCTGAATGAATTGATGCGTAAAAAGAATTTGATGCATAGTATGTGTATATTTAATTACTAAAAAATAACTTATTTGTTTGAAAACGCAGTCTTCACTCTGTAGTATTCTAAGTATTTATATCAGCAACGTCAAATTGATCAAGCAACACTAAAATCACAATATTGATTACCTCTCCGTTGTCCAAACTAAAGCCCTGTGATATGTATATCCTGTTATATTTACTCAGGAAAGTGCGGAGGGATTTTGATGTGATTTGAGGGTCTTCGCAGTCGCATAGCATCGACTCTCCTTATTGCTGAATGCTACATCACTGCTAGTTGTCTCGAATTTTTTCGACTTCATCATGAGCTTGTTTTGTTGTCTCCATGTCCACCATTCAAGATTCTTTCCCTTTGGATAACGAAATCATCCGAAGCTACGCGCTGCTAGAAATGGAGCAAGAGCTTGAGCTTCTAAGTCTTAAAAAGGCTGGATTTGAGCGATGAATAGTTAACCTTAAAGCGTGATAAGTCAGTCTGATTTATCATGCTATGAGGTTAATTATGTAACAGTTAAAACGCTTATAGTTAAAAACAAGTTTCAATGTACATCCCTGCTATAATCGGTGTACTTTTAATTTCTGTAATGCTAATATTTATTTATGTCGTGAAGAAGAACATTGTGGCGCTTGATGTGACCGATCCATCGGGCTTGCCTCTCAGAGATGGTTCTTTCTAGGTGCCTATCTTGCTTGATTATGCTGAGAGCCTCATTTTTTGTGACATTGTGAAAGGGATGGTTGAGGGTATAAACTTCAGAGGACGCCCTAAACGGGAGTATTAGCAGCAAGTGTTAATTGACATGAGTTTTCAGCTCTTATGCTGAGCTAAATAGGATTGCAGAAGATCGAGAAGAGTGGAGATGCAAGATTATGTTACTGCAAACCAATCCACCAGATTGATACTACGAAGAAGATTTATTTATATCCTTTTAGGTTTTGACATAAAAACGTACATAATTTAAAGGGCAACTTAAGAAATCAGAATATAAAAAGGAGTCAATATATAATGCAGTAATTTACTATTTCTACTAACTTGTAGATCACTGGCAGCCGGTGTGTTCTTCGTTATGTAATCTCGTTTTTTTAATTAAAAAAACTGACAAGACCATAGTTGTGTCAAAAACATCAGTTTTTGAGTTTATGATTAGCAGTGCTCAATTTGATACATGTTTATAAAAAAATAATGAAATGATTAATGATTTTTTAAAATTTTATTTGATGTCCCGTTTATATTCGAAAAGGGGTGACCCGCCACTCACAGCATTTCTCTTGGGTGAAAATGTCCAAGTATCTTCTACGAAACAAAATAAGAACGGTTTGTCGAGAAGAGCGCTTCTACCTTCGGATGTAAGAGCGTGTACAGAGAAGTGCGCTGCTTGAAGTACAGCGACGCAACATCCGACAACTCTGATGGAAAGAACGTATACTATAGAAATCATATCCGACATATTGTTTTCCGTCTAAAAAACATATTCACTGACATCTGATTCTAAATTTTAAATAAAGTGTATGTAGCATTTAAACAATTTAGTATACTGATAATATAGTTACTTTTTAGTAAAGTTATGTAAGAAGTCAAGTCTAGTTGTTAGAGTTATAAATTACTGAACATAAAATATGAGCGGACATTAATATTTCTTTATACAGTGGAACCTCTCATAACGAGCACCTCTCATAACGAGTAATTCGCATAACGAGTAACGCAGAAAGGGGAAGTCACATAACGTATGACGCACTTGTGAGCCGGGACTTCTGCGTCATTACGTCTATGTTTAGCACTTGTACCGTTAGCACGTTAGTGTTGCATGTGAAAACACATTTTTCTTAGCTTATGTGCAGACATTATTTGTAAAAAAAATTGAGAGCTTGGAGGTGTCATATTTTCACCAAATTTTAAAGAGTCGGCTAAAACAACTCTCTAGACAGCATTCCAGTAAAAAATAATATATTGTTTGTCTTAGATAAATGAATAATAAGATAGATTCGATTTTTAAAAATGTTTTATACAGGTTGTTACGATCTGTAACAATTTATAAGCATGTAATTTTATTAGACTAAGCGTTTAAAAATATGTTTCGCATGGAACGTATTATCGTGTTTTACATCAATTTATATGAGAAAATTAGCTTAACGAGTGTTTCAAATAACGAGCAAAATTCTGGAACGAATTCTGGTCGTTATGAGAGGTTCCACTGTATTTATAATACTCGTACCTTCTAATTATAAGCCAATTTTAATTTAATTTTAAGCTTGCAAGTGCAAGTCATACACCAATAAAGATTTATCGCATTCAGATGAACAGATTGTTTTTACTTATGTGGTTGTTTAATCAATAAAAGAATGAACAAGATGTCATTCCAAATCCGCTCCTCAGAATAAAGCTTGTCATCACAAGGTGCCGCTATAAAGCGATGGTCCTTACCTCGTCCCATATAAGTTTTAAATCCCGGAGCTCCACCGAGTGAATTCTTTGTATAGTTCCCGTCAGACTTCCAGGACGTTAATTGTCTAAGCAAAATGTTTAACCAAGATATACATTTAATGTCATTTCCATAGCATTCTTATTGACAGAATCTTGTGGCGGCAATTCGTGATGACCATATTCTCCAGCTAGATAATGTATTTGGAATGATTAAAATTGAATACCTCACTCGTACATTTTTCATAAATATAGTGAAAAACACATAACCTCATTTTAGAACGTACCGGCGGGTATAGCTCAATGGTCAAAGCTTTTGCTTTGCAAGCCAAAGGTCGTGGGTTCGATCCCTGATGGAGATTGAATAAAAAAAAGGATTCTTAATTGATTTCTGGGCTCTAAAATACCCCCAGTTAGCGGGAATTTTATATCTCACCCATAAAATGCCAGTCAAAGCCTATTTATCAAAATTGTTGGTAGAAGAAAGTCGTCCCGTAAAGATCACCCATTCATAGTAAATTCCTGTAATAATAAAGGATGATGCGTGAATCTCGGGCTGTGGTCTATAACATCAGCGGATCAACACTCCACATGCAGCGCATAGCCATATGCACTATGGTAACCGTCATAGAATTCCACAGATGAGAATTCAGTATTACTATTGCTATCTGTTGGTATTCTCCTGTATGCGTTTACATAAATAAAATAAAACGTTCCATTGAGTTTTACTTAAAAACCCATTCTTTCCAATCTTTAAAGATAACAAAAAAGAAGTAATTTTCATAGTGGAAATCCAAAATAAATATTAATTACATTAAAAAGGTTTATTTCAATCATTTTTTTTATCAATCTCAACTATTTTAAACACAATGTATAAATTATAAATATTTATTTATTTACCTTGTTTTCACATGGATCTCGTAACAAAAGAGACCACGTCACGAACAATGAGGTTCTCAGAATAATCAAGGAAGATAGGCAACTAATAAGAACCATCTCAGAGAGGCGAGCCCGATGGATCGGCCACATCATGCGCCACGATGGTCTTCTTCACGATATTGTGGAGGGGATGGTTGAGGGTAGAATCTGTAGAGGGCGCCCTAGACGGGAGTATTTGCAGCAAGTATTCGAGGACATGAACTGTAGCGCTTATGCTGAGCCGAAAAGGGTTGCGGAGGACCGACAGGAATGGAGATCGAGATGCAAGATTCTGTTGCTGCAAACCAACCCACCGGATTGATACTACGAAGAAGAATGGACCTCAAAGTGAATGCTGAAAACATTGAAAGTACAATATATTAATACTTGATACTCGGACACACCATTTTATGTATAGATAAATTTTACTTGATGTAATATAAGCGGTATAGACTTTAACAGATTTCCAACATCAATTTTTATCAACACTAAGCTGGTAACGACTCACTCGGTTGATAGGCAGTTTCACTGAGTCATCCCGTGTGCCGTTATAATAATAATAAATAATGGCCGAATATTTTTTCACAAAGGCCAAGCCTGGGGAGAGGTTTTTCTCATACCATATTTGTCGCCGGCCTCCCGTAGAGATCCATCGGAAATTTTTGATATCGAATAAATATTTCTTAGTAAAACATTAAATGTCAACGAATATAAAACAATCATTAAATTAAGGTACTATTATCCAAACATACTATCGGTATAAAAATATGTGTTCGATTATTTTTATAATTTCAATATCAGTATATGTTAGAGAGCATATGCTTTTGTACCACCATTCACCTGTTTAATGTATTTCGAAATATATTATTTTTAAAAATCCGTTCCATATCTGGAACATCTGGTCACCACAAATTGGCGCCAAACAATTCTGCATCCTTAAGCTATCAGATGATGCATAAAAAACTATTCTAAGAAAGCAGCAAAATTATATATCACGGCTACCGATGCGAACAGGTTAAGTTATATTATTCTATGAAGTTCTGCTAATTTTTAAGTAATGAAAAGTTTAATTGGTAAATGATAATACCATGATATTTATTATCTGATGTTGTTTTATATTATTAAACATTATTTTTAAAAAGGATGGAATTGACTTAATCTTTTTGTGACAAGGTTTTAACACTTTTTTACAGAGCTGTTAAACGTATTTTTGCCGTCGATGCGCTAAATCTGACTTGGGCTATTGACAAGTAATACGTATTACGTCAGGAAAATAAAAGATGGCCGTCCATTAACGAGGAGACTTTAAAACGAGCCAGTCTGTTCTTAAACTCCAAAGAAAATAAAACATGACTACAGCTTCAATTTAAAACACTATTCATAATATTATTATATTAAAAAAATAATAATTAATATCAATGCTAATTTCTAGTATAGAACATAGGCATTCGCGTGAGTATCTTTTTTTTCTTCACAATAAGATATTTCTTGTCGTACTTTTGATATCCATAATGTAGAAAAGATTTATTAGTATAGTATGTTTTAACTAATCATTAAATTATAATTTTAAATTAATTGTAATAAAAAAATTAATATAGTCAAAATATTATGTTTAGATTCACATTTCTTTTAAATGATTTTATGTTTCGACCTCCGTAGAGACCACCTTCAATAATTTATTGAAGATGGTCTCTGATTAATTATTGAAGATGGTCTCCGGGGAGGCCGAAACATGTGATCATTTAAAATAAATGTGAATAAAAAGTAAATATTTTTAATAATTAATTTTTTAATTAAAATTAATTTAAAACTATAATTATGCAGTTTCACCAAGTATTGTCAGTTGATAACCTTCATGTTATTTTCATTAAATGAAATAAATAAGTATTAGGCTTCATTATTTTGACATTTAAAGCATTGTTGTATTATAAGCTGGCTAGTATGTGCATTTTACAATTCTTCAGTCTTCCAATTATACAAGATACGTCTTTTGTTTTCATATTTTTTTCTATGACATCGGTGAGATCATATTTGTGTCTCAATGGACTATTGTAATAAATTCTACCTGGTTTGTTCTTTCACTACTTCTTATATCACAATGCTTACAACAACAATTTGGACTAAATATGACTGAATATATTTTTAATAATATAAGTACTCAATTTTGTTACAAAAAACTCGTCGTGGAAAATCAACATCCCTAAGTAAGTTTCCACAAGTGAGAGATCATTTTCTGCAAAATTTATCTTCACTTATAGTGAGTTTTGCCATAGAGCCTCCGATAATGTACCGAGCGAGCTTTATATCCCGGGCCCGCTATGCGACACTACGGGGTCGTAGGTTACAACCCAACAAAAAGCTCTATCAGAAAGCTTTTCAGGGAGTAACGTATTTTGACATTTAAGGCCAAAATGACCCTGCAGTAAAGTCTTCATAATGCCTCAACTTCATATACGCCGTGATTTAAAGACGTAAAATGTTTGACGTTTTTATTTTTAATAAATATTAAAACAGTGTGATACAAGATCCATACAAAATACTGGTCAACTATTCAAGTAGATAATTTACGATACTTAGTTGTTAAGATTTTGTTATTATTTGAATATAATATGATTTATAAGAACAAAACTTAAAAACGGTATCTAAATGTACTTGGAATATAATAAAATATGAAAATAAACATTTTTAATAAAAAAAAAAATTGCAAATTCAATTTTTTTTTAATTCCATCAAGAATTAATGATCGAGGAGTAGTTTGGTTCTTAACACTACTCTCAATCAAATAAAGAGCAAAAATTCAATTAGAAACATTATTATGATTTTTTTTATCTTAAATATATCTGTATACAATTTATATGAACGTACTCGTACTTTGAATTCGCCATTTCTCCCGTTTATTTATTTCTGCGGATTCAAAAATACTTTTAAGAAATGGCTTTTATCAATCTATTTTATGGTCCGCATATACCTGCCCGACTTTCAAAGCACCAGAAATAAACTCGGCATTATCGACCACCGAAATAAGATACACCGTCTGAGTGATTGATGGACCTTCAGATGAAATACACAGACCGAGAGGTCGCCTGTTGCGTGTATTTTTTCCTTCCCCAAAATAAAATCTTTTCCTCTGCGGCCTGTGGATACCGACCAGAAGCCGCAAAAAATATAGACGCTTCGAAAGCATTAACTACTGAGCTCGTCCGGCCTAAAAATGTAGTAAATTTTTATGTGATAATATATTATGGAAAACCTTCTATAAATTTTTGGAAAAATGCTCTCCTACTCCGTTCGTGAATTCCTCGTTACTGAAGATCGCGACTATTCTGCTGATTATTGAGTTATGAATAGTTTTCTCAGAAAATACTTATTCAGCGAATTTATTTCGTTTTCTGTAACAAATATGTATTATTTCACATGAATAAGGTGTTATTTTTATGTTTTGGGAGGAAACCATTGCTGTAATTTGTGCTTAATATTTATTTCTGTAACAGTTCTGAGGGTATATAAGTATATTAACATTTTTTTTGTACATTTTAAATAATTATCGATGTAATATTGACGTTGAAAATAAGTTTTAGTATTATTTTTCAAAATAATTTCACTACTGATTCAAATGACAATCGCTTATCTGAGATAGTTTATTTATTCACTTAAAAGAATGATATTTCTAGCATTCATCATCAGCCTGTGTCCGCCCACTGTTCGTAGACTTCCCGCATGAGTCTCCATCCTCTCCGATCATCCGCCTTCCGCATCCAGTCCACTACATCTATTATTTTAATATCATCAGTCCATCTAGCAGGAGAAGCCAACGCTTCGTTTGCTAGTTCTTGGGCGCCACTCCAACACTTTTCTTCCAAATTGATATGTCCTGTCCAATGCCACTTGAGTGTGCCTATTTGCTGGGTAGCCTTCACTACTTGAGTTCATCTTCGAATATCCACGTTTCGCATTATTTAGAGACACTCAACAACATGGATCTCTCCATGCCACGTTGGGTGACCTTTATTTTTTATATAAGACATGCTGTTAGATATGTTAAACATTTCATTACTGTACATTAATTTTGGCAAAAATGTAATGTAATGAGACAAAATAATAAGTATATATTGTAAAATAATTATTTTTATATAAGTATTTGTATAGCGCTTATTTATGACCAAATGGTCTTTCCAAAAGCGTTTCTTTGCCTCTCTAAGTAAGTAGCTCCGATACTGATCTGCGCGCGGCCGTCTCTCCCAAAAGTGATTGTCTTGCCCGTGCAGCTGCTGCCGGAACGAGATCCAGAGATGATGTCACAGTGAGTGCCGGCAGGAAGGCATGTCTGTCAGGATTGGTTGAGGTTGCGGCCCTCGTTGTTGTAGGCGATGAAGCCCTTTCCTCCGTGGCAGAAGGCAATCTGGTTGCCGCCATTGTCCCACCAATCGTTGACGTTGGTTCCCTTCACTGCATTTCTGAAGCCGATCATCTGGAAGATCTGACGCTAGCGGTGCTCGCACAACCATCCATTGTTACAGCTTCCATCAGCTGCGAAGTTTGGGATTCTTGTATTTCCATTTCTGTCCATGAAAGATTCAATGTCAGTGTTGTCGAATGCGAAGCTGCGCATGATGCGGGGATCTCCATAAGGATGGGCCAAGGCGAAAGCAATTGCTCCCTTGCATTGCCCGTATTGCTTGTGATTGATAATATTTTGATAAAGCACAAAATATAATATAAATAAAATAAATAACAGTAACAATGTAATGGAAGTTATTTGAAGTAATTATCGTAAATATTTTATCAAAAATGATACCGGATATGATAAACAACAAAATAAAATTTAAAAATTGAAACAGTCAGTACGTTTTTCAAAATTAAATGAATAAAATAATCACAAAATATTCTAAAATTTAAATTATCTTATAATCCATTAAACGGTCGCTAAAGTCTTAAAACTATAATTATCATTATGAGCGTTAATAAGTTTCAGCTTTTTTATTTTGATAATACTTAAGGCCGGCCCCCAGACTGGCTAAGTAACAAATTATACGTTGCGTGCTCTAAACTTAACTACTTCAACATTATTTTTTATAAACCAAATCCCTCCGTTTCTCGGCAGGTGTTGTTACCTTACATAATTATAACGAATGCAAGGCTCCAACCCTCCAGCCTTCCAAGACCTTATTATTTTTACCTACGAGTTTTTTTTAATAATCTTACGGCTTTTTACTGAACACTTTCTTTCCTGGAAAGTACTCAATTTATTAACCATTCATGTTTTTTGTATATTAAGGATTAATTTATTTAAATAAATTTAATTTAAATATATTGTAGACTCTCTTTTTCGTTTCGGGGAAGTCAATTATATTCAGAAAAAAACAAAATGTTTTTTCAAGAGCAGGATTTGCTATAAAAGTGTTATTACTCTAGGCCTCTAAGATCAATATTAATCTCAAAGTTAGCCAGTTATCGAATATGGCAGCCATCTTTAGCTTACCTTTTAAATTTTAATATATTCCATTCAGTCAAGTATCAGACAAAAATGTAATGTTTGTTTGTAATATTTAATCGACATAAGTCAACAATAATCAAAATCTGGTGTACGTTAATCGATATGAAGATCAATTAATCATTAAAATGACTAACATGTCAATAAGATTAAATAACTCACTATGCGATTAATAACATAAAAATTAAAATAAATGTTATTATCTTACAAGTAGTATTAAGTATAAAATTAAATACAAACGTCAAAATTGATTGAAAAAAAACGGGTACTTGCCTTCTAAAAGATTGTACGAAAATAAAGAAATAAAATAATCAAATAAATACCAAATCATTAAGAACTTCAATAAAATAACAAAAGTTTGTAACAATTATTTGAATACATAAACTGCCCCTCGTATATTAAATGAACGAGAAAAATTGGTGTGGAAAAAATGAGTTTTTTTTATCATTTAATTTGTTATTCATCATATTAAAATTGATGAAAAACTTTCTATCTTCCGTCACTCTGAAGTACCGTCAAGAACATACAATTCTTAAGCTTCTTGATAGTGCTTTTTGTATGAAATGAGTACTTTGTATGAAGAACACTTGCTGTTATGATGTGTGGCAGCCTTATGGTTTAGCCAGGAAGCGAACGCGGCACATGTGAGGAAGGAAGTGAGGTGAGTAACACTGGAACTGTTCTCGGTATTGCTCTGTAATACGTCTTACATACTTGGGCGCACAGTTGTATGAACATTTAATTAGTTTTGCTGCTTGGGTGCAGTCTAGCTGCGTCAGTAAGCCCCGGTCGCAGATGTGGGTTGATTCATACTTGGAGGAGCAACTGCGGAAGATAAACACATAATCATAATATAATTGGACCGCGAGTCGGCCGCTTTACTTGGCGAGCTTTCCTCGAAGCTCTCGTCGGGCTATTATGACATGACTCGCCCCCGTCTATCGCTTAACCAATATGACTATATCACAACCGAGTACGAGTTTATTTGTATAATATCAGCTCAAGCAAATAAATATGAACTGAGTTTGGCCGCTGTTTCTTGTATTATACATATAATACACATATTCGTTCCAGCAAGGCATCCCTAGAACTTAACTTAAATTATTAATAAGAGTATTTTACAAAAAAATCTTTTGAACGCGGTGCCTTTTTTGTGGATTTGGTAATCGATTTTTGGACAAATAATATAAAGTTATTTTTAATTTCTAGTAAGCAAATATATTAGATATTTATTATAGTTTTTAACAGCAATACAGTATATTAGAAAATTAGTTATACAATAATTTATTTTTGAAGATTACAACATAAGAATAAATCTGTAATATGAGGCTACAAATTCAATGTAAAGTTAATGACAGACATCATACGATGTTAAAAGACTACATATTAACAAAAATTATAACATGATAGCTTGCTACAGAAAAATTAGTTTTTATATTAAAAAATTAATACATTGTGTATTAAGGACTTTCATGTGTATTGCATATATTATGAAGACGCTTAATTCATTATTTGGAATATAGTTTTTATAAAGTTCAAGACACGAAATTATATTTTACACCATATTACGTTGCCACTTCTGCTTTATATTGCACTCCAGTAATGACATTTTCCCGGAAGCATTATCGCTTCCTCTTGCAACCAATTTCATTCTGACGGAGACCTTTGTTGTTCGTAGTACAGATTTAATAGTGAGAAATAATATCAAATTGATTTTATTTTAAATCAGATATTTTTTAATATATTGCTATTGAGAATATGGCACTCATTATCGTCTTTCAATATTGCCTTATATTCATTAACATATTATATATATTATTTATTCAACAGTAGTTAACGGTTCTTACTATTATAGATCAGAACAATAGATAAGAAGAATATCAAATCAATTACCATGTAATGTAATGTAAAAAAAAAATACTTTTATGTTGTGAAATAAATGTGTTAATACAATTTGTTGGTACACTAATAATACACAACAATATGTTTATATAATAACTATCTCTGCATGTGGATTATTATTTATTTTAATGTTTACTTTTCTTTATGCTTTTAACCATAGAGGAATTACGAGTTATGAAGATGAATTACAATCTATGAAATAACATTACTAAGCATTTGACTCGTGTAAAAGCATTTTTCAGGCAGTATTTTGGTTGTAAATTTTTTAATGGATTCTTAAATAACAACAAGAAAAAGTAAATAATAACAAATAAAAATTGAGAAATTTGTATTATTTTGAAATAATAACAACAAATGTATATATTTAAGAGTTAATTAAGTTAATTGAGAATATTAATAAAAGTAACTAAAATTATCTTAAAGTGGAATCACTAAATTAGGAGAAATAACTTGATTCGTAATAGATTAATAGAAATTAATAAAATAGAAAACTATAACTTATAATGGCTAAAAACTTTTAAATATTCTAAAAATGAAGTACTCGTATTTTCCACAATTTTCCAAATAAAATATATAGATTACTTCAAGTACATTTTTATCAATACGTGTTAAGAACTTATAATGCTTTTGCTTTGTAAGACTTACTTTTTATTATGTAATTATAATTACACAAGATCTAATATTAAAAAGTTTATAATTATGTGTCGGCTAATGTCTAAAAAATCAAAAACGTGCTCAACTCAGCGTAATCTATACTGTAACAATACAAAATAAAAACACTCACTTGAGTCACAATAAGTGCTTATATCTTGACATTATAACTATTATGTGTATGTTATATTTATTGTTGTTTTCACTTAACCATTATTGTGGATTGTATTGATTTTATTTCTCAAACGTATGGCGCAGACACAAAGGACAGCCTCAACTTGAGAAATCTCTTGACGCGATATCCCACCTCGACGGAGATATATTCAAATAATGTATTTACTCGCGAATTATATAAATTGTTTTTTCGCACAATGTATACCCAGTTTCTCGCAATATATGAAGGCTTTTGCGCTCATAAAATCAACGAATTCTATATAATAAATCTATTGGAACAAGAAGGCGTCTCACGTTACAACATTATCGCATTTCAAAGGCAAATAACAAAATAAACTTTTGTTACGCTTCCTGTCTTTGTTATCATTTATGCTTCCACTAGTTGATTGGTATTTGAGAGAATTCTGAATTAGACTAAAACAGAACTCCAGAAAGGATATAAATTGTCAATTCATTAATTGTGTTTATTTTTGGTAAAATCAAATAACTCTGAATTATTAAATTTGAATTAAATTGAAGTCAACTTACAGGTTCAAAAATGATAAAGAAACGACCCACGATAATAGCACATTGAAAAATCTGTTCTCGTTTTATAAACAAAAGTAAGCAAAATTTGACATGGAAATGAACTTGAATGGGCTACCGCCTGTTGCTAACCACATTTGGTGTATTGATGTGACCCTTAGAACCAAAAAAATCTTCTCCTTAGTTTATTATATGTATAATTCCCAACGGGCTTCATGAACGGTGCGAGGGCTTCGAAAAAAAGCTGCTGTAGTTTACATAATACATACTTTCCTGCAGCATCCAAAGCACATATCTCATCGAAATCGCTTATTCTCATTTGACCGATTGTACTCGTAGAATATAAAACTGCCTTATCTTGTCCTCACATCGTCATTCCTCACAAAATCAAACCATCGTACTCCCAGTAATCTACGTATCTGCTTTCAAAATCTGCTTAGCAAATGCATTAGTTCTTTATGAAATGCCAATATCCGTGAAAAATAATTATTACGATACATGTACTGTATAGTTGACATTTATTTTTATTACACAATTTTAGTAAAGCTGGATATGGACTGACGACATCAGAATAATAGCGGTAATAGACTGGATGCGGAGAGTGGAATATCGAGAAGGATAAAGACTCACGAGGGAAGCATACAATCAACAGAGGACGGACACAGGCTGACGATGAAGCTATTTAAACGTAATTAAAGGCAATTAATGTCAAATCATTCTAATTGTATTTTCATAATTTTTTTCAGGGCGACCAACTCCGAGAGTGACCTGGTGGCGAGAGAACAAGATCCTTGACGAAACCTTCGAGCAACTTCCGGAGCGACGCACGCAGAACGTGTTACGACTGGACGCACTTCGTCGTCACCACCTCAACGCGGTGCTTACTTGCCAGGCTTCCAACTCTGCTCTAACACCACCCATCCTAAGTGCCGTAACCATCGACATGAACCGTGAGTGATTATTTTACCACTCCAATCAAACAACTACACACGCTTAAAATGTGTAACCACCTTTTCAGCTCATCGGTACCCGATATATGCCGTGTAAGATTTCCCTACCGTTGACATCGGTAGCTGTGATATACCGTTTTGCTACTTTCTTAGAAAACTTTTTTATGCATCATCTGATAGCTAAGGAATACAAGAACCAATGTGATATATGAAAATAGACCAGATAAGTTCATTTATGCTTCAAATACTAGTTTTATAATTGACAGTATAATTTGTATTCCAACGAGCCGTAATGGGAGGATTAAAGAACCGTTTGACTGGAAAGCGGTAGTGAAAAAAAAGATTTTTTGAGTGATTTTAAATATTATTTACTCATATATTATAATAAATGATATAATTAATGAAATTTGAGTAACATTGTTAATTATTGCTTATTTTTCTTAAAACATAACATATTTAACACTTTTATTGCAAAATTTTGTTTCAATATTATTATTTTAATGAACTAAAAGAAAAGATTCATACTGGCACATGCGAGAAGCATCGGGCTAATCATTTGAAAAAATAAAATCACAAATACGAATAAATCACTGAATACTACTTGAGTTTTGAGATCTTTAGGAAATATTTTTTTTCACAAGTGGACCTTTTAGTACAGAGATGTTTTGAGACGAAACATTGACAGAGGCTACTGATAAAACCAAGTGACAGCAATTTGTTGTGATTATATGTTACCGATATGGAACAGATATGAGGTAGAAAACTTGCACATTTATATTGACTCATATAAAATATAGGTAAATATAAGTCAACAATATTATATTCTTCTTCGTAGTATCAATCCGGTGGATTGGTTTGCAGCAACAGAATCTTGCATCTCGATCTCCATTCCTCTCGATCCTCCGCAACCCTTTTCAGCTCAGCATAAGCGCTACAATTCATGTCCTCGAATACTTGCTGTAAATACTCCCGTCTAGGGCGCCCTCTACAGTTTCTACCCTCAACCATCCCCTCCACAATATCGTGAAGAAGACCATCGTGGCGCATGATGTGACCAATCCATCGGGCTCGCCTCTCTGAGATGGTTCTTACTAGGTGCCTATCTTCCTTGATTATCCTGAGAACCTCATTGTTCGTGACGTGGTCTCTCCAGGAAATTCCGAGAATTCTTCTGTACGACCACATCTCAAAGGCCTCTCGTCTTTTTTTATCACTTTCAGATAAGCACCATGTCTCACACTCTTATATTATTATATGTATTATTAATTGAATGTTGAAGAGCTTTCTCATTGTTGAATATGATTGTATTTAGGATTGAAATGCGTATATATACTTAAATATATGATTTTTCAAATATTTAAATTAACCAATTACAAAGCATTATTTCCACAAATAATTATTATTTTGACAGCATAAACTAATATAAAAACATATTTTGCTTTCAAATAAATATGTGGTGTAAGCCTTATATGAATGTAATACAAACCGATAATGTAATAACACTAAAGAATTCTTAAGACATTAATTTGGTAATAATAAGTCTATTCGCGAAAGAAAAAACAGAATGGCTTTTTTGTAAGAAAAATCTGCAGCCGGAATTAATTCGGTGAACGTTTTACGCGAAAAGGGAATTCAGTGTATAAAATATTTGCCGGTCTTACATTTAGATTATTTACATTGTTCGAGTAGACATAACACTTGTAATAATTTATCGCAGTTACTTTGCCCCGGCCCCGGAGTAGTCCCAATAAATTTCCACCCTCCTTATATTTAAGTATTCTAATAAAAATATATCGCATTATCAAAGCTGAAAGCTCCCACTCGCGGTACGTGTCTGAGAGTCGTATAGCCTTGTCAATAATGATCGGAGAAGTTTTACGTCTAATTCTTTGGCAAATAAACGGCAACTGTCGGAGGAAAACTTAATTTTATAGCCACTGAAATTCTATTTCTTAGTCTTTTGGCGGAATGTTCTTCTATTCATAAAGTCATCTGAATTTATGGCACCGTCGCTCATTTTTTAGTCTTTTCTGTAATGGGCGTGCCATATAAGTTTTCGGGTTTCAATCAATTGTGTGTTAATAAGTGGGTGATATTTTTTCCATGTCGGCGTTGTTTTTACACTGTTAATATAATTTGTTTTATTGTTACTTTCAAAAGTCAGAAAATGTCGTAAATAAAATTGATAATTCCGATAATAAACGTACACCAAAAACTAACAGACCATGGTGGAAGAATTTCATAATTAGGTAATATGAATTTCGCAATTAAAGTGCGGTTAAGCGATGTATGTGGAGAGTTGATCATCTAATGTCATAAAACTTTTATGCCTGACATTCACGCATCATCATTTTAATGAGATTATCTAGGAATGAGTGGTGTCAATTTTGATTAAGACTTTGACTAGCATTTCACTTGTGAAATATTAATTTCAAAACAATCATGTAAAATTAAAGCGATTATTAATTTATTTTAAAAATCACATTTCTATTTTTAAACCTCGTCGGACATCGATTCCACGTCCTAGGGTACGTTGAACAAAAGCTTTATTTCTAAGCCATATCTGCCGTCAAATGCGTGTCTTTCATGTAGTCTATTTTTTATTACTATATAATAAAACCAATAAGTATAAAGTATTAAGTAGAAGCACCAAGTAAGCTTTCTGCAGCATTACTGATAGTTTCCAACCAGTTACTGTCCCAGAGAGGTGCAAATGAAATCCCGTGTTTTATGAAATCCGATTGACACGTAAATCCTTTGAACCTGTATTATTGTGCTTGGTAGTTGTACTTACTTTATTAGATGACCTTATTTGGTGAATATTTTCTTTAGTTTCTTAGTTGGTGTAATTAAATAAATATTTTTACTGACATATGGTCACTTATTCTTATCAAATATTTTGAACCAATTTATGTAAAATAATTTTGAATCATTCTCAAAATGACAACATTCTTCTACACTTACAAACAACCACATTAGTTTTGATACTACGATCAGCGCCGACTAAGAGTTTTTTTTTAAATTATATTATACTAGTTATTCAAGCATTGATCTAGCAGATATTAAAAATATATATGTATTATAAGTTGAATGAAAATATATTAAAATGTTAAAATGATAATTTATTAAATTATGTTCCTCGTGGCTCTTTTTTATTTAAATTTTTATAATAAAGAACCTTTAATAATCAAAATAAATATTACTAAATAAACAAATGTTTGAAAGGAATAAGTCAAAATATAAATTAAAATATTCTCTTCAGACATTGATTGATGAATTTTGTTTGCCGGTGAAATATTGTATTTCTTTGTCAATAAATTGAAAATTTTCATCGTTTTTAATTGGATTTAGTACGAATGTTGATTTTCCTTATATCATTAGGCTTCTTTGAGTAAGGACAATAACGTTGCGATGGAGAAATAATAATGAGTCATTCTTTATTTTTTTATAAAATCTAATACCTGATGGTATTTATTTTTTCTCGATATTACGAGTATAACAAAATCTACATAAAAATGTATTTGATTTTTTCGGTAGGACAACAAAATATATTCATTAAAATTAACAATAATTACATTGTTATAATTATCAAAAATACTCTTATATTTAAAAAAAAAACTTAGAATCATTGTTGTGATTAAAATAATTATATATATATGTACACGATGAAATTGATAAAAAAGTTAACCCTTTCGCATCGGTAGGCGATATATGCCGTGTAAGAATCCCCTACCGTTGAAATCGGTAGCTGTGATATATCGTTTTGCTGCTGTCTTAGAATAGTTTTTTATGCATCATATGATAGCTAAAGGATACAAGAACAGATGATGAATAGTAATATATGAAAATTGACCAGATAAGTGCATTTATGCTTCAAATACTAGCTTTATAACTGAAAATTTAATTTGTATTCCACCAAACCGTAATGATATGGTTAAATACTAAGGGAACGATAGTACCGACAAAACCAAAAGTCTTAATGAAATAAATCTCCGTAAATTTATGTTATGCAGAGGGTGCTCTAGACGGGAGTATTTGCAGCAAGTATTCGAGGACATGAGTTACAGCTCTTATGCTGAGCTTAGGAGGGTTCCAGAAGATCAAAAAGATTTTGTTGGTGTAACCAATCAACCGGATTGATACTACGAAGAAGGAATTTAAATAAACATATAGATTAGTGATTATGTCAAAATTAATACTTGGTTTTGAAATATAGTATAATAGGCAAAGTTTAATAAAACAAATCGTAAAATATTACTTTATGTCATTTATTTATGTCTTTTCAGCGGTTTCTACATTTTTTTCCAATCTATTTCATAGCGCAGCTGAAATATAATATAAAAGAAACAGATTTAAAATATAAACTTTTGTTTCGCTAGTTTTATGGAAACATCTCAGTTCTAATAAAAACTTTTAATGGGAAAAGAAATAATACACTTTCTTTGTATTCATGAGAAACACTATGGACGTTAACAAGACTCTGCAATATTGCACGGGTGAAGTAAAATAAAATGTAACGACAACGGCTAGAAAAGTTGCACGAAAATATTTTAGAATAGCAAATAATTAAACCCTAAAATTGAACCCACGAAACGTGTGTTGTGTTCATGTTTGTGTGTGGGTTGGGGAGACTGCAAGTGTATATTTATCTGTTTCTTGAAGAGATCCATATTGTAGGAAGGAGCAAACACAGACGCTGGAAGAGAATTCCGAAGCTTACCGGTGGCATTAAGGAAGAAACTTTGGAAACTGCCAGTTCTTGGTCGACACATATTATCCGTGTATGGATGTTCGGCAAGTTTAAGACGAGTTTGTCGGTTGTGGGTGGGCGCAGGAAGAATTACTTCTTTAAGTTCCAAAGAGCAGCGACCGTGGTAATGACGGTAGAAAAGACTAAGTGAACCAATCTTATGCCTGTGTTCCATTGATTGCAGGTTAGACGTAAGAGTATCATTGTTTATCAAACAAATTGCTTTTTTTATTGACTGCCGCATTTAAGAATAGGTAGGATAGGATAAACCCTAAAGATAATAAAATCAAGAATATCGTTTTGAGAACGGTGATTATATATATCAAATCTAGGTTTGGTAAATATTATTT
The DNA here is from genome assembly GCA_022606575.1 of Glossosoma conforme. Classification (NCBI taxonomy): domain Eukaryota; kingdom Metazoa; phylum Arthropoda; class Insecta; order Trichoptera; family Glossosomatidae; genus Glossosoma; species Glossosoma conforme. The sequence continues at coordinate 1,478,757 of JAGTXR010000150.1, forward strand.
TGAGCATCTATTTTATTTTGAATTTTAAATAATAATTACATTTTTTTGACTCCCGTGTCGTTTTAACTGTAGTGTGTACATAGACTCTATACTCATTTGAATATAGAGTAAAAATACCGACTTATTTTATAATAATAAAAAAACAGTTACAATCTACTTGCAAGGTATAAATTGAGTCAACTATAGTTTATTTAAAATCAAAATATTGGAAGAATTTATAATTTTTTGCAATAAGTAAAATGATAAATAATACTTTAATAAAACAATATTTATGTACATTTCTTGACTTCCACATTTTTTAAATTTTTTATGCAAACATACAGGAGAATACCGACCGCAGATGGTGATAGTAGTTCTGAAGTCTCATCTGTGGAATTCTCCGAAAGATCCGCCAACGTCATAGACTATATCCCGAGATTCACGCATCATCCTTATTATTACAGTAATTAACTATAAATGGGTGGTCTTTACGGGACGACGACTTTCGTCTACCACCAATTTTAATTAATAGGCTATGACTCGCATTTTACTGGTGAGGGATCAAATTCACACCAGCCGAGATATGTAAGAGCTCAGAAATCGATTGCAATCCTATTTTTTAATCTCCATTGGGGATCGAACCCATGATCTTTAGCTTGCAAAGCAAACTCTTTGACCATTGAACTATGACAGCCGGCAATTGAGCTATGACCACCGGTAAATTTTAACATTCGTATTTCTTTTTCCATTATCGTAGATGCAAAAAAATGTATTTGTTGCTACCATTTGACTTTTCGGACAAGTCACTATATAAATAAAAATGAAACATATGTTTTTTTTTTAAATATTTATTAGAATATTATTTTATTATTTTCAATATTCTTATCTATTTTTATAGATCATTGACTATATTACAATATTTAATTACTTAAAAATTAAACAAACCGTTTTGAGTACATATTTAACATTGAACGATGCGCAAATAAAATAAGTTTGGGATATATCGATTACTTGCAATAAATTGCGTAAAGCGAAGTGTCGTTTGGTATTAAACTCGAGTAATAAATATGTACTTTGGCCGCATGCCGTAAGTAGCAATACTCAATTACAGGAAGACTCTGGGTTGTCCACAATATGTCACAATTGTAAATGATGTGCTTTAAGAAACTGTACACGAATGATAGCACTGCGGCGGTGCAGGCGAAAAACACCCACAACTAAAAACGCACTAACATTTTATGATGTTTATAAAAAAAATCATTTTTGAATTGGTCAATCTTCTTTGTAGTATCAATCCGGTGGATTGATTTGCAGCAACAAAATCTTGCATCTCGATCTTCACTCATCTCGATCCTCTGCAATCATTATTAGCAGTAACTAGAAATTTAAAACAGTTAGTATACAACTGCAGTTTAAGTATACTAGGAAATCCAGTATGCTTATTTTCAATGAGATCTCCAATAAAAGGAATCAGAGAAGCTTTGTGCTTACATTAAATTATTGGTTTTACGATGCTAAGTGACAAGTGATACCTCTAAAGTACGTTTCGTACTATAAAACGGTGGATTGGTTTGCAGCAACAAAATCTTGCATCTCGATCTTCACTCATCTCGATCCATAGCAATCATTTTTAGCCTAGCATAAGAGCTACTACTTATGTCCTCGAAAACTTTCTGCAAATACTCCCGTCTAGGGCGCCCTCTGAAGTTTCTACCCTCAACCATCCCTTCCACAATGTCGTGAAGAATACCATCGTTAATAAAGGTTGCTTAATAAAATCGCACGTACAGACAATATAAAGTAATTATTATACAATTCGTGGTATGCGGTCACAATCTAAGTATGTTTGAAGTCCAAGGTTGATTTACTTCATTGACCGAGCAAGAACCATCTTACAACTCACTGAAAATTAAAGAGCGTTAGTCCAAAAAAATATGTTTTTGATATTAATATACAATATAAGAAAGCTTCAAGAATTGCGAAGAATGAACGTTTCTTTTTGTTAACTGTATCGTACATTCTCAAGTGTTTACATCTAGAATAAAAAAGCTCGCTAGTGAGCTTTATTTCAGGCCAGCCGAAAGTCCCCATTGTGTTTTGTCAAATTCCCCCGCGAGCCTCTCCCCCGTGGAAGTACAATTGAATTTATCTGGCGAGTAAATAAAATACTCGAATTTATAGAAGCTTATTCGGTAACACAATTTCGTGTTGTAATGCCCCAGTAGATGCCGCCTCGCGGGCATAGCTGCCGTAATCGATATATGAAGCACCGCCGAGGGTATATCTCTTTTTGTGCTCAACAGTTCGGTTATGATAGTACAATTACAACGATTGTCTTTTCTTAAAAAATAATACCAAGTCTTAGCTTTATTGTTTGGTTACGGGTATCTAAAAGTTAAACTGAATTTTAAAGGTGATAATGATATTTTTAGAAAAAGATTTTTTTTTTAATGAATTAGCCATGTTATAAATTCATATTACTGGAACAGAATAATTGGTGGTATTTACTATATGATGCACTTTAAATGTTTGACGAGAATGTACATTTTTATCTTGTGTAACTTATATAAAGAAGTAAGACGATTGTTTGTGTACACTTCCTTAGTTTCTTGGTATTTTTTTTTAATTGGACTGAGAATGTTTGTACTCAGCGACAGCAGCATATCGTAAGCGCGTTCTCGGTAGATTAAGGAAGTTTGGAGGCATTCCATAATTTGGATGGGTCACCACATGTTGATGACCGCATGTCACTGGTTAGAGTGAGCCGCTCCTTAATACCAAATAGTGCAGGCATTGAGAGCGTTATTCTAATCTATTTTAATTTTCTAAATATCAAATCAAATCACCCAAAATGTGTCTCACAAAATTGCCGTTTCTGCAAATTCCCAGGCTGGTGCTTTGGAGTCAGTCGAAAATCATTTATGATCCAAGGTAGGCCTCTGGTAGAGAGATATCTTGAAACAGTGTAAAGACAAAGAATGGAATATAAACAAGATATACAAAGGCTTTGGTATAAGATATAATATTTATATTTTATAATTACTTTGCATAAAGTCCTCCATAACATAAGTTACTTATCATCATCCATATAAACACATGCATCTCATTATTTTTTCATACAAACTATTTTTTGTTAAACTAGTGTTTCCTATAAATACTCTCCAATTCAATATTAAACTTAAAAATATATATTTAAGTATAATAAAAAAAAAATACGGAAAATATTATGTTTTTAAACGACATAAATTTAATACATTTTCCTCCATTTTCTTTCAAAAGAAAATACCTCAAGCCTGGCTTGGAATTCTCGGCGGATTTCTTCATTTAAATAATGCAAGTCCTATGCCATAACGATGAATCCGTTTCCTGTTCTGGTCGGAGGCATTTCCGGATTTCCTTTCAAGTCGGATCATATTACACCTTCTCTGGCGGCCTCTTTGCGAGGCCGATCTTTATGTGTAGCCGTTGCACTTTTGAGATTTACATAGGCCTTACAAAACGAGCTTGGAGTGGCTTTTTCGCAAACAAACACATCAGAAAAACTCGCATGAAATATATTCAACGACAAGCTTAAGGAAATGTTTTCAATCTTTTGCTTTTATTATGATCCGGTTTGGTATCTTATTGTTTTCAATCAAAATCCAAACCTCCAAATAACAAAAAAGAACGGTCTAGAACGCAATAACGCATTTTACAATAATTTAAATGACGATAATTATTTTTTGTTATTTATATCAGATAATAAAGCAAAGTTGTACAAATAAAATCTTTAAAATCAGAATAAGTTCCTTAAACATTTATTTTATTCTTAATGTGCTAAATTTAAATCAATGCCATACTATATAAATAATGTGTTTAAAAAAAGTACAATCAATAACCATCCCTCTTTCCAAAATTCCTATTAAAAATTCAAAAATAGCTTGGTTGAAGCGTGACCCAAAAATATGTTTTTTCATATAATTCAAACTGAATTTACATATGAATTACGTCCATTAGAATGGAATGTTCTAGGTTTAAAGGCTAGATATTTAGCTAGTATACAATCGTTTAAATAGAAAATAATAATATCTTATATTAAAACTATGTATGAATTTCTTATTTATTAAATATTATTTTGCACAATAATTTTTCACTTTTGAGTGATGCTCTAGAATAAATTATGCTCGTTATGAAAGGTTTCGCTGGTGTGTTTTTTAAGGCAGATATTCTCGCATGTAAGAATGAACCGTGTAAACATTCCTAATTATTTTATTATGAAACATGATATTTAGAAAATAATATTATCATAACATCGAATACTCTGATGTTATTTACAATGATATAATGCCGGCCGCCGGTTGACCCCACGTAAAGCAGGATTGGGGGTTCGAAGGATATCATATCGCATCATTTTTTGGCAAAAAATAGTCGAATCTCTTAGAAGCACGTGTCGATTTACCAGTTTCTTCTCAGGGTATAGCTGACAGAAGTTACGAAAGGCCCGGGAAATATGTGTGCCCACAGTAAAACTTGGTAGTTTCACTATTCAAAGTATATTGAATATAAGACTATTGTTCTATTTACTAAAGAAATACTTTTACACCAAATATCTACTGGAAATAAATAAAGGATAATTTTTCATTACGTTTGTGTTATTATAAACGATCCCGATTGAGAGAATAACAAGTAAACAAGTATATTAATCATTTTATTATTTCATTTACTTTCATATTATTTACTTTTAAGAATATCCCTTTTTTATATAAACACATACAGGAGAATACCAACAGATGGTGATATTAGTTCTGAATTCTCATATGTGGAATTCTATGACGCTAACCATGATGCATATGGCTAAGCGCTGTATGTGGAGTTTTGATCCGCCAACGTCATAGACTACAGCCCGACATTCACGCAGCATCCTTATTATTACAGGAATTTACTATGAATGAGTGGTCTTCACGGGACGACTTTCGTCTTCCACTATTTTTAATTAATAGACTATGACTGGCCTTTTACGGTTGAGGGATCAAAAAAAAAACAACCGGGGGTATTTTAGAGCTCAGAAATCGATTATAAGACTTATTTTTTTCAATCTCCGTCTGGAATCGAACCTACTACCTTAGGCTTGTAAAGAAAACGCTTTGATCATTGAGCTTTATCCACCAGCAATTTTTAAAGAAAGAAATATTTATACTCGAAGAACATTTTAAAGTTGCTTTTAAGCCTTGGTGTTTTCAAAAAATATCTTGATCTATTTATTCAATTGAAACAACTTTTTATCTATCTATCTCTACGGAAAGCACATTTTTAATGATTCACATTTTTCCCAAAATATGTAATAATAGCTTCTACCAAATTTCAGTATTTAAGTAATTTTAACATTGATATAAACTCGAAATCGAGTTGATTTAGGTTATTTTTTAAGTAGTCAGGGATTATGCTATGTTTTTTTGACAACACTGATTGACGAACATAGGAACTGGTATCTTAAATTAGGCATTATCGAAGCTAAGCAATCAATAAAAAATAACTTATACCTACTTTGGGTGATTTTTAGTTTTGAATAAATATTATAAGCCTAAATATTAGTTAGTCTTCTAGTAAAATGTTATGTAATTTACTTTTAAAAAAGTCATTGATCATGCCATTATTTTGACGAAACTAAATATGAAACTCCGGACTCTAACTAGAAGAATACATTATCGGAGCTAACTAATCAAGGATAGAGCTTTTATTATATTGATTAAATAATAGGATGACATATCAGTTTGTGATGTTTTTTTTTCGCACGGATCTTCTACGTAGGACGAAGATTTACCGCGTCCAGCTCCCAGGCACCGGTGCCGGTCCCGTCGACGTCGAATCGCTGACTAGCGACGGCCGCGCTTTTAGCTGATATGAAATTTATTCAACGTTCTTCCTTGAGAGGCCCAGAGCTAGGCGCTCGACAACCTTTCCCATATTGGATTTTTTTACATCTCGCATGTCGCATTTATCAGTATTTTATAGATGCAATAGTTTTCACTTCAAGACAAAAATTAAGCACCACTCTAGACAATTTACCTAAATAAATTATACTTTCTTTCGTACTTATGGAAGGTTACTCATACATAGTCTCGTTGAAAGATATTTTGGATTAAAAAAAGTAATAAATCTAACGCCAATTTTAAGATTTATTTGCGGGCATAGGTCCACTTTGGTTTCAAACTCGATAACTACTGCCGCTAGTCATAGTAGTTGCCGCCGTGGCTCACTTCCACTCTCTTCCTTCTTCCTTCACAGTGAAGTATGAAAGAGTGAGATACGAATATAGTGTCGTACTTCCCGCTCATCGTTGATACACAAGGTAAAGGCACTCAAAGCGCGAATTTGTTTTCGAATTTTGCAAATACCTCCAATGTACTCGATAAATTCTGATCATTATGAATATTATTTTTTAAACCAATACGTTAATATATTATGGAGGAATACCTTAAATGTAAGCCTCATATTTATTTTATATATAAAAGAGAAGTCAACAGTCGTATACATCAAGCAAGGCTAGCTTTCAATAAAAAAGCAAAAGTTAATGAGACAAAGAGTATTACTTTAAAGCTCCGCAAGCAACTTGCCAAAACATTTGTTTGGAGCATCTTAATGTACGGCTGTGAGACATGGTGCTTATCTGAAAGTGATAAAAAAAGACTAAAGGCCTTTGAGATGTGGTCATTCAGAAGAATTCTCGGAATTTCCTGAAGAGACCACGTCACGAAAAATGAGGTTCTCAGGATAATTAAGGAAGATAGTTCCTAATAAGAACCATCTCAGAGAGGCAAGCCCGATGGATCGGTCACATCATGCACCACGATGGTCTTCTTCACGACATTGTGGAGGGGATGGTGGAGGGTAGAAACTGTAGAGGGCGCCCTTGAAGAGATTATTTGCAGCAAGTATTCGAGGACATGTGTTTAAGCTCTGATGCTGAGCTGAAGAGGGTTGCGGAGGATCGAGAGGAGTAGAGATCGAGATGCAAGATTTTGTTGCTGCAAACCAATCCAACGGATTATTATTACGAAGAAGACAGATATTGATGGTAATTAGAAGCAATGTGTAGAAGATACACATTACACGGAAGGAAAGGTTAAAATAATCAAGATCAGTTGTCTATTTAATGCAATAGTTCACGGTTTAATAACAACTCGTATTAAGCATTAGAAAGCCAATATGAAAAGCTATCAATCGACGCACATAGCTCAAAACGGGCATGTTTTCAGTTATGTACGATTCGATTCGATGTGATGTACGAGTAGGCGAGTAATTGCCTGGTGTTTCCGGGTTGCCGGTCACTGGCCCAGGGTCAGATTGATGATACGCTCCGTCCCAGCGCCCTTTATTGCTGTACAGATCCGCGACCGAGGGGTAGCACATTTATGGACGCTCTAGCTGAGATTTATACCGAGCCGGGCTTATTTGAAATCGAAGGTGGACTGTATATCACCGCATAGCCGCCAGCGGGCGCCCGAAGGGACGCGAGAGCCTAAAATGATTTTCGAGTAACTGCGTAAAAAAGCGTGTCAATCGTTTTATACGCCCCTTAAGCGGGTGGGACCGTGCACTAAAATTTTATATTACGGCGATAGTGACGTCCGGTGCAAAGAGAGCCACGAGACCGGACATTTACATCCAATGCTCATCACTTGGGCTTTTACTCGTAAGTGATGAATCAAGAACGACTGAAAAAATGTGGCTTTATTCTAATTTGTCGATGTAAATAGCCAAGTTAAATTAAAATAAATTATGCGGTACTCAAGAAAGTATGGCATGATTCTGGAGTTTCGTAAATCTTCGTCTCACATAGAAGATAATCACGTGTCTTTGTATTTTTCTAGGCAATAGAATTTATGTTTTTATATTTATTAGTTTGCATAGACGGGAGTATTTGCAACAAGTATTCGAGGACATGAATTGTAGTGCTTATTCTGAGCTGAAAAGGGTTGCAGAGGACCGAGAGGAATGGAGATCGAGATGCAATATTCTGTTGCTGCAAAACAATCCACCGGATTGATACTACGAAGAAGAAGTTTGCATAATGACCCCCAAATATATGAGTCCTAACTTCGCCATCTTAAATCTACCCAAATAATTTCTATTTATTATAAATTTTATTGTAACATATTTTTCCCTCAAATAACAAATAGCATGTACTTTTACATTTAATTATTTTAAAAACTTAAACTTTTATATACTCCAACAGTCTAATAAATATAATTTAATTACCTTAGTAATTTGAAACCAGGTTTAACAAGTAGAAAAATACAACTTTTAGATAATTAAGAAAGAAAAAAAACAATTGATCATAATCGGTAAAATTATATTAATTTAATCTCGCAGTCAAATCACATGTTCTTGTACACCGGTTTCATAGATTAACACCTTTATTATACCTTTATCAGCTTCAGCTAGCCTTCAAGAACGTGATTTATTATCTACAACAATATATCAGGATCAAAATCTTGTTAACCATTATTAGCACAGGCATTCTGTCAATACACCTTATACATCTGTTATTTTTTTTCATATTTCAACAGCTTCATAAACTTTTGAGGTCATTTATTTTACAAACATTATTTTTAAAACTAACCTCGATTAAATTTTGTCATTTCTTGGTGAAAGTGAACTCGAATTAAAATTATAAAATACCTTTAATTTCACATTTTATTAAGCACATTACTATAAACTTATATGCACCGTGGTATTTCATGTATAACCATGCACATTCTTTTGTAATATTCATCATATTGCGTGTTGTAATGCTTTTTTGTAATAGAATCAATAAACATTAATTGTTGATTCAAGTTTGACAACACAGCGCTGTGGACAAAAAAACGAATGAAAAATACATTTCATTTTTACTGGATACGAAATGTAATAATCCTAGCTGCCTTTCAACGTTGAAATTCATTTGTACGAGAACTGAATCCAATGTTGTATAATATTAATTGGTACGAAACTGAATTTACGCAATTTGATTCCTGACAATACAAAAAAAAAACCGACGCAGTAATGGAAAAATATTAATAGCACATAGTTTTGGTGGAACACAAAAGTGGATATTGGCAGATAGAGGGATTACTTTACGATTGCCGTATAAAAGTATCATTCTCATACAATCCCGCCCGAGTAGCATGGCATTAATATAATACCTAGATAGGTTAATAAAATTAAAACTAACTAACTTTACCATAATATGTAAAAGTACAATAATATTTAAATCTCCGTCATATAAAATATGAACTATACATAGTTTTTAAGCTTAGTAGGTCTCATCAGTACTGTTCAAAGCATTTGAACACTTCTTCGTAGTAGTATCAATCCGGTGGATTGGTTTACAGCAACAAAATCTCTAGATCTCTACTCTTCTTGATCCTCTACAATCCTCTTTACCTCAGCATAAGAGCTACAACTCATGTTCTCGAACACTTGCTGCAAATAATCTCGTCTAGGGCGCCCTCTACAGTTTCAACCCTCAACCATCCCTGCTAGAATATCGTGAAGAAGACCATCGTGGCGCATGATGTGACGGATCCATCGGGCTCGTCGCTCTGAGGTGGTTCTTTCTAGGTGACTTTTTTCCTTGATAAATATGGACACTAAAAGGTGAATAATATAACTTGTTCTTGTTCTAAGTGAATCCCAGCATTTCGACATTTCGACGTATTCTGGAATATATTCTACAACTGACTGTCTTCAGAAATGATGATAGGCAGGAAAATTAAATGAAAAAATGTTCTTTTACGTTTTTTAGTATAAAACTTTGTCTTGTTTATCAATTATATACTTACAATCTATATACAGGTATACATAAAAAACACCATATGATAATAAATTAAAACATAAAAGCCTGATAATAAATTATATAATAAATTAAATAATCATCATTTTATCATTTAATAATAGTGAAACGTTTCACATTATTTGAAAGAAACATACTTCTTACAAAAAGCGGAAAGAAAAACTCCTCAGCTCGCTAAAAGAATGTCATACAATCCTTGTGTTCATTGTGTACCCAAGAAATGTACAATAATTGCATTTTCCGCCGCGTTTTTTATTTATTATTATTTAAAATCTCTCTTGGCTCGTGCGCCGCGTTCATTTTTTCGCGAAATGAAATAATCTACCCTAAAAGCTTTTCTTATAGAGTTAGCACAACGCACGGCCTCTTCGCGAGGCTTCCTTCAGACGCCCCTTCCTCAGAGTGGGCGTCGGGAGCTCCCAGGCGGCTAATGAACGCCCCTTCACTGAGGCAATTGCCGTCAAGGTGGATCTTGGCTATTAGAGATCGACCGCTACCTTTGTGAAGTTTTTTCTATTTTAATAGCAATCGTCAGACAAGAAAAATCTCAGCCAGTAAAAAACTTTAAATATTTGCAGTATTTTTGTCTTAAGACTAGTTTTTATTTTCATCTTCATGTCTGCTTCAACTGGATCATGCAGTTATCACAAGCTGCCACAAAAAAGCTCTGTCAAGCGTCATGGTCCTCGTCTCATCCCGTGTCAGCTCCACTTAGTACATTCTATAAATTGTTCCCGGCGGGCATCCAAAATGGTGCTATTCCGGAGGCTTGAAAAAAAGGCAGCTATGGTTGATGCATAACAAGTTATCCATGAAAAAAAAAACTTCTCTATTGCACGATATTATTAATACCGACTGTCTCTATCATTTAAGGATTTTGCTTTGTCTTTACTTAATAAATCTTTAGTCATTTTAATGTTCAACAATAGATACAATTAAAAAAACTTATTTACATAGATAAATACCCTGAAATAAATCTTAATGTTGATTAAATTTTAGTCAAATTAAAATAAAGTTATTTTGTTTATCTTAAGTTTTTACAAGTTTAATTTAATGTAGTATAAATCCTTATATGTTTAACATGTCAAAGAAAGTTGTGATTTTTTACTTATATGAACATATTTAATGGTAAAAATATTTAAAAAAATGCTATAACAACATCGTTATAGATCAAAGTTATTAACAATATAGAAATCTAACAATATCTCACTTAAATGATTTATTGAAATAAAATAAATATATTACTCAGTAATGCAAAAAAATATAAATACCTATGAATGTAAATAGAAGCGATGTTTATTAGTTTCACAATTCAATAAAAGAAAAGCTTAACTTGAAAATAACTTTTCGCGAAGCCATGTTCATGTAATAAAAAAACGTGTGAATAAAAATAAAATTGAGATATAATTCATAATATATATTTATTTATTTTTTGATATTGCGGAATTCCACTAAGAGCTATCTATAGATGAAATACATTAATATTTGCAAATAGTGTGTTATTTTATGATCGAGCGTATTGCGCGTTGATTCAAATCCGAGCAGAGAGAACGCACGAAGAGAGGAAAGTAGAGGGGGTAAAAGTAGCTTTAAAAAACTTTATTTTTTAAAACCTGGCCATTTATAGAGTCGCGAACTTTTTGCACCACATTTCGCCGAGGCCGAGAAGTTTTTCGCAAGATGAGACAATACAGATTAGAGTTTTCATTAAAGTTTCCAGTCAGGGCGCCCTCTTCCGGCTATTTAGCGGAATGTTTGAACGGTTTAATGTTGGTACAAGGCAGGGGAGCTTAGACCCGACACGAGTGCTGGAATATGATTATGAATAATGCCCTCGGAAAACTTGATACAGAATAAATAGAAAGCACACGCTTGTACACGGGTAGGCGCCAGGTTTATTTTAGATGTCAGATGTACGGCAGTAGAGTTTTTTTATGTGTAGGAAAAGAAATACACAAACCGACTTAAGGTTTTTTTACATTTACCGTATTCTGAAAGCCTAATCAATCAAACTGCATAAAGTATATCTGTTGAATGTAATGTGTGAAGCTTAAAAAAGCCGATGTAGCCGTACAATATAATTTTAGAACAGGTTCTTGCGTAGAGCATTAGGTATGTGATGGTTTGATTTTGTGAATAATGACACGGTTACATAATGGATACAGGCAGACTTTCAGTTTACAGTTACGTGACTTTTTTTGATACTGCAGCACAACAAATACATCAGCTCCTTTTACCTTTACACTCCAGGATTTTGCTGTCTTGTTAGTCCTTCGAGAGCTATGCATGAAATGTACTCAGCTGAGCTTAAAAAAGCAAAGTTGGCATAGTTTAGATGCATACTACATAACGAAGAATAAAAATGGAAAAAAATATTGTCTACATTTTATATATGCTATAATTTTAGAGTTCCTATCTTAATGACACATTTATTCTCAATTTAGAATATATAACACAGTACAATCCATCACTAGGGATATCTGCCAGTCGCATGCATGACCTAGTTACAAGTAAGCTTTGTGAGAGAAAATTCATGTCAAAATAACTGTAAACAACAGTGTTTCTTTGAATTTTTTAGGCGTAAAAATATATTTTAATACTTGATGAAAACTAAATGCAGCAAAAATGATCATTTATGACACTTCTTTCATCAACAAATGTGAGAATAATAAACGACAGACTTAATTATTACAACCTCAAATTTTACAACACGTCCTTTTTTTTAACAAATATTTAGTAAGCGTATATTTACTGATGCCCACCAAAGATATGACTACCGTTAACTGAGGACTGTTAATGATTTTATTTCAATTTATATTTTTTTCTCTTGCTTTTTGATACAAGTATTATTTTTAATATCTAATTATATATGTATCATCTCAGGAACTATCTCAGAGAGGCGAGCCCGATGAATCGGTCACACCATGCGCCACGATGGTCTTCTTTACGACATTGTGGAATGGATGTTTGAGGGTTGAAACTGCAGAGGGAGGCCTAGCCGGGAATGTTTGCAGCAAGTGTTCGAGGACAAGAGTTGTAGCTCTTGTGCTGAGCTAAAGAGGATTGCAGAGGATCGAGAAGAGTAGAGATCACGATTCAAAATTTTGTTGCTGCAAACCAATCCATCGGATTGATACTACGAAGAAGATAATTGTGTTTTCATAAGTCATATTTTAACATTATAACTTCCTTGAAAATTTCTGCTATTGCTAGTAAATTGCAGTGTTATTATTTTCAAGTTACTTAAAATACTTATTTCACTTAGTGAGGAAACCAGTGCCGAGTAAAAGCCATTAAAAAGTAAATTAAAAGAGCATCTTTCCGTTTCCTACAGTCTTTATACAACTGCAGTATTAAATTTTTTGCATTTCTTGTAAACCTAATGAGAGCTTCTCAAATGGCTTTCCTGTTGTTATCTTCATTATTTTCTACGGTCACAAACCTAGTATATTTTCAAAAAATCTAATGCTATCGTATATTTTGTTTTGAAAGTATACGTATATTTAATACATAATTGGTTTTGAGACCCGAGTATTAAGGGAATGGGTGGTTTTCGCTGAATGATCTTCATCTACTACCTATTTCGTCTATTATCTGTAACACATATGCATTTCATAAAGGTTAAATATATATTTTTATATGTACTAACATCCTCTTCTCTAAGTTCGCTATTGAATTGCGTGGTAGCAGGATGAGGAGCAGATTAACAACACAGACTTTTTCTGAAGCACATTGACATATATATATTGATAACTTTACAAACTTCAGGCCTGGACTTAGTCACAGCATTCAGGCCGGGCCAACCACAATACGACCTCACCGCCGTCGGCACACAAATGACTGTGGTGATCTTTATAACTAGTCCTCCTAACGGCATAACAAAATGACAACACATGCGAGCCCGATGAGCGAACGAAAATAAGAGACAAAAGATTGTATATCAAGGTTTTCGGCACCAGTCAGCAAGGGCTATATGACGCTTATGTCAATACATATATTAAAATAGATATAAGTTGGACTAAACTTTATTGGTTCGCGTATTTTTCAACAAATTTGAACCCGTACCTATTGAAATAAAATATTATTACACAAAAAATTATAATATAAAAAAGCAATTTTTCTTAAATATATCCAGCAAAGAAAGTTGTTTTTATATGTTAATTTATTTTAATTCATATATGCACTATCGCATATTGAAGACTGTATTGCGGACATAAGAAAATTCAGTTTACTAAAATTTTTTGGTAGATTATCTGTAAGTAATTGAAATTTGCAAATTAAATTCCGCATGCTAAGTTTGTATGTCTTTATTACAATTACCATATAATTCACAAATCGGATATCTCTATCGATATAATGTGATAACTGATATATGACACGATAGTTTGTGTTTACAAAAATGAAGTTTTCATGGTTTCACATTAAAAACAGCGGTTTTAATCGAGGGACCTCTATCGAGAAGCCTTACTATCTTCATAGCGCGTTTTCGTTCCCTTGAGTCTAGTGGAATTATTTAAGGAATATATTATCAAACTTCGATAAAAATAATTCCAGTATGCGATAAAACTGCGCCTGGGGCCGCGAACCTAATGGAAAATTCTAAGGTCTTAAAATCAGGGCTATCCAACCTTAAGAATCTGAAAATTACAAAAATATATTTGACAGTATAACAAAACAGAATTAAGGGTTTTCTTTTAAAACAATCTTCTTTATCTTCGAAATTTCCCATCATCTGGGGTCGGCTTTCCTTATGCACATTCGCCATGTCTGCTTGTCCTGCGCTGCATTCTCGGTCAAGCCCAGAGTTTTCAGATCCTTGTCTACAGTTGCATTCCAGGTTGCCTGTGGTCTTCCAGGTCTTCTACTCAGCGTGGGTATTTTGAGGGCTTTCTTTACCATGTGGTCTTCATCTTTCCGTGAGTTTTTTTTTAAAAACAATAATGAATTAATTTCATTGAATATATACAAGTATATATGTTACATAATAAGCAAAGCAATTTTATTATAAGAGTACCATTATGAAAAATTTACTTAATACAGTTGTATTTTTTCACCTAAATTTATATCAGCCTCGTTTTTATTTCAATCATTAAAATGCTAAAATTTGAATCAACACTTTTCATCCATTTTAGCACCCACTTTCACACATTTTAAGATAGTTTATTTTTTATATTATGTTTAAAATGATTGGGTATTGTTATTACCCACCCAATCTTGCTAGAATAAAAAACTATTGTATTTTAATACACCGCAAGCCCCATTATTTATTTAATGTGAAATTTTCACTTGTTTTTTAGAACAACAATGACACATAAAACCATTGTACGATTTCCTGTTTAAAAAAATCTTTTTCATGATTGAAATTAGTGAAAGTTTCATATATTTGGATTGTTTCATCAAGTTTCGTAAAGTTTTGTAAAGCTGGATTCAAAAACTAATATACAATGGATAATTCAGAGTACTAAGCGAGTGTTCACCTGATGATGTACTAGCACAGAAACTTCGTTTGGTATCCCTGCTTCTGAAGACAAGAAGAAAGCCCTCGTTCTCTGACTAGTTAGAGGATCCCGACGTCAAAAGGCCCCGGGCTTTTAATAATAAGATTGTGTTCTTCACCGTGTAGACCTCAGGCGGAAGGAAATCTGAATTCGGCAACTAGAAACGCGGCCGAACCTTACGGCAGTGAGGCCGAGATTGTTCGGCATATTACATAGTTCGAAACGTGTACCGTACCTAATGCTTATTATAAATTAATAATCAAACTTCTTAGATCACGTCTAGGATTTTCCGCATATATTTTATGAGTAGATTTTGATGTAAATGATTAATGATATTTAATGGCCTTTGTAATTATAAATATAACTTTGTTGTGACATCAATGAATTCCCTTATACATTAATGATTTCCTAAGCCACATATACCCATCACACAATTCATTATCACCTTTTCGCTCACTCTTAGCTTTATATAGAGCTAACAAACATTTAACTAATTGACTTGAAAATATCCATCCGACCTGGCTGAAACATGTCGTCAAAAAAAATATATGTGGAATAATTTCTAAAAAATATAATATTTATATCTGTTATCAGTAGACGTAATCAAATAATTTAATTGGGACAATAATAAGTTATTTTTGGGAAAATAATATTATGACGTTATTAGTAACTATTAATTTTCAACACACTAGTTTTTATGTATTTTTATTACTATTTATTTCCTTCTGTAACGTGTTTTTTTTGTAATGTTTGATGACTTTAACAATGGTGGTGACGTTTCAAAATAAAACAAAAAATATACATTTATATATTATTTATATAATATACACATATATATATTTTTATTTATAAAAATCACAGTATGTAGATTGCTTTATAAATGCTAGTGTCTTTCGTTCTGCGAAAAAATATTATAAGTATACGCATTTATAAAATAGTTCCTTACTTTATTTACAATATTAATGATTCAAATAACTTTATATTTTTATTTAAATATGGAAAAAAAATATTTCCTTTGGATAATTCTTGGTGAAGTTCTAATAATTCAATTGTGGATTCTCAGTCTTTTTGCTAAAAATATCGATTCTTATACTAAAAAAAATACTTTTATTTAAAGCATCAAAAAATATTTTTTCAAGGCTAATTATTTAAAAAATAAAACATTTAAATATGTCAAACCACTATGTGCATTTGAGTTTATTTTAATCGTGTGGAATCTGTCTAAGAACAAGATTTCTTGAAACGAAATCCAGTTGTTCCAATAAACGCGATCTTTCACACTTTTTGAAATTACATTTTTCCATCTCACTTTAACATTTGAAATCAATGGTTTTTGAAATCGTATTTCATTTTATATTTCAGTGCGCCCTCTGTCTGTGAAGTTGAAGGGAAACAACGCGCCGCTGTCTGCAGACACGACATACAACTTAGAATGCGAAGTTGTGGGTTCGAGACCGGCCCCTACAGTCACCTGGTGGAAGGGAAGCGTATCCATGAAGAACTCCGTTGAAACCGTAAGTGTTTCTTAATCAATTTTAAGTATTCCCAGAACAAATTACAAATAAATCTTATTTATAACATATCTATTTCAATGGTAGAGAACACAATAGTCACTGCAAAATTTCCACCCATAAATTCTATAAATACATATTGTATGCAATTAAATCATTAAGTCGACAACTTATACAGGAAAATAACCAGGTATGTCACAGAAAACTAGAACTCTGTGACACACTTTTAAGTTGAAACTATGAGAGTTATAATTATTAAAGCTTAATTTTGCTATCTCATTTTGTGCTACAACTAATTTTATTGAAATTTACGCAAATAAAACTATTTTATCAACTGTGATTAAATACGCAAATACTAAACTTCTACCTCTTTGAGATGAAAATGATATTTCTTTCTCAAAAGTAAGCTATTGAAATCATTACATTCAAACAACGTATATAATTTCTAGCACGCTTCATTCAATAAAATACAAATTAAATTTTAAAATCATCATGTGAAATTCTTTCCTCACTGAATTTAAAACGTTTTTTATTGAATTTTTTCAACCATAATTTACTTACACTTTTCCGTTTCATATATATTTTTTAAATAAATAATACAAGGTGTATGCAAATCTAATAAAAAAATAATTGAAAAATGCAATTACAGAATTTAAATTAAATTTGATAAAAATATTATAATTTATTTTGAAATAAAAATACTAAATGTAATTTTAGAAGAATTAATTATTTTAATTAGCTTATGTTAGCGTTAGTATGTCAAAATACATTGATTAAATAATTTGAAATATGAAAAATAATTATTTTAAACTCTTGCCATAAAATATTTATTTTGTGCTGAGTATTTTAATAATTCACTTTTCATTTATTCCGGGAATTATTAAAGTATCAAAAATTATACCCAAAACTTTATTAAAAATCTAACCGGATAATTACGAGTAAAAATAATCATGATTAAAAATAAATTTGCATGTTAATAACATTATTAAAATTATCACAAACAAATTTTACGGCGCAAAAAACACTCGCAAATTCGCTTAGGCAATTTATTCATTTGCGGATCGCGCTCCCTCCGATACTCAGGGTAATTATTTATTAATAATTCCGACGAGAAAAAAAAAACGATACGCCTACGAAAACAAATCAATCAATTTGGCTTTTGTAATTCGGAGGCCCAGGTGAAGCGTCTACGCCCCTCTAAGGGGGCGCTTTAAGCCCACAGGACACCCCACTTCCTACTTTTAATGAGGCACGGTTTGTCTGTTTCTAAGCACCAAATTAGACCGAGCTTTAGCCGACTAATCCTCTTCCGACTGTTGGAAGATTCCTATATTATCCGACTCTCGATAGTCTAAAGACGGAGCGCCGTCCTTTGTCGATATATTACGACGTTTTTTTTGAGCTTCCGCTTTAAAATTTTACGTCCTCTCCCCAGACTCGTTCCCTCACTCGTTTCGCCTCACTCCGAGGGCCATTATTTTTTCTCCACTTTGTACACTCTTGTCCTACGTAATCGACAAATAATCTGCTCCCGTCACGGGTTGTAGACTTGTATTATACTTGCACGTTGTACTATATTTACGAAGTCTCTACTAATAAGAACACAAAAAATGACATTATGTAAAAACGTAAAGGATACGAAAATACTGAATTAAGTTAATGCAACATAAAACTTTGATAATTGCTTAATTTATTGAAGAAATGTAATGCCGAATATCGCATTTAGTAAGATTTTGATATCAATCTGAACGATATAAATTACTATGAAATAGTTACTTAGCCTTGTTTTATCATACATCATGTTAAGAATATTATGTTTAAATCACAGAAACGATACAGAAATTTACTATACATTGCATATTTCATCAGTCAATTACTTCTAAGAGAAATGGTTTAATAACATAAGTACGAGTGTTATCTATCCTTTTATAATGTATGATGTATTATATGAATTATAAATCTTAAATGATATAAAACAAACTCAAAACCGATAATCCCAGTTTTAAAATACATCAAATATTTGAGCTCTTTTTAACCATAGCTATGAGAATATAAATTAAACGAAGTAAATCGCGGTGTTTTTGTTCAATGATAAATGTTATCTACTTGAAATAGATGTGCAAGTAAAGTTGTGTAAGAAATATGCATATTTTCTAAAATTACGAGAAAATTGCTATTTTAACTATGCAGTTTACCAAGATTCGACAGTTAACATTCCGAATGTTATTAATAATAATGACACTAAAGTTTAAGCACTTCTAAATCTCTTTTACAAGCCAATATGATTTAAGCGACCCCGGGCTTCGTAGTTTTATTGCTCGGATTAGTGCTATTCCTACTATAAACACTTTATGCATGAGAAATGGCTTCGGCACCAAACTCGTGATTAGGAGCAGAATGATAGCTTAATCCGTGATTAAACTAGGGTGCAAGGGTTGACTAACGTTCTCGTGAGAACCTTTGTACCGTTCCGTAAATAAATAATGTTGTAACAATCACACGGTGAGATATCTTGCTTGAACTTCTAGTAACATGGATGATGACAATATAATATAAATATTTCCATTTTATCAATTAAATTTATTAATTTAAGATTGTATTTAAGAATCATCATGTATTGCAGAGCGTTAGAGAATAAACACAGTAAGTGATGTAAAATATGGATCAATCAGAATAACACATAATCAACGAGATAATTAAAAAATTAAAAGGAATATCCAAAATTTATAACAAATTGATATGTATTTTACAGACAATAATAAAAAGCCAACATCAAAAACTTAATTTCATTATACTATATATATATCCTCTGTTCTTCCATTATGGAACATCCCTCTCGCTGCTCTAACTTCCTCATCAAGCCTCCTCCTTTTATTCTTTTGACGATGTCAGTTCATCACGCAGAGCTAAGTGAATACAATATCTGCCAGGTCTTGGGATTTTATATTCATTCTATCTAACATCATATTTTCAGAAAACATCTCCTGCTTATTGCCACTTGAGTGTACTTAAAAACATTAAAAAGAATACACACAATAAATAATATGACTTATTGTATACTACAGGATAAGACAAAATATATAGCAGCTGAAAGAGATACTTGTACGTGGCGTTAGTGTTTATTGGCAATATGCTAGAAAACTAATGCTGACATCGTCCCTGAGAAGTTCTTATTATTTTATTTTAAAAGCAAAAAATACAATTGCGTACTAGAAAAAACTCAAGCGCAGTTTCGTTAAAGTAGAACTTTATTTGCAAGCACAAAAAACAACGAAATTACACGACCCTAATTTGTAGGCTAGTGCGGAAAAGAGGTAAGGCATCTGTTTTTGAATTGCTGGCACTCGGGGAAAAGTCTTTTTCTTTTTACGAAAAGAAAAGATTTACGTACGAGTGCAATCGCTTTTTTTAAATGTAGATCCGACTTATTACGTCGAACAAGTTATTGTTGTTGACCGGTTGTGCTAATTAGATTAAAGATTATACTATTGCTTCGATAAACAGCGACATGTTGGTGTGTTCTACATAATTATCACATAAAGCATACATTGTATTGCAAGCTGTTGTCCTATGATTTAGGATAATACATTGACTGTATACCAATGTTTTGACAGTTAGATCAGTAGCTGATATGGTATATGGTTAATATATATTTTGTTTTATTGTTTCAATTCATACAGCATTGATCACCTTTCTGTTAGCAAAAAACAAACATGGTTTCCAGTGACTGTCCACTTACTCACAATATCATTTTGTTTTAATTTGAATGGCTGAGTAATTATTTATACGTAGTAAAGTAGAATCCTCTGCTCTCTTAATATTATTTTGTAACTTCTATTGATCTATAAGTATATCAAATAATGTATAATGTGAATAATATTTTCATTATTGTAAATGGGTCTGGATGCTAATTAAAATGATTTAATTAATATTTTTAATAAGTGTTTAACTGAAAATATATCTAGAAATATTTATTACGGTTTTCTTATAAACATGCTGGTTGCAGACAGATAGAAAAGCATTCATTGTGTAAAGTTAATACTCGTTGAAGGAACATCACTTCATTTTTAATAATTCATTCAGATTTGGGAATAGAATTTTTCATCTGCCTGATTTTTTACAAAAAGTAACTATAATATTTATAAAATTAAATATTTTTACGTCCGCAAGAATGATAATTAACATGTACAAATCATAAAATAATTTTGAAATCAACTCTTCGGCTTTTGTAGTATACGCAGTTATATACAAGTTTTAAATAAAGTAAGGTCTGAATATATTATTTGATGGTTCGAAACTATGGTACGGAGACGAGAGATCTGATGCTGGTGACATCTTCTGCTTAGCATATAAGTGAATTCGGTGTAGTACATACTGATAAACTTTGTTGGGCTTTATTCCGTATTCATAAATAATTTATACCCCGAGGTCGGCCAGTCATTGGATTAGTACGGAGCTGCGGCTTATATTAGATATCCGGACCGGCGTTTTTTGTGTGTCGTAATATGTTTCCAAGTTAAACCTTACTCATTCATCTGTAAATAGTTAGTGAATGATAAATCGTACCTAAAGCCTCATTAAACTTAGGGAACGGGGCGTTTAAGACTCGGCCAACTCATTCCAGCCATTTCAGTAGAATGACAAGAAGCAGATAGAGGAATAAACAGTATTCAAAAATACACTTTAATTTGATAGATATGATTCATATGGTAGAGACGAAGATGCATAACTGGGTGGACGGTGTGACTAGAGTGGACAGAGTTTGAAATGAGTATATTCGGGGCTCACTACAGGTGGCCCCCATACCTGAAAAGATAAGGGAAAACCGCCTAAGATGTTATGGGCATGTGACATGGAGAGATGAGGACCACATATTGAAGAAATCTTTCAATATACCCAGGCTGAGAAGAAGACCTGGAAGACCACAGGCAACCTGGACTGCAACTGTAGACAAGGATCTGAAAACTCTGGGCTTGACCGAGAATGTAACGTAGGACAGATATACATGACGAATGTTCACAAGGAGAGCCTGCTCCAGGTGATGGGAAATGGCGAGGCTAAGGAGAGAGAAACTTTAATCCGATACATTCAAATTCTTGTAAACTGTACCAGGCATTATATTCAGCACGTATGGCTAAAACTTAAAACCAATTGACTGCTGCGTATGAAATCAAAAAATTGGAAGATATACCGACGTGTCAAAGACCTGAATCATTTTTTCCAGTGGACCAGCTTTACCCAAAATATGCAATATAATAAATCTTTGTAAAATCATCACATGCTCTATAGCAAAAATATATTTAGATGTGTAGCTGTAAGAGGGTTGAGTGTAGTTACCTCTGGTTGATGCGAGAATGATCCTTTAACTGTAAAAATGACTGTTAATGCATATTGATCAATTTTCTTGTGACGAAAGACGCCTCGTATCCACAACACATTACCAGTTGAGATCCACACAACCTCTCATATCCGGCCCTGAAAATGAGAGACTCTAGCTCTGGCAACAAGTCGCATCAGAGGATTTCATTACTCCATAGGAAGGCCTCCCAATTGGCAAGAACCTTGACTGGCGGACCTGGAAATCCCTGAATAGATTAAGAACCGGAGTTGAAAGAACAAATGACAACGTCGAGCGGCGGGTTATTCTTCGGCAGGGAGAGACAGTATTGTGCGACTGCGGAGACCTACAGACCGCCTCACACCTAAGATCCTGCTCCATGTAGCCAACAAGCTGCACACCTCAAAACCCAATGCTAGGCAACACACGGGCTATCGATGTTACCAGATACTAGGCAGAAATAATTTGACATCGTTGACACGAAGAAGAAAAAGAAGATTATCAATTTATCTCACTAGGCAGATAATGTATGACTTTCAGTGAAATAATACCCAATATTTGGCCATACTTTACTATACGTGTCTATTGTTAGGAATATCGCAGAAAGCTTTCGGCGAAATGATATTGCCGAATCGTTCACAGCCAAACGTCCTGGACCGTTAAACTTATGTTGGTAACATAGTTTAGCCTCCCGCTAAGCATTATTTCCTTCCCTTTGCCGCTATCTCCTCCGGCCCTGTTACACTCGCACCGTACGCGCGGAATACAGATGCCTTTAATTCCCAGGCAACTGAACTACCGTGTCCCGAGAATTTATCAAGGATACAAAAATGTGTATCGGGCATTGACAATGTTTTAACGTGTATTATTCGCTTGACGAATTATAAACGACATCTTTAGATATAAATAATCATCATCAGATATAATTAATCCACAACATTATTATTAAATTGACAATAATTTAGATAAAATAAGCATGTTTGTCGACAGGCGTATACAAATGGGATGGGCAGCATTTGGAAAACTAAAGTACATTTTTAAAGCGAAAATTCCGCAATGTCAAACAACTAAGGCGTTTAACCAATGCATCCTCCTGTATTAACTAATGGCGCAGAGACGTGGAATCTGATAGCAAGTCTTACCGATAAAATAAAGTTCACCCACCGTGCTATAGAGAAATCCATGCTTGGAGTGTCAATAATAGATAAAATAAAAAACGAGGATATACGCAGAAGAACTCAAGTAGTGGATGCTGCCCAACGAATAGGCACACTCAAGCGGCAATGGGCAGGACATATCTGTCGAAGAGAACGGTCGATGGGAAAGAAAATTATTGGAATGGCGCCCAATAACTGGCAAACGAAACATTGGCCGACCCCCTGCAATATGGACTGATGACATAAGAAGAATATCGGGAGTGACCTGGATGCGGAAGGCGGAGGATCGAAGAGGATGGAGACTCATGCTGGAGACTTACGTTCAACAGTGGATGGATACAGGCTGATAATGAAGCATGTTTACATTAAATCTTTTATTCCAAAATTAAAAAAAACATGCGTTTCGACTTATTTAATTCACTTAGACATCTTGAATAATGTTTTCCTTAATGCAATTTTTTATATAACACGTACAGGACAAAAGCGACAAACGTAAATGGCGAAGTCTCATCTGTGGATTGTATGATGCTCTACATTTTAAGGTATAGCTAAACTTCGCATGTGATATGTTGATCTATCACGCATCATCCATTTTAGGGCCAGTGTTCACAAGACGACTTTTGTCGACCACAACTTTTGATTAATAGGTTTTGTTTGGCATTTTGTGTGTGAGAAAAAAATATACAAACCAAATGATGGTATTCAAAGGGCTTCAAAACTGATAAAAATATTTTTCTTTTTAATAATCACTGATATTGATCAAAAGTAAATAATGTAATTGATATTCTTTCTCTTTAATAAAGCCTTAAGTGGTATTTGCATTAATAAGCCATATCATCATATCTTCACACTCAAATGCAGTTATTATAAAAACCAACATTAACGATACTCTATATTGATTATGGAGTCATATTTTTTTTCCTTTTATCCTTCGTACACCGACAATAGTTGATTTCCAGCGTATCCATTCTAACGAGGTTTTGCATTTCGTCGGAGATCGAACCCACGATCTTTGGTATATTTAGCAAATGCTGTACCTGTAAGACAAGCCCGCCATTATCCGATATAAAAATAAAAGATGTTTATCATACGAATGCATTCACACCTTGGTTTTCATTGCAGACGAGTCCTGACGGCAACATCACCACCAGCGTGCTCTCCTTCACGCCAACTATTTCCGACGGCGGGAAGTACTTATCCTGCCGCGGCGTGCAGAGCCACATACCAGACAGCGGGCTGGAAGACGGCTGGAAGTTGGACATATACCGTGAGTGAACTCTTCATTGTGAGGAATGCCCGCTTTGATGACAACTTACAACCAAAGTTGCACATCAAAAACTACTCGTTATTTTTTTATACAAAAAAATCGTGTGTTGTATTCGTGCAAGGATTACGAGCTTCAAGGTAAAATAAGAAGCAAACTTCTTAATTGAAAAAAATAGTCCATCTGTAATCACCACCGGCAGACTCATCTCACACAACTTGTAAACATTGTTAGTATATGTTGACCAGTACTGGCAGTTTTCAAAATTCCATCTTCCTGTGATCTGGAAAATGCTATTACAGTATTTGTGTTTTTTTCTTCGTATAACATGAATCGCCAAAATCATGAAAAGATTAAAAAAACCAACTGATTTATATAATTTAATTAATTAACTCGTCATATATTTAGTATCATGTTTTAAAATTAAATAACTTGGTAGGTTTTTTTTAAATGGTCTAACATCGTTTACTAAGATGAAACGTTCTGAGCTCACGTTTTCATGAAAATTGGAGATGTTATAAAGCAAAAAATTAATATGAATCGAGATCATATACACAGTGTATATTAGGATTAAATACGTTTAAACGTATTCTTTATTGGAACCTTCATTGGATATGAAATGACATTCAAATGGTAATGTACATTATAACATTTTAAACTCGTAAGTACAACACCTTGTTATCATTACTTTCAATCAAATTACAAAGTGAAAAGGTTTTTTTTTTTCATTACCGCTATAGACGTAATGTTCAGAATGTCAACTGGTTTTTTGATATCCATGCGGGTTGAGAAAATAAATGTTTTTGATCGATTTCAGCTTCACCGAAAAATAAATTATTTATTAGCATTGAGAAAATACTAATATAATTGTTTAATGAGCCATTAATTGTGTATTTTTATTAAATACACAATTAACACCTTGGATATTATTGAAAATTTTATACAAAATGTAATTGGTTTAAATCTTAAATAAGGCAAGTACAGTGGTAACTTGACATACGAGTGCCCTAACATCCGGATTTTTTGAGATACGAGCCGTTGAGCGTTTTTTGCTTTGAAATATTAGCAAAATTTAAGATACGAGCAATCGGCTTATCGGGTCGGCTGGTTGCACACGAACCGGCCACGGTCAGAGAATCTGTTCTCAGTGTGCTCTCGCTGTCAAAGCATATTTTGGTTGAGGAAATTTTAATGGTGAAATTTGCTTCGAGATACGAGTAATTTGATATACGAGCAAAGTTACGGAACGAATTTAACGCGTTTGTCGAGGAACCACAGTTGAAAATTATTAAATATAGGAAAAAAAAATCTGCTTATCTTTGACTAATTATTTATATTGATTAAAAACCCTTACAGTATTAATGAATCCGTAGTTAAAGTTGTTAAAATTTCAATAAAATTACCAGTTTGCAATCAATTAATGTTATTATTATATTTTCATATACTCCTATTAAACTCATCGATTGTTATTACTGTAGCTAGCAAAAACACGTTATTTTAACCACTTACTCTCAAAAAGACATTATTAAATCTTTAATAATCATTGTCTCGTTGTTTCTTCAGTAAAACTCATAAACCGCTCTCGTATAACATATATGTCGCAGTACATATATCTAAGAAACGTCTTCTTTGTTCAAAAAATTCACGTAGTATTTTTATGTATTTCTTTGCGCTTAAAAACGAAAAACCCACTTAAATATAATATAATTTGATACTAGTTCTTCATTTTTATCTCGAAACAAAGGACCTGGATGCCGCGGTGTCTTTAAGGTTGAGTAATAAAAACTGGGACATTTGAACAAAGGGCGCTGGAGGAGAGATGGGGTTCGACGACAATGACTCTAGCAGTCAAGGAAAATTTATCAAGTATGTAGCTGGTTAGGATGTTGTGCTTCCACTGTAAGACAAAATTGATTTTATTTCAGACTTTGTACTAGTCTGTTGTTATTATTTATTTCTATATTATTTCGATTTTTTCAATCGATAATTCTAGGTGGAATTCCATAATATCTGATATAAATAAAATAATATTTAGAATTCTTACTTAAATGGAATTAATCTATTGATGTAAATGTTTACTGTTTCTTAATGGCCTTTGTAATTATACATATTATTTTGTAGTTTTCATCAATGAATTCCCTTTGGAATCCGAAAACGTGGTATTCGTCGACCTAACCGCTGCATACGATACAGTGTCGCACAGCACACTCCTCAGTAAATTGTACAGAATGACAGGTGACTTCTCGCTAGTGCAGATGATCGCGGCTATGCTGCATAACAGGAGATTCGCTGTGGATTTTCAGGGGAAAACCAGCCGATGGCGTAACCAAAAGAACGGCTTACCACAAGGCAGTGTACTTGCTCCTATACTATTTAATATATATACAAACGACCAACCCACCCCTAAAGACACAAAATCTTTCATATATGCGGATGACTTAGGTTTGGCAGCACAAGCAGTAACGTTTGAAGAAGTTGAGGACATCCTAAGCCAGGGACTCAACGAGATGTCCCATTACTACGAAACCAACCATCTCAAACCTAACCCATCAAAGACACAAGTCTGCTGTTTCCACCTTAGAAACAGGGAAGCTAACAGAAAGCTTCGTGTCACGTGGGAAGGTAGAGTACTGGAACATAGCGACCATCCAAAATACCTCGGAGTCACTCTAGATCGCACCCTCACTTTCAAGCGTCATTGCAGCAACACCAAACAGAAAGTTGCAACAAGGAACAACCTCATCCGCAAACTGACCAACACTCACTGGGGGAGCCCAACCACCCCTTCTTCGTACCTCAGCTTTAGCACTTTGTTTCTCAGCCGGAGAATATGCGGCACCAGTGTGGGGTCGATCAGCCCACTGTAATCAAGTGGATACTGCCCTGAATGATGCATGCAGAGTCGTCACAGGCTGCCTCAAACCAACACCCATTTCTAAACTATACCACTTGGCTGGTATCGCACCACCGAACATAAGACGCAAAGTCATATGCGCCGAAGAAATGCGTAAGGCAATCAACCAACCGTCCCACTGCTTGTATAATCAGATACCCCCCAACACCAAGATTGAAGTCTCGAAGCAGCTTTCTGAAATCCACACAACCTCTCACATCCGGCCCTGAAAATGAGAGACTCCAACTCTGGCAACAAATCGCACCAGAGGATTTCATTACTCCAAAGGAAGGCCTCCCAACTGGCAAGAGCCTTGACTGGCCGACCTGGAAATCCCTAAACAGATTAAGAACCGGAGTTGGTAGAACAAAGAACAACCTCGAGCGGTGGGGAATGCTTCGGCAGGGAGAGACACTATTGTGCGACTGTGGAGACCTGCAGACCGCCTCACACCTACGATGCTGCTCCATGTGCCCAACAAGTTGCACATCTCAGGACCTAATGCTGGGCAACACACGAGCTATTGATGTTGCCAGATATTGGGAAAAAATAATTTGACGTCGCTGACGAAGAAGAAGAAGACACGAAGAAGAATTCCCTTTTACATAAGTTGTTTCCAAAACACATAATATACCCATCACACAATTCATATTCACATTCTCAATAACTTTTTACTTTATATAGAGCCAACATTCACTGTACTAACGGCCGAAACATGTCTACAAATATATTGTCGGATAAATTCTTAATATTATTTTATTTTTATATGTTATTATTATGAGTTAATTTAAAAATTTATTTGATATATCGTACATTATTTAAATAAAAATTTGATAACTTAGATTAAATTATAATTAATGGAAACACTTTGATATTAATATTTAAGCTGTCGGCAAATAACATTGATAGTTCAATTTTTATTTTCAAGTAAAATATATATTTTTAAATATTTATATGGTAAAATTAACTAACTTAAAACTTTTTATTTTGAGAGTAGCAATTTGAATGAAAATATTTTATACATGAAATACAATTATGTTAAGCTTTCGTTTGGTAAAATGACATGAGCTGTTGCAAAGCATATTTATAAAACTTCTACACTCAATAGAAAATTATTTCAATACATAACTCCTATAGTTGATGCACAATTAATATGGACGAAGTAATCTTAACCTGTTAACCGGGAAATCACCTTTTTAATTTTATAACATACAACGGGTGCAAACTCTTTAACTATATTGATGAAAATATACGTCCTGTCCTTTGAAGGGGAATACATGTATTCTAAAGACGTATTTATACGCCCTACCAGTACCCGATATTGTTTACGTTTGACGTATTTAAACGTCTTGCCCGGTTAACAGATTAATATCAAAAAGTTTCAAAAACACAAAACGTGATTTTTCACTGTCAAAGATTTTTATATGATTGTCTCTTCCATGAACACTAATTACTATCAATCTCTCCGTTCGCAGACGTTCCTGTGGTTTCCTTGGAACTGGGAAGTAGCGTGAACTCTACAATGATAAGAGAATCAGCGGATGTGTACTTCGAATGCAATATTAAGTCCAATCCCTGGACCTATCAGATACGCTGGACTTTTAACGTAAGTATCTCTCCTGCCAACGCTAATAATTAAAATATATAACATAACGCGGTAATCCTGATACAAAAAAAATTAAATATCCAAACAAAATTTTGAAAAATTACAAATTATGCTTTAACTTTAAAAAAAAAAACATTCTTTAATATTTGTGTTGCTGGATATCAAAATTGGATAAATCCGTGTTTCGTAAAATGTATTTATATTAAAATATTGTTCAAACATTAGTAATGAAACAAGATTTTTAATTAAAAAATAAATAATTCCAATTAATGATATATCGATGGGACCTAATGAATTATTTTTTATTGACTTAAAATATTATTATTCGTTGATTTACAAGCCCTATTTAAGCAAATTCAAATATTTTTGAATACTTAAGACTGTATGCATCAAAACTGCATAATAATACTCTCAAAAAAGCACTAGAATACAGTAAATTTGTGTTAAATTTTTTGTATCAAGTCGGAAAGTAGACATTCACCTCCAAATACTAAATGTTTCAATTTCACATTTATTTAAATTTTAATGATTTATTTAATCTTAAAAAATAGTGTACCATTGTCAGGATTAAAGCGATATGTTATTGATTTTAATTTGATATTTTAAAATACAAATAAAATAGTACATTACAACTTGTACGTACATGTACATACAAAATATTAGCCAAAATGGCAACATTTAATGTAAAATTAAATTAAAAACAATCTTAAAGAATCATTAACTTAAATGTAAATTTTTGTTTATTTTAGACGCTGATTAAATAGACGATTGTTTTTTGTAGTTGAACTACTCGTGAATAAATGTTATTAGGTTATGTTTTCATTCTTCAATGACACATCATTTAAACATTAGAGTTATTTTCACGAAATAAAAAGTTCTCTAAGAATTCATTATTAAGTAACAAACTTTTTCCAAAATATTTTATGTATTGTATTATTATTCTTAATTTTAATATTGAACGACTCTTATATGCAATAAAGTGGATTTAAAGCAGTCACAAATTCACCCGTTGAAACATTTACTAGCGTAGATGTTTCAATGAACTAATACTTTTATCTTTTTGTGGTTTATTTTTTCTTAATAACCTACCAAAAAAACTTAACGGTCGAGTCACATCACTAGCGATTGTCAAATCGTATATAAACAGCGGTGGTCACCAAGTCTAACAAATGGGAAATGCTAGAGTATGACTAGAGATATGATTTGGAATGGTATGGATTTATATGCATGTGTGAAAGTGTTTCAATTAAGAGCTTTCTCACACAATCTCGAATATTTAACGAGTGATATTACAGTTAGAGGTTGAGTTGTCTGAATGAAAAAGAGTTTGAATGTACTGAGACGTATCCGCTGTTTAGATATCATTTCACAATCGCCATTAATGCGATTTAACTGCTTAGGTTTAGCTGAGTTTTTAGGCTTAATTTATAATAAATAACCACAAGACGATTACTTAAACCATCTTGTGGTTATTTATTATAAATAAAAAAGTTTATTTATAAATGAATACATTATTCCCATTAATATATAAAATTGGATGTAATTAATTATGATTTAGAATCTAGAGTATAAAAGTCAGATATTTTAACAATTTTTATTTTCATATCATATAAACTGTTGGTTACAATATGACAATCAATGTTAAATATTTTTTCTCTACCAAGTTTAAAATATAATAAAAACCTTATTGTAATTACGGCTTTTGAGTTGAGCCTAATATGGCAAATTTATCTTTCTTTCCGATATTTCGACTGCTTTGCAGGTGTCATCTTAATGGTTGATAAATGTTATTACACATTCATCAACCCTTATCAAGACTCCAACTCAAAAGCGGTTATTCCAAATAAGGCCGTGAAAACCTACAAAATTTAACATAAATTTGTTGTAATTTTTTGACTTTAATGTAATTAAGGTTTTAAATAACAATATTAAAACAAACAAAAATAACAATATTGTGATTTAAAAAGTTTCTAGTTTATTCTAAATCATCAGTTGTACATAAAAAATGTTTTTGTATAGTTTTCCTTTGTTGTAAATTTTAATATTGTTTTTGGTCAATTTTGGTAGCGTCATCCTGCTGTGTATGGAGAATCTATTTAGAGAGAACGAAGCTCGCTCTCATTACTGCATCTGTTTTATCAGAACAAACCGCCCTTTGTTTGTATTTTCTGATTGAATTAAAACAACAATGACATTGCCCTCCGGTAAATTTATTTTCTCTTTCCGCAAACGAACATTTTTCCGCCATTGCAAAAATGAAAAATATATTTTATTTAAATAAATATATATGTCTTGTCCACTGACTATAACTGAGAGCGATTTATCATTGCATAATAATAATTACTGTTTGCGATTGCGAAATTCCAGTCACCCGATTTAATATGTTTTCTATGCAATTTGCAGTGCACGATATATTTTTAATTAAAATTGTATGTCTGTTTTATTAACGAATATGCATTGTTAGTGTTAACCCTTTGCAAGCGATCGTTGAAGAAAATAATGCTTTATTTCTTCAATATGTTAAATAATTAATATTTTATAACAATATTTACACATCACTAGAATACATTTATTATTTTAGTATTCAAAAAACTGTTGAGATAAATATAAAATAATCAGTTAAAGCCTTAATTTGTGATCACGTTTATGTGAAATCTCTAACATTCCTCAATTGTTTATTGAAGGCTGAAAGAGTAATTTTTTTATGAAATTACGTAAAAAAGGTTCTCTAAACGATCTATATAAAACAATATTAATTATGCTAACCTATTTAAGAAAAAAATATATACATTATTTGATGCATTACTATTGTTGCCATCAAAAAACGTGTTTTTTGAATCATGTATTTTTCTTCAGCGATCGTCATCTGAAGGGACTAAAAATAAAAAATACTGAAAAAAAGTCTTTTTTTTTCAGCAAAATGGTAAGATTTCTTTAACTCCGCTCTGTTTTGACTATATATTTACAAACATTGACTCAACGTTGTTTATTTGTTTTACAAAATCCTTACAACATACAGGTATAATATGATAACTGATTTTACAGTTTCTTTCAGGTTCATTTCAATTATCAACCAAATCAAGTCTATATTATTATTTATGTTAATTTTTTTTGCATTCACTTCCACGCAATACTTTTTTCTCATTCGCAGTTTTATTTGTCGAATTAGTATATATTATAGTAAGACAGCTCTTTATAAAAACCGATGCAAATATTGATGATATTATATATACTCGTATCTGAGAATAAAAATTCCCAATCGTATCTAGTATTTTATATATATACAAATACTTTGTAATAATGATTTTGTTTAAATTAACCTGCAATCAATGGAACGTATGCGTAAGATTGGCTTACTTAGTATTTTCTACCGTTATTACCACGGTCGCTGCTCCTCAAAACTTAAAGAATTAATTCCTCCAGCACCCATTCACAACCGACAAACTCGTCTTAGACTTGCCAAACATCATACACGGTTAATGTGTGTCGACCGAGAACTGATACTTTCCAAAGTTCCTTCCTTAATGCCACTGGTATGTTTTGGAATGCTCTTCCAACATCTGTTTTTATTTCTTCCTACAATCTGAATCTCTTCAAGAAACAGATTAATAATATACACTTGTAATCTCTTAAATCCACACACAAGCTCGAACACAATATATGTTTCCCGCATGCAGCCTCCAGCCTCTCTGGCTGAGCGTCATAGAATGCACTAGTCTTGAATGGCAGTGCTCTCCTGCATGCGATTACATAAAAAAATATATACATTTTCATATTCGCTCCTTAGTGGTATGTAGTTGTCACAAATTTATAGCCGTTGTAGGCGTTATCATCAGGGTTAACTATATGACGACTTGTATCATTCGACTTTCATGTATGGTGAATGTATCTTCAGGAAGCTTAGCTGTTACTTAAGCTTTCACGTAAGAATATTTTTACGAACATTATGTAGGATAAGATGGGTACTTTTTAATGGTCTGTATTTGCTCTTAGTCATTTTCTAGAAGTGAAGAAATTTTGTTTTACTTATCAGACCGTCATCTTTGTCAATGATAATGGGAGGCTTTTTGATCTCAATTGTTTATGAATAATTTAAACACACAGCTTAATCCAAAATATATAAATATATAAGTAAAAAATAACTAAAACATTAAGGTTATCTACTGACAATGCTTGGTGAAACTGCATAATTATATTTTTAAATTAATTTTAATTAAAAAATTAATCAATTAAAAATATTCAGTTTTGATTCACATTTATTTTACCTGATTACATGTTTCGGCCTTCCTGGAGACCATCTTCAGTAAACCAAATAATAAAAAAAAAACGAATTTGAAATTATAATTATGTAGTTTCACCAAGTATTGTCAGATGATAAACTTAATGTTTTTAAAAACTATATCTCAAAGCTATATTGCGATTTCATTTTAATAACTTCTTCGGATGTTGTAATTGCTCCATATAAAGTGATAAAATTACGTTATACTCGCTGATTATTTGATTATACAAACAAAATTCATACCAAAATTGAATAAATATTCAAATTCGAATATGTTCGAAAATATATTTCGAATTACCATAATTCAATAAGCACTTTTTAATTATTACTCTAATTTGAAATGATATCAACGTTTTAATTACCTACCCATTATTTAAATATTTGCCAGTTCAAAATAAATAATTATTTGTTACACCAAATTAACTATTTGTCAAATTATTTAAAATACTGGCTTCGAACAATAATAAATTCGAATCTGGGGCACCTGCTGAAAATAATAATAGAAAAAATCCGAGATTAAAATTTTATGAATATTTTTTTTACGTTAATGCATACAGGAGACTACCGAGAGATAGTGTTAGTGATTCTGAAGTTTCATATGTGGATTCTATGGCGCTAACCATTCTTTGTATCGATAAGCGTTGCATGTGGAGTGTTAATCCGCCACAACAGTCCGACATTCACGCATGATCCTTATTATTACAGGAATTCACTTTGAATGGGTGGTCTTCAAGGGACGAATTTCGTCTACCACCAATGAAATATACACAGGAAATCAACAACATTTGTCAACAGACTTTGTCATCCTTATAGATTGAAGGCATTGCGGTTGACAAATAATACAAAACTGATTTTAAAAATGATGCATTCAGAGAACACATATACTATAAGAGTCACAACTGAAGAGGCGTTCGTAAAACGTTCTGCTATCGCTTTTGAAACGCAGCATATTGCACGTTTTCTATCCGTAAATATGTGCTAAGAACACATTTAATGTTTAAGGAAAACGTTTATGTAGTACAGCATTCCTTTCCATTGGAGAGTCAGAAATCGTAATGAAATCATACGAACGTAAGTCATATAATGTAGCGCAGACTCGTAATATTTGACATTATTCGAGATAGATACTCCAAGGATGTTGATGGAGCTTGCTTTTGGAAGAGAACAATCGTTGAAAGATACAGGATCCATAGCAGTCTCCTTGGTGGAGAAAGTGCATGATTGGGTTTTACAAATGTTGAAACTGACGAGGTTCAGGTCACCCCACCTTAAAACCCTTTCAAGAGACATGTTCATCTTCTCCACCAAAGATTCTCTAGCAGGAGAGAGTTCCGAATTTAATGGCGTACTTACCCAACCTTCTGAATAAATTGAAATAATCATTATACGACAGTCTGTTGTCATCGACAAATGACCAGACAATTGATAATACTTTAGTATATTTTATTTTGAATGGTTATTGGCTTCACATTCATTCTTTATTACGGCTGAGAATCACGCCATCTTTCCAAAAGCCAATGCAGCCGTGTAATGTGGTTCTAAATCAAATGCCTGTTGTCATCTTCAAATGACAAATTATCACATAATTAATAATAGGACTTTATTATCTATTATTTTGTACGATTATTGGCTTCTTATTCTTTATTACGGCTGTGAAACACGGCATATTTCCAAGAGTCAATGCAGCCGTGTAATGTGGTTCTAAAGTAGATGCCAGCATAGAATGCTGGAGGTACAATGGCTTGACTTTGTGAGAAATAAAGACCTGAGAAAGCGGACAAGTAAGCGTTCCATATTACAGTTAGTCAAGACGAAGGTGGACCTGGTTGGGACATATATTAAGAATATAAAAGGCTTTTGCTGCCATTTCTTTAAACGATCGAGCTCACGTGGTCTTGGAAGGCCGATGGAAACTATACTTAGAATGTACTCGGTTATATATATAATCGTGTCGGAAACAACAAGGTCAGATCCTGCCTGCCCAGAAGTGGGCGACGTCGATGGCGATACTCCCGGCCATCAAAAGATCTTCCTGGGTGCAGCTATTCGGGCACAGCGCAAACTCCAGAAGGTGTGACAGGGTCTGCTCCACGCCGCAGTCACATTCAGTCGGTCCGCTGTAGAACGGCCAGGCTTTCATTTGTGTCCTCGTCTTGCATATTCCGATCCGAAGTCTTACTCGGTTGGGCTGATATGAGATGAGGCGAGGACTATGGGGGCTGACAAAACTTTGCGGTCACAGTTCATGAGTACCATACGCTCCAATAAGGGGAGCTGACGTGTTGATGGTGATAATGATTGGGTAAGACGTATGCTCCGATTGGCTTAAAGAAATTCTCTTCAGTGAGTACAATTACTCAAACATGTGTCCAATACATAAGTATTTTCTCATACATATACATAACACATAATAGATACAAGCGGCACATACACATGAGCTTATTATTGAATCGTAAAGTGGTTGGAACTCATTCCAGAGACGGAGCGTGAATTAAATTAAGCGAGAATTTTACAAGTCGTTATATTCAGCCAGTCTCGCAGGGCGCCGTAAAAGCAGGCCCCGCGTAAAAAGGTATTATATTTTTATTTCGCCATTCGCCTTTATAAATGCCGAGCCGCCCCTGGAACTTTACGTGCTGAATAAATTCATCCATTGTCAAGATTAAAAAAAAAGCCAGACCCACCCGCAACCTTAAAGCTGGCGATCTCGATGCATTGTTATAGGGAGGGATGATATAAGAGCATGTAATACAGGATGATTGTTAGTTACGTACTAATAAATTCATAGCGAACATCTTATTATATAACATTTCTCTCAATAATAAATCGGAGAGAGAAAAACACCGCACGCTGGGATTTGAACCACGAACCGTTTGAAACCCTAGTTTAGTGTGTACTCAGCGTGGTCCAGCACTTGTTTCACTTATTGAATCGATAAATTACCTCGTACTGTCTTGATACACATTAACTTATAGGTATTGCAAGTAGTAAATAATATTTTTTAAGATGCAATCATTTAATTTTATTGACAAGCATTATATACTTGTACGTATATACATACACTCGTTGTATACGTTTTTGCTTATAAGACTTTTTGATGGGAAAAATGTCATATAATGTTATGTTTGGGAATGGAAAGAAGATAGGTACTTACGTCTTATATTCTTAAGAATCTTTCATTTTTCGTTATTTAAAAATCAGTCATAAAAAAATATGTTTTGTAATGTTTAATCGACTATAGTAACCATACATACATGCGAAGTTTTGGTAGGCTGAACTAACCTAGTATCAAACTAACAGAACTTAATGGTAGCAGTTTGTTAGTAACAAAAGCTAAAGCTAGGAAGTGGATATGAAATAATGATGAATCAAATATTTACCTATTTTGTCTTCAAAGGCCATCAAACTTTCTTATAATTTTGTAGTTCAACAAAGCTCAACGACAATACAACATTGTAAGCGCGGTCCTCAATAGATCACCGAAGTTAAGAAATATTGGACCCGTACTAAGACTTGGTCGAGCTAATCAATACGATCTCCTTAAAAAATCCATGATTTACACATTGCCCATAAAATATGTCTCTTATATATTCATGGATGAAAATGTATGTGTATAGAGAATTTTTTTACATGTTTGTATGAGTGTGGCCGCAAAGCGCCCAGGAGTGACGCCCTAGAAGCAATTATTGTTTCACCTAAAAAAAACTGTAATCCTGTGCGTCACGATACTTTCCCTGTGAGGAAGTACGGACTAATTCTCTCGTGAAAAAATGTAAGCGCAGATCCAAGAGTGGCGAATGGGAATGAATGGGAGTGCATAAACTTTATGCTTCGATATTAAAAATATTTCCCTTGGGAATAAAACGGCTCTCGGTATTTGAGGTTTTATTAAAACCAATGTCTCGTGATTTTACTATGCGACGGTTTCATTGCCTTTTCCAAAGTTACTTATTAGAAGATCGGTTATTAATAATATTCTAGTCTCCGGTCGGTTTCATTGTGCTCTTTTAGTACGAAAATTTATGCTACACTTAAACGTATATTTTTTTAGTATAAAAGACCATTTGCAAAATAAGTATGTTATGCATTGATTTTTACAAATGGTTTGAAGTCTTAGAGGACATAATAAGGCATGGATTTTAAAAAAAATGTCATACGTTATTTCGTTTGGTGACCTCGGGTATACAATTCATTTATTGAAAATTGTTTATGTTATCTTCCATATAAAAAACGATTATCATATAAAAAAAACATAAGATACATGTTTTATTTTCGTTTACAACTGAAAAATATATATCAATATAAAATATGTAAATATATATTTTTGAATTATCTTTTTTACTTAGAAAAAGTTATTCCAATATAAAAATATTCTCAATTTTATTGCGTCATAGAATTTAATGTTTTTTTCGTAAGTTATTTTTGGGTGGTGGTATTCTTCTGTATGTGTTATCATAAAAATATCTGCTTTGGTTTTCACGGAGGGTTTTTTTTTATTTGATTTGTAGCGTTAATTTTGAGATTAAATAAAAATACAAAAAGGATAACGAATTTTAACAAATTATCAAATTTAACAATTGTTGTTCATAAAAAAGAGAACGCATGTTCATGTACACAACACGTTTTATAAGTTCTTAGCTTGTAAACAGTCACAAAACCACTTTCTTTTTAAAGTTATTTATTTTAAACTAATTGAAGTTTGAATGCATTGTACCCAAATCTGCAATATCATATATGACAGTAAAAACAGTTGCTCAACGTGATGTACAGTGAATTAACGTTAAATTATTATGACTGTAACCCTTTTGCATCGGTTGTCGGCATATGCCGTCATGAGATTCCCCGACCGTTGACATCGGTTGACGTGATATCGTTTTGCTACTTTCTTAGAATAGTTGCATCATCTGATAGCTAAAGGATACAAGAACTAATGTGATATATAAAAATAGACCTGATAAGTACATTTATGTTTCAAATACTAGTTTTATAATTGACAGTAAAATTTGTATTCAAACGCAGCCGTAATGAAAAGGCTAAGATATCTTCCTTTTCAAAAATTTGAGAGTCGACATTATTCCTATAGTTGTTTTCATTTTTATATTTACTACATTTGATACTAGACAAAATAAAGATTACATCTCCTCCACTACAGCAGCTTCTGAAAACAATAATCTGATTTTAATATAATTATGGTGGACGCATATATTCTACCATCTAGTAATTCTCTCTAAACTCAAATAACGTACCTTTTGGTTTCAAGCAAACCAATGATAATTTATTATCTGTAGAACTTTATTACTAAAAGATTTCTTCAGCATGAACCTACGATCCTTCCAAATATTTGCTTTTTACATCCATCCTTCTCCATTTACAATACATCAAGTTCACCTTACTTCCCGTTTTCTATTCCGTGAGGGTCTCATAAAGTGACCAAATATATTTCTTAGTTAATCAAAATTGTTTATTTTTTGTTTATTTTATTTTTATGTCTCATCACTGTTGATTTGTTAAGCTTGTGTGTTGGTGGTGCGTCTGCAGGGTAAGCAGCTTTACAACAACCCTCCCGAGGGTATCCTCGTCAGCAACCAGAGCCTGGTTCTGCAGAGCGTCAACAGGAGCCGCACGGGAGTCTACACCTGCGTGGCTAGCAACAGGGAAGGCGATGGAGAGAGCAATCCCGTGCAGCTAGACATCAAATGTACGCATTCTTTTCCAAACTTAACTAAGCAATCATCATAGTACTTACATTTCCATAATGCATAAATATATTATGACTTGTGACATGTCATTCATTTTTGGACTAATTGCTCACAATGCGATTTATATTAATGTTTTATCTATAACTGTTCAATGCGTTATTGTTTAATTACAATGTTTATAATTTTTAATGTGCGTAAAAATATATAAATCTTCTTAACTATTTATGAGTGAATTTTTTCGTATGCTTTGTTTTGTTTATTTATTTTTATTTAAAGGTTTATAAAAAAGCTGTACAAAAATATTTTATAATTAACA
The DNA here is from genome assembly GCA_022606575.1 of Glossosoma conforme. Taxonomy (NCBI): domain Eukaryota; kingdom Metazoa; phylum Arthropoda; class Insecta; order Trichoptera; family Glossosomatidae; genus Glossosoma; species Glossosoma conforme. Next base: position 1,518,111 of record JAGTXR010000150.1, read on the forward strand.
TTTTTATCTGTATTAAAATTAATTATTTTTTAATCTTATTTTGAAAATGTTATAAATCATATTTCGTATCATTAAGAAGTGAAAACGAAGTGCTCAATGGACACAAATAAATATAAAAAATAATACAGTACATAAATATAATATTATTTAATGTGCACTTTATGGTTATTTACAAATTATGGTTATTTATTATCAGTCATAAAAATTCAATCAATTTCGTTTTTGTAAGTCGCTTGAAAGTCAAATGTTCTCTAAATTGAGATTTCCGTAACAATTTTAGTACTGAAATTATTATTTTCCTTTGACTCCACATTAAACGAAGGGAGAAAATTCTGTACACTTTCATTCGCCAATCAATTTTTCACATTTAATCGCCTCGTTTATTTTATCGTCAGTGTTAAATTTCTATTCATGTTTGGTTCACTGTTATTTGCATTTGCATTTATTTTATTTTTTCTCTAGTAATAAATTAGTTATTACTTCCTTGCAATACTTGCAATAGTATATTGCGACTTGCTGCATAATTTACCAATTTAAAATAAACTCATATTTATTTTATTTACACATAGGATTTTATTATTGTCTCACAGATAATATTCCTCATGATCAAGGAATCATATCGCAAAGGCAATAATAAAGTTTCTATTTACATTTGTTTTTGGCTACCATGCGATCACATAAATTATTTATGTATGATAACAGTCTTCATATTAAAAAACATGATCTTTTATCAAACTAAAGTCAACTTTTTTTTTTAAATAATTTCAGAAGTCCTATTAATATGTTAAGTAATAAATAATAATGTTTTTTTAACTTAATGATCCATGTCATTTATAAGTTTGCTTACGTTAGGCTTGGGATTTCTAATTATTGGTGAATTATTACATTAAAAAAAAGTTATGTTTTGTTTCATATGAATTGTTTTGATTTGTTCAAACGTTTCATTTCTGAGATTAGGTGTTAAAATAATACAAAATTATAGCCCTTTTTTATTAATTAATGACTGATAAAATTAATATTTTCCTGTGACCATATAATAAAACTGCTGTAACACTAATATTCCAAAATTATGCAATACAGAAGTTCTTCGAAACCAATAAATGAAAATATTTATAATTATTCGATAACAATAAGTCGTTAATTTTAAATTAAAGAAACTATTTTATTTAATTAATTCAATATCTTCTTCTTCTACTTCGTAGGATCAATCCCGTGGATTGGTTTGCAACAACAAAAGCTATTATTCTAATTCACGTTATACTTGCAGAAAATTATAAATGTCAGATATCAAAAGAGGATTGGATATTTAAGCCTTAAGATATATTATTTATTTTTTAAGATTTCAATTCGCAAATTTAATAATGATATATAAAAAATGAAATCGTTATATTTTTCCATTGTCAATATGACTTTACGTTATAAATAATAAACACAAAACGTACATTCTGGTTGTTTTTTATTGTACTTGTACATCGGATTCATAAAAACAGAAAACCGAAATAAATATCCAAGAGAGCAATGTTTTCTCACATCCACCCAAGTAGAAAAGTTGAACTTTTGCCAGACGATTAATTTGATTCGAAATTACAATATTTCGAAATTTGAAATATTCGTTCTTGTTGCTTACAGTCTACAAGCATTTAGCAAAATTATGCTTAAAACTTTCACAGCTTTCTTATTTCTATTTTCATTTTATATGGAGTATTAGGTCACCATGGATCATTGTCTCACTTGCACAAAGTCATTACATGAGTTTTGAGCAATGGATTTTTATTTTCATATTTACTACATTTGATACTCGACAAAATAATGATTACATCTCCTCCACTACAGCACCTTCTGAAAACAATAATCTGATTTGAAAGTAATTATGGTGGACGCATGATACAGCTAAAAGTTTACTTAAAAACAAGAAAGCAATTGCACCTTTTTTTCAAGCTACTGAATAGGTTTGAAAATATATTTTGTTGCTTTCACTAGTTACCATTATGATGTTGAGGTATATAACAATCAGAAAACAGATAATCATAAGAATATCTACCAAAATATCTGAAATCATAACAATATCAACCAGAATATCTAAATATCTACCAAAATATCTGTATCATAATAAAGACTGTATAAAAATAACTGAATACCAGGTTAATCACCTGGCCTCCGTAGAGTTTGTAATGTCTACTCGGTGGGGCGATGAATTTGATAGCTGACAAATTCATGGAGGGTGTAGTACCCATAATCTAGAAGAGGAATTTCGACACAATTTTGTATACAGCAATAGTAATTTAAGAAAATATACTGATATTTATAACACCTTATCCTTATAGTTGGCTAATCTTATGTAGAATTTTCCAATGCTAAAAATGAAATATTTAAGGTAAAATATTTTTTTTGTATGTAGTTTACATTTTACAATGTAGGTACATAATAAAAAACGGATATTTCTGTCACAATTTAAAAGTATTAATTTCATCCGTATCCTTTATTTAGAGATTTTTGTTTTATATTCCACCATCTGGGAATACCGGAACTCATATAACGTAACTTTTGGTTTCAAGCAAACCAATGATAATTTATTATCTTTAAAGCTTCATAATATTTAAGCTCTAATTAATATTCTCGGTCATATAATGTATTTAGTAAAATCTTTTGTAAATAATCATTCGAAAGTTATTTTTAATTGTTTTAATATCATAAAGCCATCAATCGTCTTATTCATTTTGATAATTTTATTTCTAATAAATATAAAAATAGTATTATATTTGTTGTTATATTTCTCGTATCAATAAGAATAACAAACATTAGCCCCGGGCAAGAATACTTATTTCCATCATTTCTTATTATTTAGTTTTAATATTGTAATAAGATTCTCTTATATCCTCTCGACGAAAATTGTTTATTATGAAAATATGTTTTTTTTGTTGACATCTTAGCAATCTTTTTTCTTTCACTTTGATGTCATCCAATTACACTCCATTTGAACGAATATCATCCAAAATATACTTACCTTTCTGTTGTGCATATTTGATTATTATAGTAGGTCCGAAAGAAAACCTTCTCAAACCTTCTCAAACATAACTTATTCAGTATTCTTATACCTGATATTCACTATCTCAACTTTTGTTAGCAAATAATCTATTTTTTCCCTATAAAATCAATTTTCATATTCATGTAGACTGTTATATCTTAATATAGATGATTTATGGTTGGAAAATGTTTACCTTATGAAACACCCTTCAGAAAAACATTAAATTCAGTTGCCTTTTCGTGAGACCCTCGAGATTTCACCACCTTGATATTTTTAAAGATTTATATAACATAGACCTATTTTTACCTCATGTCAGGCTTCTCCGACATATTCGGAGGTGAGGCTATGATGGATCTATGTGGTGGGCAGGACCTCATAGCTAAAATGGTGGCGGATGAACCGAATTGGCGGTCAACGGCAGCTCTCTAGCCTTCCAAGAAAGCTACTGCCTTTGCGTTGCTTAGGTGGCAACCGGCAGTAAAAAAAAAACACCCAAAAAAACATGATGCAATAGAAGACCTAGAAGATCACAGTCTACCTAAACTGCAACTGTAGACAAGGATTTGAAAACTCTGGGCTTGACCGAGAATGCAACGCAGGACAGACAGACATTACGAATGTGCACAATGAGAGCCGACCCCAGATGATGGAAAATGGCGAGGCTAAAGAAGAATAAGTGTTTGTATATCTCATGTAGTTAGTTAGGTTGGGTTGCCTCTCAGTAAAAAATGATACAAGCCCCGATAGCGGCTTGCTAATAATTTCATCTATTTGAACTGCTTATTGAGAAATATTGTACTTAAATATGCTCTTAACTATAAATGATCTGACCCTTCAAGTCCTTGAACTCTTCCACTAGAGGTTATCGGAAGCCATTTTTTTTAAGAATAGATGTACAGATAATGACATGCACAATAGAAGCTGACAGTTTTTTTTTTGTGGCAATTTATGGTAACCTGTGCCTTACTTTGTAATGAAAACAACAATAAAAATATATAATATATATACTTATAAATATTTTTTTAATACTTTCATCGTTTTCATATCGCCTTAGTTGGGAAACCATGGTTTCTCCTGTCATTCGTAGATCAGTATCGAGAAAACAAAATAATATTCCATTCCAGAAACACCAAGTGAAAAATTATATTATTATAAAATATGCAGATCGGATATTTTTTATTCTGCTCAGACAGACATTTCTCAGATTCTGTCTTTCAATATATCAAGTTTCAATCTCCCTTTATCCTGAAAAAAAAACTCAATATTCTTTGAAAATTACTCGCAAGGGAGCATGTCATTTTTATTTCCTTATTTGATATTTTTGATTATTTTATCAATCAAATGTCTTTTTATTGGAAACGTACCGTGAAATGTAATAATAAATTTAACCAAAAAGAATTATATATTTAATTTTCGGCTGAATACATACCTTTTCAGTATGAGTATTTTCTCACCTCAATCTGAACATACTTGATAAATACATACAAGAAGTATTTTTTCGCTTCTTTTTTCGCACAATCTATTGATTTTATCATCATCACCGAGTCCAGTCTCCTAACTAGAGCATATGGACGTAAAAAAACTGCTAATAGCGAAGCTGCTTTAGGCGTTAATTGATCATTAGTATTTAAGATGATAAAAAAAAATCTGTTCCAGATATCCGATGCATATCTGGAACATATGGTAGTAGCGAATAGCTGCCACACATTTATGTAAGCTTCTATTAACTTGTCAGCATCGTCAAGTTCACTGGAAACGTATAAGATGCTCTTGTGTGAGTTTGTTAGAACTTAAAATTTTTAAGAAAGAAATTTTGCAATTAAAAATGTAACAAACTTCTTTAATGTTATAAGACACTGATTAAAAAAAAATTACAAAATTTTTGTAATCGGCAAAACGTCATTGTTTTGAATGGTTAAAATAGTGGTCGAGGAACCTGTGTAAATTACCCCAAATGGGGTAAAAATATGTTCTTTTGTGGTAATGAGGAAATTTTTCTAGTTTGCTATTTCATAAACTTACTATTTTCATGTATTTTTTTTTATTTTACGTGTAAATTAATTCAATAAATAATGTTTTTTTAAAAAACATTGATTATCTTCTTTTTAAAATGGGGGGAAGGAGTAATATCGATTTACGCAAAAATATTTAGGGGTAATGGTTAAAAAAAATCCCCGACCGCTGGGTTAAAACTTCACAAATTATCATAAAACATATTGCGGCCATGGGGTGCATTTGAATAAATTCTCTGTCCACCCTCGCGTGTGTAGTCCCATTTACAAGTGCACGGGAATTAAACGCAAAACGATTTGTTTACTGCTGAACGCGAATTACCCCAGCCCCGGTTTGCCCCTATCCAGTCCCCGGTGCCCGGGAAAAACCACCCTAACGAGAAATAAAGGTGGTGGCTGACGACAACTAACTCTGACCCATAATAATAACCCTCCTCCGCAAAGGAGAGCGAGATCTACCTTTGTAGTTTTAAATCCCGACCCATGATAATATTATCTACAACTATAAAAGTGTAATGACGAAGAGTGTGTGGTTTATAAGATAAATACACAAACCGCTTGACTGATCATAGTTATATTTCAAATATGTTATATTTCATATATGGTATATTATGTTATATTATATATGTTATATTTCAAATCACTTATTAAATTAGTTAAATGTTTGTTGGCTCTATATAAAGCAAAGAGTGAGTGAAAAGGTGGATATGAATTGTATGATGGGTATATGTGGCTTAGGTTATCATTCATATATAAGGAAATTCATTGATGTCACAGCAAAATAATATTTTTAATTACAAAGGCCATTAAAAAACAATAAACATTTACATCAAAATGCACTTAAGTATGAATTCTAGATAATTTTAGCAAAAAATGTTTTGGTGGATAATCCAAAAGTAGATGGGGAAGCTTTACAATTTTAAGTAAATATATAATTAATTGATGATAACAAATTATGTTCGTCCAGAAGAAATAATGATTTATTAAGGCTTTTAATATTTCTGTTACATTTTCAATACATTTATGTCCATACACTAGCATATATACTTTTTCGGTGCTTGAACAGCTTTTTATATATTTTTAAATAAAATATTTCAACAATGCAGCTTTTCACATTCCATATTCGATAGAGTACTTATCAAAAACTGATGCGTTAAATTAAAAGAACTTTTCTATAAGCAAGTCTTTTTCATGGCTATATCAGCTATGAAAAAGTAAAAATATTTTTTGATTTAAGTGAGTTAAATGTTGGAAATAAAAGTAAATTTAATTTTTAGATTATTTCAATTGATCTCTGAAAGTAAAGTATTTTTAACAAATTATTCAATAAAATATATTATAGGATGACATGTTTCATTTGACGATATTCTTGAGACTCAACAATGTCATCCCGTGTGGAATAATTTTTCAATAATCTTATATTTTTATTGGAAATGACTTTTCCTGTAACCTTTTTAACATCTTCCTAACGATATTGTATTGATAATTATACTTATAAACGAAATTTCAAAGACAAAACCTTATTTAAACTATTAGCAAAACAAATGTTTTATTAAAATTTTGCACCCCATTTAAAGTTAATATCCTTAAGCGGCTTCAGAATTAAAGCTCTTCCATCTTCCAGTAATATTTTAAGCGAGAGAGAGAGATTCTTTTAACAGCCTTTGATTATACAGTTTAACCGAAAAAGAGTGCATAAAGAGGAATTTTCAGTTTAACTTTGCCAGAGAATTTGTCACTCTTACTTCCCAACTAATTTAACAATATAAAGGAAAAATCAACGCTCTTTGTTCATTTTATGGGGGATGCCTTCTTTATTACAGTAATTTAACCTATTCGTTACCGCGATCCTATTATAACATAGGTACAAGACGGAAAGGAGTTTTTCAAGACAGTGAGCTCTAAGACGTTCTACCAGGTCAGCTGGGCGTCGCATATGAAAAATATGTATTATATTAGTGTAAAGGTTGAGAAGATTGCATGTGTTAATTAATATAATTTTTTAAGAATTCTTAATTGTTTGAATTAGAAAACAGAGAAGAGCATTCAAGTGTGTGTTTTGTATGTAATTATGGAAGGAATTTAAGAAGCTGCTAGTTTTTGGTGGCTATAAATTAACTTCTTCTTCTTCTAACTATGTATTGATCTTCAGCAAGTGTGAGATGAAATAAACTCAGGATAAATAAATTATTTGATTTTAGAGGAGCAACGGTAGTAGTTATAGCGTTAAAAAAGTATTCGTAAGCCAACCTTAAGTCTTTGTTCTAAATATTTTAATTTGGACATGGTTGTGTCATTACTCATCAGAGTGAGACAAACTATTCTTTATTTTAACCGAATCTATTATGAAATCAATAACTAAATATTTTTAATTTATTATTTTTTTAATAAAAATTAATTTAAAATTAAAATTATGCAGTTTCACTAAGTATTGTCAGTTGATAACCTTAATGTTATCGAGTCTATTATGTCTAAAAAGGGACATTTATAAATTTTTAATTGTTTCTAATGCGTTTCTAACAACACGCTTACTATCAGTTAACATCTTTCCTAGACACAAATATATGCCGATAAATTTAGAGTCATCGTGTATATAGAGGACGTAAGACCTTTACAAGTGCCTTTATGCGTGTATTGTAATAAAAAAATGTAGAAATATCACTTAATGAGATTTTTTAAATTGGCCAGGTGTGTAGAGAAATTCAAGACGAAGCCTTCACTCGTACTTATTACAATGTATTATTCCCAGCCATTAAGGAATGCAAAGTAATCGCGCTACCCAATTTTAAATAACAATGCCCACAATTATGAATATATTAAACTTGATCTCTCTTTGATGAAAACTCGTCCTGCCCGTGTGTCTGGGCTTAGGCGTCTTCGCTCTCCCGTTTAAATAAACTCCAAGTGGGGTGAGCACATTTCTCATATTTCCGTGAGGCTGGTAATCATTTCATTAAAATAGATTGAATCAGCGACTGCCGGGTACTTTGGGTGAGTTGGAATTAGATGCATTGTTGCACGAAAGGCAAGCAAATTAACAAACGAAGAGATTCACCATTTATTTTATATTTCGTTTTATGTGTATTACTTACTTACATTGAATTGAGATAATTTACCGAAAATATTCCTTCAAAAAAGGAACTGAATTTGTTTTAAAGGAATAATAAAATGATATACTATGATCTGAAACATTTTATATAATCGCCTTTTATAAATTATAATATATAGCTTTTATAGTATGTCCGATAAAAAATTTACTTTATTATTAAGAAAATCCCATCCTTCACATTTATATTGGGGATCTATTATATTTACATTGATAGTATTTTTGATCCTTGTTAAACCTTTTCATTACGGCTCGGCTTGAATACAAATTATATTGTCAATTATAAAACTAGTATTGCAAAAATGTACTTATCTGGAATATTTCCATTTATCACATTGGTTCTTGTATCTTTAAGCTATCAGATGATGCATAAAAAGCTATTCTAATAAATTATCAAAACGATATATCACGTCAACCGATGTCAACGGTCGGGGAATCTTATGACGGCATATGCCGATAACCGATGCGAAAAGGATACAACATTTATTTTACATATAAAATATTAAAATGTTTTAAAAATACATATACCAATTCGTAGTTAAATAATTAGTTTCATGAAATTTTTAAATATTTGTTTGTTAACGTCAAAGAATAATGTTTATTAGTTATAAGTTACAATTCATAAATATAGTACAAGTAAAATGGTTTTTTCAAATACATTAGATTAACAATATTTGTATGTACAATATTTAAAATTAATAGAATATTATTGTAGTATATTTATATGAACTGTTTAGTACACTCTATTTTCAAATTAAGACTTAATTTTTTGTCAATCATTTTATTCAATTAAAAGTGTAACAAATTTTAATATAAATATACTGATTTATACTGGTCGTTTAATGAAACGTTTACAAACAGTTCATGGAAAAAGATATGAATCGCATAAGCACAGCATATTTTAAAATACGCGTCTGTTAAAATTCTCTCGGCGCTTTGCAGGAAAACGCTAAGATTTTATTTTGAAATACAAAAAAAATCTTTCTTCTTTCAAGAGAGCTGAAAACTGTTCGGTACGTTCACACATTAATTTTCCCGGGCAAAAAAAAAACAACAACCTGGGAACAGTTTTGTTTCGTATTTTCCGAAACGGGGTCGTTGTTTACGGTTCAAAGTTACGTTTTTATTACTACGTCCAGATGTCTTTGATTAAATGCAGCAATGGAACCGTCTAGGGTCGCATTCGCCTCAGGACGTGACAGCAAATCGGAAGTTATCGGAAATCTAAAAACGAATAGAGTAAATATTTACCGGAAGTGTCACAAACAAACACTTGAAAGTCAAATACTTGTCGGAATATCATCCACCTGTCGACGGGCTATATTTATTAGCGATAATGATGTATAAATGTTACAGGGTTCATTTCGGGTGGCCCCCATATCTGAAAAGATAAGGGAAAACCGTCTAAGAAAGCCCTCAACATACCCACGCTGAGTAGAAGTCCTGGAAGACCACAGGTAACCTGGACTGCAACTGAAGACAATGATCTGAAAACTCTGGGCTTGACAGAGAATGCAACACAGGGCAGACAGACCCTCAACCATCCCTTCCACAATATCGTGAAAAAAACCATCCTGGCGTATTCTTTTCTTATGGCAATTATAATGGAGAATGTAATTAAATAAATACATCATATAAACTGAAAACAAATAGATTAAAATCAATTCAATACCAAAAAGTTTTTCACTCTGACTTATGGTATCAAAGATTAATGTGGTTGAAGAAAAATCATAATCTTTGGTTGTATTTTGATCTCAACGTTTTATTTTATGTTTAGACCTTATCAAATACATGTAAAAATAGTCCAGAAAAGTACATTTATGCTTCAAATACTAGTTTTATAATTGACAGTATAATTTGTATTCAAACCGAGTCGTAATGAAAGGGATAAAAACAATATGGCTTAGGTTCACTAAAATACTCGTTGAATGCTCAAATGAATCTAAAAGTGAATACCACCAATATTAATAATAAAATATTTATTTTAATATGGTATTTAATGGGCACCCCATTTATCGATTTTTCTAAGTCGTTCATCGCTACCAAAGGCTCCACTTGTATACGTGTTTGTTTGAACTTTTAATTAGTATGGCAAGGTAGAACAACAATACCCGGGATTAATCGAAGATTAGCTATAGTCGCTGCTTCTGCATAAACCCGTCAACTCTGCTACAATGGAACGTCTAGAACCATTTTAAATTATAAATTTGTGAGCTTTCCCATTAAAAACTATGTACCTTCTCACTGCAGTAATTACTTCATTACTTAGAATCGTGACCTCAATTATTTTTACGACGCTTTTCTTGTGAAAATAAATACAGCCTTCTCAAGTTGCCTCCTCTATAACTATAGCATACTTATTTATCATATTATTCTTTAACTTTCTTTAAAAAGTATTAATTTATGAGACCAATTTTCAGTTTTACAAAAATCCAGCTTTTTATAAAGTAAGCACATACAGGAAAATACCGGCAGATAGTGATAGTAATTCTGAAGTCTCAGCTGTGGAATTCTATGACGCTTACCATGGTGCATATGACAAAGCTCAGCATTTCGAGTGTTAATCCGCCAACGTCATAGACTACAGCCCGAGATTCACGCATCATCCTTATTATTACAGGAATTTACTATGAATGGGTGGTCTTCACGGGAACACTTTCGTCAACCACCGATTTTAATTGATAGGCTATGACTGGCATTTTACGGGCGAGGGATCAAATTCACACCAATCGGGGGTATGTAAGCGCTCATAAATCGATTAAAAATCTTATTTTGAATCTTCGTCGGTGATCGAACCCACGACCTTTGGCTTTCAAAGCAAACGCTTTGACTTTTGAATAACTATACCCGCCAGCAATAAGTATATATGTTTCCACTAAGATCCGTCCTCTTTATTTCATCATATTATATATATGTCTCAAAACACTTGTTGAACAAAATTTTTTTACGTATTTATATATAAAAAAAAAACTAAAAAAAACAAATCATTGTTTTAAAAACCGGTCAAATATCGTCAAAATTGATGTTGAATTTTTCCAATCATCAGGCAATTCTACTGTTTTGAAAACAATATACTAGTTTGCAAAAATAGACTCAAAAAAATATGTTTATTTAACTTTTAAAAATATGTCTAGCTCAGGTTATTATCACGTCGACACTGTCAAGAATTATTGACATAAAAAGTTTTACAATAAGATTGATTGTTTCCCATGAGGGTCGAGAGTAAAGGAGAAGGAAACGTATATAGTACTCACCGTGCTTTCGACCCTAAGAAAATATTTCTTGCTTTCCACCTCCTGGATTCCGTATATTGATTAATGAAATTTTGATAGGCGTCAATTCTTACTGCTATTGAAAACTCGATAAACTATTTCGGGGAGAATTTCCTTGTCCCGATGTAAACACTTGCAAATAATATTATTCATAGTATCTGCGTTGAATTTGACAAAATTTCAAAATTATTCATTTGTATAGTCATTTCGAATGAATATTTATTTATTAGATGAACCGTTTGTTTATAAATCCTCACATATACATCAAACAATTAGCTGGCGGGCTTAGATTAATGGTCAAAGCGTTTGCTTTGCAAGTCAAAGGTCTTGGGTTCGATCTCCGACAGAGCCTAGTAATTGAAATTGGCGGTAGACGAAAGTCGTGCCGTGAAGACCACCCATCCACAGTAAATTCCTGTAATAATAAGGATGATGCGTGAATCTCGGGCTGTAGTCTATCACGTTGGCGGATCAACACTCCACATGCAGCGCTTAGTCATATGCAACATAGTATGCGTCATAGAAATCCACATATGAGACTTCAGAATAACTATCACCATCTGTCGGTATTCTCTTGTATGTGCTTACATAAAAATAAAATATTTTCAATGTTTTGAGTATTCACTTTGAGATCCATAATAAATTATAAATATTTATTTATTTATTTACCTTGTTTTCACATGGATCACGTAACAAAAGTTTTCTATTAGGAGACTGCAGTTTCGACTAACTCGTAGTCTTTCTCAATCCTTCTCTAGCTAAGAGATAACTCTTAACTAGAGAAGGTTTGAGAAAGCTATCTCTTAACTAGAGAAGGATTGAGAAAGACTACGAGTTAGTCGAAACTGCAGTCTCCAAATAATATTTATAAAAATAAAACCTTGTCTAAGAGTTTTCAATGAAATATATTTTTAATAATAATGTATGATCCTTAAACAGGAAATAACAGGATTTGTATTTATCTTTATGTAACCACATACAATAGAATACCGACAGATGGTGTTAGTGATGCTGAAGTCTCATTTGTGGATTATATGTCGCTTACCATGTGACATATGGTTAAGCGCTGCTTATGCAGTGTTGATCCGCCAACATCATAGACTACAGCCCAACATTCAAGCATCATCCTTATCATTACAGCAATTTAATATGAATGGGTGGTCTTCACGGGACGACTTTCGTCTACCACCAATTTTGTTTGATAAGCTATGACTGACATTTTACTATGTCAGTCAGGGTTGATTATGTGAGTAAAAAATATGGGTTCTAGCATGAGAAGTAACTAAATAAATAGTATTTTTATTAATTATCTAAAATCAAATATTGCGTAGAAGCGTAATTATAGAATAAAAATATTTAAACATATAATGAAATTACTAAATTACGCACTACGTGATCATATGAATTAATTTTCTTAAAGATCAACAATCACAAGGAATGGAGCATACAAGTATACTTGTGTATAATAATTAGTGACCTAACAACTTGGTTGTGTTGGGTTATTTGAATAGAGCTCATTAAAGGGTATATGCAATCTTTCTCATTATAAAATATTATGCCGAAGACTTAAAATGGATTTATATGTCCATATTTCATATATTCCAATTAATTTGCCGAACAACAAATAACACGGAATAAATAATTAATGATTTACATACGTCATGGATCGTTAAATTACCAGTATAAATGTTATTTTTATTGCACTGAATTCGCAAAATGTCACTATCGCAAAATAATTATTTTTACTAATTAAAATTCCTGTCGCGCTTCAATGTGATAGTTATCATAACACGCGAAAAAATGAAGTCACGAAATAATTAACCGGCCGATTTAAATGCATTTTATTCAAAATTATTCGAACACTTTCAAATGATATCGTAAATCTATTTTTTAATGAACGTGATCATAAAATAATACGCCAATTTTAATGGCTTAATAACATAATAATGGCTGAATGTGAAAATGACATAAATATGACAAATATTGTATTTATTTATTCAGAATTATATTAACGTTATTTAAAAATTTATTTACTAATTGCTTAAAGCTTTCACTTATTGAAATTCTAGTTCTTAAATCGTTCGTTAAATGTATTAAAAAATATAAAAACTTCCCCTGAAATTTAAAATTAAATAATTAATATTTTGATATTTTACGAAAATACAATAATTTTAAGTGTCTCAATTCGCCTTTATAATTATCTAATATGATGAATGAATTGATGTGTATAAAATTTGATGTATAATTGTATGTGTGAATTTAATTACTAATTATCTAATAGCTTATTGTGCTATTTTTAGAACTTCAAAGATAAATATGAGTATTATACAGGTTAAATTATTTTTATTTTAATACCAAAATGCGTGAACGTTACATTTTCAAATAAACACCAACAATATTATAATTTTTGAATTAATTTTAATTAAAAAATTATTAAATTAAAAATATTTAGTTTTGATTCACAATTTATTTTAACGATTACATGTTTCGGCCTTCCTGAACACCATCTTCAATAATCGATCAAACAGAGCACTGTTTCACATGCTGGATGGTTTTAGTTTCGCGATCTAAGAATGCTTCATCAATTCTAACGTGTATAAACGTTGCTTATAACGCATCTATTTAATATTGAAATGGATCACTTGATAAATAATTAAATGAAATTATTAAAAATTAATGTAAGTTAAATTTTATTTAACCATTTCAAAATATTACTTAATTTCACGATGTCTAACTATAGGTTTCTCACTTTTTAAAAATCATTGCCAGAATACTTAAATCAGAACCATCACAAATTAAATGTTATAACCATACCATTATAACTATCTGAAAATATATTATTACAGCCTGATTATCGCTTATAAAAAGTGCCAAATTTAAATAATGTCTGATCATATATTCATTACTACGTGATCATTATAATGCATTTATAAATTGTGCCATTTCTATATGATCTATAAGATATTGATAACTGTCTGATCATATACTGATAACTGCCTGATTATTGTCATGATGTGTATCACTGGCTAGGAATCGCCTAGTTTCCCACAAATGTGACCTTTTCTTCCGCAGTCGCGCCCGTTTGCCGCCCCGGCCAAGCACGCTCCCTTGGAGCAGCTCGCTTAGAACCGGCTAAGATCGCCTGTGAACTTGAAGCCAACCCAACAAACGTCAACTTCACGTGGAAGTTCAACACCAGCGACGCGGACGTCAGTGACATCCCCTCGTCACACGTGGCTGTCGACAGGGCGAGGAGCATCGCGCAGTACACGCCCAAGACCGAAGCCGACTTTGGAACACTCCTCTGCTGGGGAGAGAACGAAATTGGAGCGCAAAAGGAACCATGTGTCTTTCTGCTTACACCTGCAGGTTTGTTCACAAAAATATGTTTTTTCTTTATTTCTAAGTAACATTTTTGTTAGTTTTATCGATGAATAGCTCTTCAAAGAGGCCTTTCAATGCTGTATATAATTTGTTGTGTGCTTGTACCTATTTTTATATCAAATTTTTATTATTTGAATCGGATGGAAACAAAAAAAAACAAATATGAATTCGTATTTCTCAAGTGGATAAATCATAAGATTTGTAAGTATAACTTTACGTCACGATATTTTGAAAGCCTCTCTTTTAAATACGGAATTTCATTGAATGAATTTTTTTTTTAAAACTAAGGCGTTTAACCAATGCATCCTCCCTGTATTAACTTATGGCGCAGAGACGTGGAATCTGACAGCAAGTCTTACCCATAAAATAAAAGTCACCCAGCGTGCTATGGAGAGATCCATGCTCGGAGTGTCGCTAAAAGATAGAATTCGAAACGAGGAAATACGCGGAAGAACTCAAGTAGTGGATGCTACCCAACGAATAGGCACACTCAAGTGGAAATGGGCAGGATATATCTGTCAAAGAGACGACGGTCGATGGGGAAGAAAAGTACTGGAGTGGCGCCCAAGAACTGGCAAACGAATCATTGGCCGACCCCCTACAAGATGGACTGACGACATAAGAAGAATAGCGGGAGTGACCTGGATGCGGAAGGCGGAGGATCGAAGAGGATAGAGACTCATGCGGGAGGCCTACGTTCAACAGTGGACGGATACAGGCTGATGATAATGATGATGATGATGATGAACCTTTTTACAACGTTGAGACCTGGATCATTTAGACCTAAGAGGCAGTTCAACCCAAAATAACAACAAAGTAGGGAACGTTCTATAAATAATCGCTGCAAACACTATAGGAAAAATCTTCATTGCAAATAAATACGGTGCCTTATATTTTATTTTTATTTTATTTAATTTTATTAACGGCCTAGGCCAACACATACGGATATTAATAAATTTTTCTTAATTATATTGTACAGATACAGATTTTTATATAATTTCTTTATATTCTTAATATGAGCAATGTTTTATATTTATTGCTATATACATCCGCTTATGTTTCAATTGAAATACGTACCGAGACATATTTTTTTAAACAAATGTAGATTTTGGCCATAAATACACCAATTCTATGACTATCTATCTCTCACTTGAATCATAAATTTAAGTGAAATATTTTATTATTCCTAAAAATATTACTTCAAAAATATATTTTTGTATTATACAAAAACATGATATATAAAAACGGATAATACTAAGCCACACGAATTATACTACAATACATTTAAGATTGTACCCACAATCCCCTGAAGGAAACGATAATAAATATCCATTATGTTTCGTTTCTTCGCAAGACATAATTTAAAGACTCATAACGCAAGTGTATGTGAACTTTCAGACGTCTTTGTTGTTTTTAAAAATACTTCTTAGAGATATTAAAAATGTACTAGACTTTCCGCTTCGTACACTTTCTTATGGCCAAATGAAGCCAACATGCTACACCCGACACCAGCGATTCTAAATCTTAAGCACCGATTAGATTAATATTTATTTAAGAACCATAATCATAGTATTTTATAATTCGATCTGAATTAGGATTTTATGCCCAACAGAATTAATAACCACTTAGGATATCGACCAATTACATCACCTCGTCTAAATCAGCATGAATTCTTCTTAATTTCCACGAATTTATTTATCGAAGTAATTTCGTGAAGTCTTCTGCTCAGAGAGCTGTAGAACTTTCTAATAATTTTTGTAAATACTTTTATTAGAGTTGATATCTGTTTTAAAAACGATATAACCAATTGTAATGATTATAAAAGTTAAATAAATAAAATTTTATTGAATTAATATATTCAGTAATGGTCGTTCATCTAAATTACAAGACAGCTATTTGACAAAAAATCAACTTAAATATGTGTTTTCCTTCCGCCATCCATATTTATAAGAGGTCTCAACAAAATCTGTATTTTTATACAATTGCAATATGGTTACCATAACTATACATTTCACTAAACTAATAAGTAGTTTTTTTCTCTTTCATATATGTTCCATTGCTGTACCATATTGTGATCGCAATCTGCCATCAATAAGATTTATCAGCTATTAAATATGCTAATAACATCCAAAATCACATCTACCCTTGAAATTCTGTAAAAAAAAGGACGTTTTAAGAATATGTACAGCTTCCATTCTCATTGAAACTATGGCAACTTGTAAAGAAATCTGATGTTGAAGCGTTAGAAATATTTGGATGATCAGTTTTTAAGAGATCTGTTGATAAGCTTCTTGTTTCAAAGCTCTGGACTATTTATCCCTTAAGTTGTCTTACTAAAAGATTTAATAATACTGTTCAGGCAAAATATAAGCAATACCCAATAAGTAAGTTGGGGAGTTGTGTCCGCTAGAGTCCGGCATGGAAAATCGTTCCCTGGAGGATAGTGCGGACCACGCCGACGGTTAGTGTGCAGAATTAATAAATAAGCCGAATGTACTCTTCCCGGCTTCCTTACTATGGTCGCCTTCGCGTAACAAGCGATATATGAAAACTATCGCCACTAAAAATACGACACACTTAATTTCCGAAATCATAAACAACACAGAATTCAGTTTTTATACGAAACATGATACGGCACACAAAATGTATTTTAAAACTAAAACTAGTGAACTCTCAAAATAATGCTGTTGCATTTGCAACAAAATAACATGCTTTATTGTGATATTAAAACATGTCAGCAATCACATACATTGAGAATCGAAAAAGTACAATTTTATTAGTTTTGTTATAATTAAATTTAAGCAATGATGAAACAATGAACAAAATATTAAGATTTCTAATACGTTAGGGCCCTTTCCCACGGACGTCCAGTTTTGCAGGATCACGTTTAGTAGTATACGTGCTACTATGGTAACATTCACAAGAGCATCGTGTTATCATCATACTACTAAATTTGATCCTGCAAAACTGGACGTCCGTGGAACAGGACCCTTATAAGTATATTTCATAAAAGCTTTTCTAAAGTAGGGGCTTAAGAAAAATGCATTACTACCTCGTTTCTCGTCTTGAAAACTGCAAGACCTCTTTAAGCTCGAGCAATATCTGAAACGCAACATCTATACTCGATCGAAATGCCACGCCCTTTAATCACCTCTATGAATTAGGTGTTAATTACACTTGTGTTAAGTACACTTTTTGTCATCATTCCAAAAATTAAAACAGACGATTACCCATAAGATATTTTATGCGCCTACAAAGAATATTAAGTGTACAATGGTATGATTGTTTGAAGAATGATGAGGTTATGTATTATAAGAATGGCAGCTTTCCTTCCTGCAATAGAACAAGATATTACTACTGTCTAGGACATATTCTCTTGATGCTGGACGATATTATAAATTAGAGCTGATAGATATAAAAGAATATGACAACTCAAATTTGTATTTGATTGGGAATGATAATGAAAATATATATTTATTTTTCACAGGCAAGCCAGACATGCTATCCAACTGCAGCATCTTTAATCAGACGGCCGAGTCCCTGCAGATGGAGTGCAACGAAGGCTTCGACGGAGGCCTTCCCCAGCACTTCTCTGCTGAAGTCTACACGGCGAGGGGGCGCTCGATGGTCAGCAACATAACATCAGGAGCCCCGCGCTTCTTCGTTTACGGGCTAAACAGCAACCAAGGCTACGAGGTCGTGCTAACAGCTATTAACAAGAAGGGGAGAAGCGACCCATTCGTGCTTAGCGCGCAAACGATGAAGTCCGCTGACAAACCGATAGGTAACCACTGTGAGCACTTATTTAAATATTTTTTATATATTTACACACTTAATAATTTAATTTATTACAGCGTGCTGCAGAATAATTCCTTATTTTAAAATGCGCACCTTTAATTGGTTAATATCGTAGCGTAGCGTTAGTGGTCTCATTCGAGAGGCGGGACTTATGTTCTGCCTCAGTTCAGTTACTATTCTGCGCTTGAAATAGTGAGGAGCGTGCATTTGCCATGGAGTATGGAGTTTTGCTTAGTTCATTACTCTTGATTTTATTGATAAAAATTCGCTTTCACCATCTCTTTCCCGTACTGTTTTAATGTCTGGACACATCATAAAGGACGCTTACAAAAAAGCAGACATTTGAAAAATGACTGAAGGCCCTTCTGCGACTCATGGAGTGCACGGCACATCAACAAACTGAATTGAAGTCAGTTTCATTGATGTTAGTACACTACACGCGTGCCACAAGGGCTCTTCTTGTTGATTCTGTGTTGCTGAATTGCAAGGAACATCAAGTGAAGTAAATGCCTGAGGGCCCACGCTGAGTCAAGCCTAAACATTAGATTTTTCATTGATGAGGGTACGAGTACATTACAAGCATGAATTCGATTTTGTTTATTTATGTAATCTCATGCAGGAGAGTACAACCGGTCAAGACCAGTGCCCTCTATGCCGCCCAGCCAGGGAGGCTGGACGCTGCATGCGGAAAACGTGTGTTATGTTCGTGTTTGTGTGTGGATTGAGGAGATTGCAAGTGTATATTTATCTGTTTCTTGAAGAGATCCAGATTGTAGGAAGGAGGAAACACAGTTGCCTTTCAAGTAAATTCGATACTGGATCGCAAGGTGCGTTGAGTGTAGTAAGTGGCTGCAAGGTCACGCTAAGAACAGACTGAACAGTAGTAGATTAAACAGTTCTACTTTTTGGGTCATGTTTCATGTATTTTTTTTTGTGTATTCGATGCAGATTACTTCCCCGCTATACTGCAGCTGACGCCCGTGATTGGTGCAGTAGCGGGAGCAGCCGCCGCGCTGGTCGGATGCGTGGCCCTAGCGGCCGGGGCTCTCAGAAGGAGGCCCCGCGCGGGCCCTAAGGGCGGGGCTGACGCGGCGAGGGCCCCCGCGAGGCAAGACTATGAGGCGCGGCTTGTGCAGCCCAACCACAGCAGGGACGAGAGCCTAGAGAGTATCGAGGAGAAGAATCCGGACATCATACCGCAAAGTGAGTAGCATCGAATGCTCAGCCTAACCTGGCCTAATCTTCAATAACAAAACGTAACCTAATGTTACGTTAACTAAACTAATCCTACCTAGCCAAGCATTCCTAAATAAAAGTCTTAAGAGCATTGAAGAAAGATGCCGCAGAGTGAGTAGCATCGCATGCCAATCCCTTATTTAACTTAACCTAACCTTCTCCAAAAAATATCGATAGGTTATGTGTATTCTATGACAATTACCAAGTTACATATGGTTTAGTACTTACTACATGTGGTGAATTGATCCGCCTACTTCATAGACTACAGCCTGACATTCATACATGCATGCGAATACATAAAAAAATAATCACCAATACGTTATTGATTTGGAACTCCTCACTAAAAAAAATCGCACATTTTTTATCATTATTTTATTTGTATCAAATCGGTTTCATTATATTTTAATAAATTTAAACGATGATTTCATGGAAATTGCTTTATGTATTTTATTTCACTCGTCGCTTCTAAATTATTTAATTTAAAACATATTAGAGACATTCGCTCTTTATAAAACCATTTAATCTTGACACAAGATACATTTCGGAAACAAAGATCACGCCGGGATAAAGTCGTAAAATAAATTCACTATTAGCACAGAATTCTCGATACAAATCTGGCCGGGGGAGAGTGATGTCTCCCTCCACCTGTTACGCCCGAAACGCAAAATTCTCAAATTTTCTCTCTTTTAGCTTGTTGTTTCCTCAAGGTCCCTAAGAAATAAATTACTTTTATCTGCTCGTCACATCGGCGCGCTCCTTTCGCGAATTCATTGAGAGATCGAGAATTTTCAATCAGAATTTGGAATCGTACACTCACCCGTGATGAGATGATAAATTCTATAACTGACGGAGGATTCCTATTGCCCCACCCGCCGGGGATTTTAATTGCCTCTTAAAAGTTGAGCCCCTTACTCTCTTGAATACAGCATGACTGGTACTTATCATATGTATTTATTTAAATAAAATTTAATTAAAGACAGTAATAATTTTACGCATGTTTATCAAACAACAGCATTTGGAAAACTAAAGTACATTTTTAAAGCGAAAATTCCGCAATGTCTTAAAACTAAGGCGTTTAACCAATGCATCCTCCTTGTATTAACTTATGGCGCAGACACGTCTATTATAAGAACAAGTCTTACCCATAAAATAAAGGTCACCCAGCGTGCTATGGAATATATATTGTTGCGTAAAATACTCCCGGGTACGATGACTTGATTTCGTGATAAATGACAAAATGAGAAAACGAACACCCCAGTCTTCCTTAAAAAAGTCAGTTCAGAAGCAAAAGTGTACCAAGCTATGACATGTACTTTGGGTGTCGCAAAAGAGCATAAACCACAACTACTTTTCTTTAAAATATTTTACTAGCAAATTAATAATTAATAGTAATCTTTCGAAATGTAATTCAAATAATATTGTTTAACCAAATACCGTCGCTCTTGTTTTAAACAATAATTCGCACTTAAAAATAAAATTTATAAGCATTCTCTAACACCATCAGAATCGTCATCAAATTCTCTACAAAACTTGCATTATGGTTTATATGCATCTTTAGCGATCGCTCGTTAAACAGCATCGACGCGCAACATCTTTGGCGGAAGATCTCGTGACGTGACGATGTCGGCCATTTTTTATTTTATTTATATCTCCATGGCAACTCATATGAATCATTTTTCTTGTACGAAATTTTACGCAGAAAAACAATTTGCGTTGTGGTTGATGATAATTTGAAAGATCAGATTTTTTGGACCGAATGTTGGCCGGAATAAGCTAACACCCAGCTAACCTCATCAGGTCAAGCTGGTTAGGGCACTCTATTGTCCTGGAGGTAGTAAATGCCCTCCTAAGGCGGATGAACCTTTATGGTCAACGGTATTAGGATGTGGAAATAAAGGGGAAAATACCACATTAAAGGTCTTAAAGACATCCCACGTATCAGCAAAAAAATGATTGCATCTCAAGTAAAATTTTCCGGAGATAAAATAGTCCCCCAATCGGATCTCCGGGTGGGGACTACTCGAGACAAAACAACCAAGACAAATAAGAAAAACCTTCAGCCAACAAGATATGCCACCTGGAATGTTCGAACATTACTGCAGAACGGCGCCCTAGACGGGAGTATTTGCAGCAAGTATTCGAGGACATGAACTGTAGCGCTTATGCTGAGCTGAAAAGGGTTGCGGAGGACCGAGAGGAATGGAGATCGAGATGCAAGATTATGTTGCTGCAAACCAATCCACCGGATTGATACTACGAAGAAAAAGTGAATAAAATTAAATATTAATAAAAAAATATTGAATAAGCAATTTTCACTTTAATTAAAAAACTCATTAATTAACTTAAATTTTATATGTTCCATATACAGCAAGTATAAGTCACCTTCTGTAAGGTTGGCATTTGGAATATTCCATGAAAATGTGTCATTGTTTAAGATCTAATTATTTTATTTAGGGGATTGAATTAAACCGGTTGGGTGGAAATTAAATACCCCGAAATAATGTGAGTTGAATAATATGTTTTATTTGTATTTGTTTTTTTGTCTCACATTTCTTTTTCAGAATTTTGCTGAAAGTAACAATTTCTTTCTGTCAACAGAAACTAGGGCGACTGTCATCAATTAAAAAGAAAACATATTATCTTTCACGTCTCACAATATATTACCATTTCAGGTTTTCAATGCACCGACAACATTACGGAAGTTCTCAGTCGAGATTATTTTTTTGGAGGCATTCGATTTGTGGTCAATAACGTAATTAGATATCATTTGATGAAATATTTTTCTTCCACAGGTGGAGATGACGAATATTCAGAAGAAGAGCGTGCGTTCGAATACCTAAACCGCGCACCATCACGAATGTATACAGTTTCTACAGCTCCTCGTCGAGATCAACCTCCGCAGCTAGTCCCAGTGGCTAGATACTCATACACGTGCGATCGAACTGTAAGTGTTAATCCAACATGTTTTAATAAGTTTCTTTCCCTCAATATAGACATTTAATTTATTTATTGCAAGCATATCATCATCGGCCTTTGTTCGTCCACTATTGATGGCAGGCCTCCCGCATAGATCTAAGTCCATCTTCGTCGTCAGTCTATTTTGCAGGGAGTCTGTTCAACACTCTGAATATTTTATGATGTACTCAAGATTTTTCAGACATCTTCGTTTACGATTTAACCTTTAAAAGATACACTTTGAATATTAATCTTTTCATGACACATTAGGAGATTTTTAATTTTCAGGTTAAAATATGCTTTTAGATTTCTCGACTCTCAAGAATATCTTAATATTTTTAATAAAGAATTTAATAATTACTTTTAAAATGTGATTTGTTTCTGCAAATTTATTTTATTTTTTTGACTGAAACTTAAAAAGGCAAGTGCAATAAACAACTAATGCCACATTTTAATTTCAATCATTTATTTTTCTATATTAATGAAAAATGGCATGAAATATTTTATTTTCTATTTAAAATTGTATATGAATGAATTTTAACGTAATAATAAATCTAACTAATACTTAATATATAATCAAACAAACTAATTATATGATAGGATAATACACGTAATCAAAATTTCAATTAAGAGAATAACTAATATTTCACTATTCAAAAGCCCTCAACTTTGTACATAATAATACATTGTTAATGAAAATGTATGTTCAATGTTCAAAAGTACAATTATGTGAAACTACAATATTTAATGATTTTTTATTTATAAAAAAAAAACAATATATAATTTAATTTCGGCGGGGATTGAACCCAAATTTATTACAGTTGACGAGCATTTAAAAATCTCAATTATACTCGTCATATGACACAATTCAGTGGCTGCAATAAACATGAGATTTGGCCTCTCTTCTTCCGACGCATGTCCATGTGATCCAGGCATACAACAGACGGTGAGACACTCTCTCGTTGAGTGCATCATCCATGAGAATAGGAGACGCATTCTGTGTTGTCGCCTGGGAGTCTACCATTTCTTGAGAGAATTTACCTGATTTGCTGCTTAGTTCTGACGGTCCCTTGCTGTTAAACATCATCAGGGAAATCGTCGGGGCTACAAGAGCGGTTAACGAGGCTGACATGGAATAGGCTCCCACGTTCTTCAACTATTACTCAGACGTATATTCTAACCTTGTGTGTAACTTGCAGGGTATAATGCGCAACGATATATTTTTTTCTATATTTTCTTAAGAAAAATAAACAAAGACAGAGTTAGGATACACGCCACCAAGCCATCTCGCAGACGGTTCTCGTACACGTGCTACCAAACCCTAACTATCATCTTCCTTAGCCGTAATCCCAGCATCCGAGCGCGCCCATAAATGACTTCCCGAACATCTGCTGCGCCTGAGAGCATCCGGGGAACGTCTTTAGGTGACATTTTAAAAGATTTTATTATCAAACTGTTACTGCGGCGGATTTGAACTTCGAAAATGATTTTTCGATATTTTTAGCATGCACTTCATTGTAAGAAAGCAGAAAGCACTTTGAAAGCCATTTTGTAACATCGGTAAACTTCAAGAGTTTTCATTAGAGGTAAATAATGTTTTATTTTAACCAAATAAATAAGTGACGTACACAGTAAGTCAGAATCTTTTCATCTGAGTCTTATTAGATAATCTAGTATTCTAGTGGATTATTTTTAAACGAGTAGAGATGACGTCGACGTAGCTAATCGCTCCAAGCCTCTGTTCGATTCTTTTTCGTTGTATCAATCCGGTGGATTGGTTTGCAACAACAAAATCTTGCATATGTTCGATTACGGTAAACTCTACTCTACTTGGTTCCAATATTGGTAAGTCTGGACTATAACCAAGGCTAAAATTGAAGAGTTTAACTTTAAAACTGCCATGATCAGACATAAATTGACTATTTCAATGATTTGGAATAAGCCCTGTCATCTACACTCTGTCTGAAAGAAGGATTAGGTGTGTCTACCCTTAAGCGCGGTGGACTATCTATACTCCCATATTCACTCACATTTTTTTACGATTTCCTCCATTGCCTTTCTCCATTTATCACAGATATGTACATTAACTAAAATAACTTAATTTTTAATGAAAATACTCTACTAATTATAAATATAATTTTGTACACAAATGAAGATTTATAAACATATTCAATAATTGATACGCTAGTATGACATTTCTTTCAAATATTGATTATCAAATCCTCGGGCTCACGTTGAGAATCTAAGGTGGAAACCCGTCTAGTGTTGAAATTGCATGAAACTGTGTATGAACAATGACAGCTGATAGTATTATGTTGCGGTAATTTATTACTACCATATTTTAAGCTGTATAATATGAGATAAAAAATATATTTCAAAAGATACCTGTAGTCATACTTGTACAGGTTTGTCTTTTTTTTGGTGCAATTTTGCGAAGTGTTATGCGTTGCTGTGACTGGACTGGACTTTACCCGCCTCACACCCGCATCACACCGGAGGACAGTTAAGTCTCCTTGATGACACGCTCATTCAGATTATGATCAGTAACTGTGACTGTGACAATGTGAATTTTTTCAAAGTTTTGAGTGTTTATATTTTTACAATTTCAAAAGCAAGAAACAAGGCTCTCCCCTTCAAGGAGGCCCTTCCTTTAATTACGCGCAAGTTTTAAAATTGCGGGGCAAGTTGGCGCCCCCCGGGCCGGGATGACTTATACTCGGGTCCCGCCAAGTTTTGTCGCGGGTGTTCCCCGTAAATAATTCTCGCCGCGAGACAGTTAGCAGCACGTGCTTGTCAAAAATGACGCAGGACTTAACGAAAAAAGGAGCGAAAAACGAACAGAAATCGATGCGGCGGAGAAAGCCTTGGTCGGACGAAAAAACGTTCCAATACACGCACATATCAAACAGATTTTAAAGCAAGTGAAAAATTTACTGTCTTAACTAAGATATATTGAACTTTTCTGAAATTGTTATTTTGTATAGAATCAAAATAACACGATTTATAATATTTCCTTTTTATTATTGTATACGTATTTTGATTATTTTTTTGAACGGATTTGAAATATCACTTGCATGGCTTTTTCAATCTTAGAACATATACTCGTCCATTGAGCGAAAATTGAATTGTTTGTAAAA
Source organism: Glossosoma conforme (assembly GCA_022606575.1). Taxonomy (NCBI): domain Eukaryota; kingdom Metazoa; phylum Arthropoda; class Insecta; order Trichoptera; family Glossosomatidae; genus Glossosoma; species Glossosoma conforme. Next base: position 1,544,036 of record JAGTXR010000150.1, read on the forward strand.
GGTATGATTTTACTTGCAAGAAATGTCTTCCGTGATGTAAGAAGTTAAAAGTGTCTTTGTGTAGTTTATTGAATCAACTTTGTTATAATATTTATTGAATCAACTTTGAGTACAATTTCAAATATTAAATATGAAATGATTCTTAACTTATTGAAATGAAACCGCGGTTTCGCATGTACTACACGCTTCGTCAGTACATCGCTTGCCATGAAAATAATACTTTAATGTATATGCAAAGATTAAGGAGAAGGAAATAAAAGTTTATCTTATGACATAATGATTGAGATGTTTGTAAGCATTAATATCATAATAGTTTAATGTTATAACTTTTTTACACATATTTTATTGTGTACCATTAATTGAACCACAAATGTTTTTTTTTTATGGCTTTAAAGTATCAAGTAATCGAATTTCGATTCCAGACAAAGGCGCGACGTATAAAATAAAAACAATTATAAATTAACCTCTTAGTGTGAAAGAATTCCCCTAAATCCTATTAATATATTTTATAATTTTAGTCGCACGATTACAACACCCATAAAGAATAATATCATATTTGATATCCTTCTCGATTCTCTAAGTCAAATTTGCACTGCAAGAATCCCATTATTAACAATGTGGCTTGATGAATAAGCAGTTATTATTTCCCAGTAAAAGTCGATAGTTCTACACCATGGGTGGCCAACCATTTCAGCAGGCGGGCCAAATTTTGGAAATGAGGTTTCCTATCGGGCCGCACAACAAAATCTCTTCTATAGGGTCCACCATCTAACTTTTTTTTCAACTAGTGCTTATTTCGTGAATGGTAACACTTAACTCATTTCTGATTTGAGAGATAATTAGTTCTATCCTTCCGCTGAACGAATATGGTTCTGTAATGGTACCCTAAAATCTGTATAAATACAGATAAATTTGTATGCGTATTGTTGCGGCGTGTTCGCTTTACCCACCATAGAAGAAATTTTCACGATAGTTGAATCAATGTACTGAGATACTTCCATAATATAGGATATGATACACACTATGCACGATGGAATGTTATTTTGGTGCTTTTATGTACACTATTAAATCACCCTTGAGGTATATTAATACGAAAACGGCGCTACATACATTATCCTTAATATTTTTTTATTTTTTTCATAATATGCTCCGCGGGCCATAAGCAGACACCCCGCGGGCTGCATGTGGCCTGCGGGCCGCGGTTTGGCCACCCTTGTTCTACACCATTCATATTTACTAATCATTATGAGGACCACATGGTGAAGAAAGCCCTTAACATACCCACACTGAGAAGAAGACCTGGAAGACCACAGGCAACCTAGACTGCAACAGTAGACAAGGATCTGAAAACTCTGGGCTTGACCGAGAACGCAACGCAAGACAGACAGACATGACGAAAATGTACAAGGAGAGCCGACTCCAGATGATGGGAAATGGCGAGGCTAAAGAGTGATATTTACTTACAATACAACTCAATAAGTCTTTTTTATCATGGTAGAATTTGGAGTTTGAATCTAAGTCTTCTGGAATAGTAGTTGAGTGATGTACCTTTGAGTATATCAACAAATAAAACAATATTGAAGAAAAAAATATTGTAACCATTCCGGGAGTATGGCCGTATATGCGCGCCCGCGCGATTTTTCTTTGAAGGAGTATGGACGCACGTATACGTCCAGTGCATTTGTATGGGTGACTGGTGTGCTTATGCTTCAAATTTGAATTATAATACGATTTGTGGACAGTATAAAGTATTATTTTACCATTTCAAAACAGATTCCATATTTAAAAAGCGCGAAAATCCACTTTATCGAATGTCACGTGATATTAATATGACGTCACACAAGCAAGTTTCGACAAGTCAATTGGCAACTTAATATTTCGGCGCGAGCGCTTTTCAATATTTTTTTCGCGGTATTTTGAAGTTTTACTGTTTTTTAGAGTTTTAGTGTGATTTTGTTGTTTTGTATTGTGTGTTTCTACAAAATTCTCGCAAGGTTCGGAGGTTTATTAGTGTTTTACCTAGTTAAATGTGAATTACAGTTTTATACAGTGTTTTATCATACTTTTCTTGCACTTTATAAAAGTTTTATAGTGACATACTATATTTTAACGTAATTTAGTGTGATTTAGTTGTTTTATACTGTGCGTTTCTACAAAATTCTCGTAAGGTTCGGAGGTTTATTAGTGTTTTATGTAGTTAAATGTGAGTTACAGTTTTTTACAGTGTTTTATCATACTTGCAATTTATATAAGTTTTACAGTGTCATACTATATATATACTTAGGAATTGAGGACATATTAATGAATAGTGACAATGAGGAAGAAAACATCGAAGATGTTGATGATATATCAATGGAGTTTAATGATTCTTCTTCTGATGATGATGAGGAACCAGATATTCAACCTAGTGCAAAACGTAATCGAGAAGAATCAAGAATGTGGAACAACTCCAAATTTATGTTTTTATACCTGTTTTTTTATTTATTTTTTACAACTGCTATAATAGTGAAGAGTGGAGTGTTTTTAATGTATATCGATGGTTTGCGATCCCTTAAATTCGCAATTGATTTTTTAATGATAAAACTTTAAAAACGTTAGTAATATTTTTTTTACTATTTTTTATCTTCTTTCATATTCTTGAATCATGATTTGAAAAAAAAAATGTTTGTATTTTCCATGTCAAAAAAATTCACTCCCCATAGCTTTGACCATATAAATTATTCTACTCCCGGAAAGGTTAATAAGAACAAAAATGAACATATAAGTTCGTAATAAATTTGTTAATATTTATATTGAAGTAAAAAGAACATTTTTATTTATAATCGTTGATTAATTCCATCTAATTTCATTATTTACTTTGGACGGTTCATTATTCAAATTCATAAATATATCTGTAATGGAAGATGAAACCATACAGTTCCCTTATTTCTATGGAAATTTAACTTGAAATGCTACTTTTTCCAATATCAATTAGATTTAAACATTTCCGCAGAAGGAGTCTCATTAATTCAGAATTATTTTTTTAAAGTTGCAACTTTTTATTTTCCTATGTAAAATTGAAAGTCTCGTATTTTAAATCGTATATTAATATTCATGAGTAGCGAAGAACTTTAGGAACATAGATGGAAAAATGCTAAGATATTATGATTTGCGGTTGTAAAGTGATATGCGACGCGAATGAGGATCTGAATATGGAGAAATGATAACTTATAAATGGAATTGTATCCTATGTTTTTTATTGATTATTTAATTCAGTTTTGTGTATTTATTTTACACGTATAAACATGTAAGATAATTACATTTATGTATACAATTTAGTCGATGGAATTTAAAATTGGTTTAAACCATAGTGGATTGACAGTTTAAATATCTCTATTAACACAGGATACTCATTATTTAATTAAATAATAGTTTAATGCATGTTCATACGTATACTTTAAAATTTATTTGATTTTCAAATAAGCATCATATTTATATGACTATTTTTATCTAATTCAAAAAAAAAAATTGATTAATTTACGAGTATTATTAATTCGTTTAGCATTGTGCTTAGTGGCCATCAGTAAGAACGTAGAAATGCGCCTGGAAGGTGCCCAAAGCCGAAATCGAACAATTATAGCTGGGTCTCCTTCTTAAGCTTGACGTAAACGCAGTGCCAATGTTATGCCTAAGATTAAGTATTTACTTAAATAATTGATATTTATTAGATTTTTTTTTATTTTGCCTAAAATTACTAGTAGTTTGTACATAACATCGGTGAATTAAAGTATTTTTACTTTTATATACTATGAGGGTTATCCGTAATATAAAGTTCCCATGGCGCTACAGTCCTGAAAACCGCTGTTATGGTGGATCCCGCGATTCTGTAGTCTACCTTGGTTTCCCCACTCCGATGCTCTCAGATCGAAGAGTGACGGTTAGCTCTCCGAAATGATCCCTGATGTCAGCAAAACCTCTATTGACAAGATTTTGACAGAACATCTAGGGTATGCTAAGGTTTGCGCGAGATGGATTCCAAGAATGTTGACCGAAGACGCCACCAACGAGCTCATCGCAAAATTTAGATAGGGTATTGTCAAACACCCACCCTACAGCCCGGGCTGTAGGGTGGGTGTTTGACAAATACTAAGTCCGGCTTAGCCCCAAGTAACTACCATCTCTTTCCTGACATGAAGAAACACCTGGGTGGAACGCATTTCGGCGACAGAGAAGAGCTCGAAGAAGCGATTCACAGGTATCTGTGTGGCTTGGCGGCAGATTTTTTTACTCGGGCATTCAAAAGCTCGTATACCGCAAGCAAAAATGCATTGACCTCAGTGGCGACTATGTAGAAAAACAGGTAAAAATCTGAACTTTCCATAAATTTATACATTCATGGAATTAAACATGTTTTACACTGTGAAAAATCAAAGGGAAATCTTATATAAAGGATAACCCTCGTATATGTCCGTATTAAAGTAAATATAACTAAATAACTTCGTTTCGTCGTTCGACCATTACAGAGAGCGGACGTACATTACAGTAGCTCCAATAAATTCGGAGTAGTGACGTGTGTGCAACAATAATAATAATAAAAAAAAAACTGATTTAATATAATTTCTAGTGAACATCAAAGTGTGATTAAATGAATCAAGATAGAATGCGATGGAGATGGAAGAATTAATAATTAATACTAAAGAGCTGATCAATAAGATCGGCTCAGCAAAAGATAATAAATTAAAAATTCAACTGGAAAAAAATATTCAAGAAATTGAAGAAATTACAAAAAAGCAAAAAATTGACTTACAAGGAAAAATAATTGATTTACAAAATGAATTAATTAATAACAACAAGAAACAAATGCAAAAGATTGAAGAAATTATCTCTAAATCGAACATATCTTATGCAACAATCACAAAGAGTTCACCAAAAGAACCAACTAAATTTACAACAAAACAAGACTCAAAACACGCAATCATAATAGAGTCAAAAAAGAATGCTAGTGCTGAAATAGTTAAAACTAAAATAGCAAAAAATGTGAACCTAAACAAAATGAAAATGGGAATAATTAGTTTCAAAAAAATCGGAGAAAAAAAGAATCTAATAATCTGCGCAACAAAAGAGGAAGCTAAATTACTGTGCAATGAAATAAATAAGAGAATCGGAGACGAGGTTACCGCTGAAGAAATTAAAAAGAAACAACCAAACTTAATTATTAAGAGACTACAAAAAGGCATTACTGAAGAAGAATTAATCAGTAACATAGTCAACCAAAACGGACTAAATGAAGAGGACGAGACTAAAATTAAATTAATCAAAGAAATTAAAATCAAGAAAAGCAACGATGGAAAAGAGTGGGATACCACAAACTATATCATACAGACAACTCCTTCGATTAGAAGACATTTGATAGAAAGAAAAAAAATCAACATTGGATACAACAGAGTCAACATTGAGGACTGCAACCCACTAATGCAGTGTTACCATTGTCAAAAATTTGGACACACAGCACTACGATGTCTGGCCAAGGATCAACCACCAACCTGCTTGCACTGTTCACAAAATCACAACCACATTAACTGTAAATATAAAGAGACACCAATTTGCATCAATTGTACCAATTCAAACAAATTTCACAAATCAAATATACCCAATAACCACAACTCCAATAGCCACCAGTGCATGATCAGAGAGAAAATGCTTAAAATCGCAAACAGCCGGATTGATTTCGGCTGAATTCTGTATTTATTATCGAGGTTAATAATTTAAAGTATACCTACATCATTTACAATTCCTGTACTGTATTTACTATCGAGGTTAATAATTTAAAGCATACCTACATCATTTACAACTTATGTAATGTATTTACTATCGAGGTTAATAATATAAAGTATACCTACATCATTTACAATTTCAAAATTAATGCTTACCAATGAATGACTTTACATGCAACAATATTAACAATAAAATTCAAACAAAAGAACTCATACACGACTCGATCAAAGATCTCAACCAATTAGTACAAAATATTGAAAACACACTTACAACTTACCATGTGAACATTAGAAGCATCGGAAAAAATTAACTGATTTTATTTTATATTCTAAGAAAAAAATATGTTATTATGTAAAAAATGTGAAAAAATAATAATATATATTATGCAACACTTAAATCAAAGATGAATCCCACGCCACACACAAGATCAACCCTTAAGTGGCGTGGGAAGCGAATTTCCAAAAAAATAAACAATAAAAAAAAATGAATGTAATACTGTCAATAAAATATTAAATGTTATTATATTTGAATTAAAAAAAAAAAAAAAAAAAACTTAAATAATCAGGGATCATGGTACAAAGTTGAGTGTTGTAACAATCCTATGCAAATAATACTGATATACGAGTATTTTAAAAAGATGTGACAACAATTATGACGCAATATTTATGTAAAAAATCAATCAATGGATGTTACACTTTGGCGTGTTATACCGAATATTATTTTCGTTACTAATCAATCTTGAAAAAGTTGTCTGGTTTTTGCTCACCGCAGCTCTATAGTATACCGGTGTAATGCCAGCCCTCTGATGGTCCGCTGTGGAGTTTTTTTCCCGATTCCGATCATACCACAATAACAAAGAAGCTCCGCTCATTCTCTAATCGTGATGAAATTTTCGATACTCTCACGATATCAACTGGCGGAGACGGCGAGACAGTAGCGCATCTGAAAATGAATATTGAAACTTTATTTTTCGTCTTCCCATATTCTTTCTATATGCGAATCCAATGGGCAGGACGAATTGCACCCACGATGTTCTCTCAATTTCCATTTTGTAAGCTTTGCCCCGGGTTTTTCGCGTTGAGCCGCCGCTTAAGAAAAAATAGTCCAGGCATTGGGAGCATCGAGCTAATCATCCTATTTCCTTTAAAAATCCGTTTTTTGTATGTAAACAGGAGAATACCGACAGATGGTGATAGTAATTCTGAAGTTTCATCTGTGGGATTCTATGACACCTATTACCATAGTGCATATGGCTAAGCGCTGCATGTGGAGTGTTGATCCGCCTACTTCATAGACTACAGCCTGACATTCATGCATCATCCTTATTATTACAGGAATTTACTATGAATGGGTGGTCTTTAAGGTACGACTTTCGTTTACCACCAATTTTAATAAATAGACTATGACTGGCATTTTACGGGCTAGTGATCCAATTAACATCAACCTTGTATTGTAGAGCTCTGAAATCGATTAAAAATCTTTTTTCGTAAATCTCGGAGAACGAACCAATGACATTTGGCTTGCAAAGCAAACGCTTTGACCATTGAGCTATAACCGCCGGCAAGTCCATTAATAAATCGATGGTTCATGTAAATTTAACGCTTTTACTAAATTTTTAGTTGCGCCCCTGGACGAGAAGATTTCCCCGATAAATTTTTGCCCGCTCCATCGCGCTTCACAATTGTCTTTTCTCTATACCCATTACTACCAACACAATCTCATTTCTTAGCTTATCTAATCTACCCACTCTTCCGAGCTGTGGAATCGACTGCTGGCCGCCTCCGTCGACACGGCACACACCACTTTCAGTTCACTTTATTATACATAAAAAAAGATAAGACCAAAACTCGTTTGTAGCATTATAGACTAAAGACGTAAATTTAATTGTTTGGTCAATCTACGAGATGGTGCTCTAATAGAAAATACATCGAAAATCCAATTTTTGTATTATCTTTACTAATATATTAACATCCTCCTATCTAAAAAGGTAGTCAATAAATCACGTGTTGGCAGTATGAGTAGCAGATTAACAACACAAAGACATTTTCTGAAGCCCATTGATATATATATATATATATATATTTCGACAACTTTACAAACTTCTAGCCTTGACCTACTCACAGCATTCAGACCGGGCCAATCTCAATCGGATTCTCGGCAATGGGCAGGACATATCAGTCTAAGAGACGACGGTCAATGGGGAAGAAAAGTATTGCAGTGGCGCCCAAGAAATAAAAAAAAAAAACAAAGCATTGGCCGACCCCCTGCAAGATGGACTGACCACATACAGATAATAACAGTAGTGACCTAGATGCGGAAAGCAGAGGATCGAAGAGGATGGAGACTAATGCGGGAGGCTTACTTTCAACAGTGGACTGATACATGCTGATGATGATGATGATCTAATTTTTGAGGATGTTGTATTAACGGACTCAGACAGCTATTCGCGGAGATTTTTTATTCTGTCGGGTACAAAATTGAGGCTTAAGACGTGGACTGTGTTATATGTTATCACGAATAAGAGCTAGCGAAAAAAGCCCCCGCCCCCTCTTTGGAGATATTGATTCCCCAATCACGATAGCCATTAAATTATTCATCGCCAATAAGGTTTATACACTAATCCGGTAAAATCCTCTAGGCTCGGATGACTCGAATGCCCGACCGCACAAAAAATTATATTCTTCTCGGTAATGTAGTTAATATTTTTCCGCAGGTTTTTTTTATAAGAAAAATGACATTTACTAATCGGAAAATATTTTTGTTTCGATCACGTAATTGTGTCGGTGGATATTAAAAATGTTTTTTTTATGTTAACACATTCAGGAGAATACTGACAGATGGTGATAGTAATTCTGAAGTCTCATCTATGGAATTCTATGACGCTTACCATGGTGAATATGGCTAAACGCTGCATGTGGAGTGTTGATCCGCCAACGTCATAGACTACACCCCGAGATTCACGGATCATCCTTTAATATTACAGGAATTAACTATGAATGGGTGGTCTTCACGGAACGACTTTCGTCTACCACCAATTTTAATTAATAGGCTATGACTGAAATCTTACGAGCGATGGATCAAATTCACACCAACCGGTGTATTTTAGAGCTCAGAAATCGATTAAAAATCCTTTTTTATTTTAATATCCGTCGGGGATCGAACCCACGACCTTTGACTTGTAAAGCAAACGCTTTACCATTGATTTATGACCGCCGGCAAGGGTCTTTAATTTCATAGTGTGTTAAAAATAACTTTGAACTATTTGTTATTATACTAATTTAATAAACACATGATGTTAATTTGAAATTATAAAATAACCACAGAGTGTTATTAATATTACAAATTTGATTATTTTGAATAAATATGTCAAGTTATCGAGACGTCTCATTAAATTGTTGGAGTAAATATTCGAATTAGTGAAAGTTCCAAAACAATTTCAAATTGCTTATGTATCGCTCACAATAATTGTGTTGTGAAGGTCAGGGGTTGACTTACCCGAAACATAAATTTTGGTAATATTCTAGAATTAATACGTAACTAACTAAATATGAGTGGGTTGAAATTGAATGGCAACCATTACAATAATATATCGCTTATTCCAATAAGCGATGTCTTTACAAATAAATAAATATGTTTAACCTTGATTTAAAGTGGTTACTCGTTACTTCGTAACATGGGTTTTCATTTGTAAATGTAAGATATTATTTGTATTAATTTTATTACTAGTTATAAGGAGTTGTTGTTTTGAATCGGTATTCTAAATGTAATAGTACAGTAGGCACTTAAAAAATAACTACTTTTCTTGTGTTTATGGCCCCATTTAATTATATTTTAGAATCGACATTTTTTTAATGTAATTGCATGCAAGAGAGCGCAGTGCATGACTCTACTAGCCAGGTAGGCTGGACGCTGCATGCGGGAAACGTGTGTTGTGTTCGTGTTTGCGAGTCGGTTAGGCAGCTGTTAGGCAATTGCAAGTGTATATTTATTTGTTTCTTGAAGAGAATCAGATTGCATGAGGGAGAAAACACAAACAGGTGGAAAAGCATTCCTTAAAGCAAACCTTACCGGTGGCATTAAGGAAGGAACTATGGAAACTTACAGTTTTTGGTTGGCACACATTAGCCGTGTAGGGATGTTCGGCAAGTGTGAGACGAATTTTTCGGTTGTAGGTGGGTGCAGGAGGGATAAGTTCTTAAAATTCCGAAGAGCAGCGACCGTGGTCATAACGGTATAAAAAACTAAGTGAACCAATCTTACGTCTGTGTTTCATTAATTTCAGTTTAGACGTAAGAGTGTCATTATTTATCAAACGAATTACTCTTCTTTGAACTAATTCAATCAATTTTAGAAGGTACTTTTGTGGTCCAATCCAATGGTGACTGCCGTATTCAAGGATAGGACGGATTTGTCATTTATATAGAAGTATTTGTTGATCGTTGAAATACTGACATTAATAATATTAACAATAATTCACCTAGTTTTTGGAAGTGGGACTGGCTTTATACTGAATTGACTCGTAATACTTGAAAATGAACTATTTCAATAATATAAATTAACATCCTCCTCTCAAAGAAGGGCGTTATTACGTCGCGTGAGGGTAGGATGAGGAGCAGGTTAGCAGACAAAGAAGCACAGATTATATTTACGTTATAAACATTACAAGTTTGTGACCACGCGGTATGACATGCCACCCGGCCGCAACGCGGATCTTACCTTGCCAAAGGGTGGGGACCAACTGCCAGCCGTCGGCACTTCCGCGGCTCGTTTTTGGTCACCAGCGCCACCAGCGGCAAAACTATGTAACTAGCCCCAATGTTGCCATACATAAAGGTATAGCAAGCGACAAAAATACCAGACGAAAGATTGTCTATCGAAGTTTTCGGTAACAGTTAGGAAGGGCTACATCGTGCTGATGTCAATATAATTCTAAAACCGCATAATAATTAAAAAATAGTTATTTTACAGTTGCACAAACTTTAATATTCCATAATATAATTAATACGGTTGCGTACTCGAGACAAAACTACCAAACGTAATTGAAAGTTCTTGAAAGTATTGTTCAACATTACTGATCGTCTAGGGCCTAAGCAAAGGGAGCTAAACCTTTTTTGCGCACAGTTCCCACGTCGCCCTTTTTGTTTAAGCGCAACCTACGAGCGCCACTTTAAATATAATCAATTAATTCCGCCGGGCGTCCCTAATTAATCTCCCCTCGTGTTTTGATAGTGGCGTAATTTTGAAAGGAGAGCGTTTCCAAATTCAAATCCGTCCGGGCGACATATCATAGACTGTGGTGACAGTAATACTGAACCATTTAAGAAAAAAAAACAAAGATTACTATGACAGTTAAATAAATTCAATCAACTAGAGTGGCATTGTTTTTTAATATCACAAGCTAGGCACTCACTTCTTTGTAGTATCAATCCGGTGGATTGGTTTGCAGCAACAGAATCTTGCATCTCGATCTCACTCCTCTCGGTCCTCCGAAATCCTCTTCAGCTCAGCATAAGAGCAACAATTCATGTCCTCGAACACTTGCTGCAAATACTCCCGTCTAAGGCGTCCTCTACAGTTTCTACCCTCAACCATCTCTCTACAATGTCGTGAAGAAAACCATCGTGGCGCATGACGTGACCGATCCATTGGGCTCGCCTCTCTGAGATGGTTCTTATTAGGTGCCTATCTTCCTTGATTATCTTGAGAACCTCATTGTTCGTGACGTGGTCTCTCCAGGAAATTCCGAGAATTCTTCTGTATGACCATATCTCAAAGGCCTCTAGTTTTAAGCATCTAGGCACTCACACTGGTGGAATTAGGCTAATGTCTAAAAATTCATCATCATTCCAAATACGATATTCTAAGTGAAGCAATTTATTTATTGCGCTAAATAAAATCCAATGTTCAGAATGACAAAAATGGACCTAGTTTGCAGCCTTGTATTACACCAATTGAATTCTCGAATCGGTCTGTGGTCAAAGAACACCACAATACTAATAAAGGTCGTGAGTCTATTTTCCAGTGATACTATAAAGTATACCATCTACAATTTTTTCAAATATTTCTGTATAATAATTTAAATGAGAAAAATAAGTAAATGAGGATACAAAACACAGAAAATATACCCATGTCGTTTTTATTGCACTTGACGTTGATAATTGAGCAATTTTCATAATCCAATTGAGTCAATACATTTACATATATTATATACTTAATAAAAATGATCGTCTTGTAAAAATGGATTGGTAGTGTATTATATTATGAATTATTTTCAACATTGAATCAATGAATATATTGTTTTTACCTTCAATTTATTTACTAGTGTGTCCTTTGAATCTTAACCAAACTATAATGTGTATGGAAACAATTTTCAGTTATCCTATCATAAATATTACAGTAGTAATTTATTTGTGTGATGATACTTGTTTTTACTATATTGAATAAATTTAAATGTAAGCTTAGTAAATGCTGTTTCCTTATCAACTCCCTACAACAAAATGCCGCCATAGATATCTAACTTTGTTGTACAACACATAATCCCTTGATCCAGAAGCTTCGACGAGTTTTGTGTTTGAGTAAATTTTGTGGATCTAGATGGTCTATCAAGATAGCGAAATCTCATTATAAAAGAAAAACGCTTTATATTTGTTGTCATTTATATTTCAGAAAATATGTCCCAACCAAGTTAATCGTTGTTTCCTGACCAACTATGGCATGGAAGTCATTTCTTACAAAGACAAATCATCCATTCTAAAGACATGTTCTCCGAGTTCCAAAGAAGAGTAATGATTTCAACAACATATTTTAAATCTTAAGAATCAACGCATTGATAGGTCATTAGCAACAATACATATTTACTTAAATATATGCAGAGCTGACTTGTGGGTAGTTTGTTGGAAGATACATCGATGCAAACAGTCTCTTATGGTGACCGTACAGTAGGGAGCGAATATGGAAACATAAGCCGGCGTATCGCGAGCCAGTGGTTGTTGATCGGTGTCGCAAGTGTTTGTGTTTGAGCGATGTGTCTTATCTTTTGTCTGCAGAAAGAGGACATAATATATTCGGAGGTGGTCCACGCTGGTGGTGCCCTACCGCTGGTTTGCGTGCCGCGCGCGCCACCAGCTCCACGCCAGCTCCTGCTCCCCGACAACCAGGTGAGCCATCACTGACTTGATCCTCGCCAACATGTTCTAAAATAATATTTTGTAACTCACAGTTGTGAAAAATTTTCTACTCACAACTAAACGGTAATATGTCGATATCTTATTTGATGTAAAAGTGCTAACTTGTTACACAGTATAATTTAGCTTATCCCTTAAATACTTTTTTATGTAAACGCATGCAGGAGAGCACACCCGGTCAAGATCAGTGCACTCTACGACGCTCAGCCAGGGAGGCTGGACGCTGCATTCGGGAAACGTGTGTTGTGTTCGTGTTTGTGTGTGGGTTGGGGAGATTACAAGTGTATATTTATCTGTTTCTTGAAGAGATCCAGATTGTAGGAAAAAGGAAACAGACGCTAGAAGAGCATTCCATAGCTTACCGGTGGCATTAAGGAAGGAACTTTTGAAGCTGCCAGTTCTTGGTCGACATACATTAACCGTGTACGTTATTAACTGGATTCACATACAGATGGGATCTTAAAATTTCTTAAATTATTTTAATACAATGATGAGAGGATAATTGTACATTAACGTCAAATCTTCTGTGCAAGTAAATCAGTTAGTTAACTTTATTTTATTGTTACTATCATAAACCGTTGAGCACAGTATATCATGCGATATGCTCGTACAAAACTGAGTCTTGTTCGATCACCGAAATTAAGTAATATTTCATGCAGAAGATACTTGAACGGTGACCGCTTAAAGTACACATTGTTTTGGAGGTTGAATTAATAATATGGAATCCCAACAGCATTGACTGATTCAATCCTTGATATCGATGAGTCGATCAATGTAAATGTATTTTTTATTTATGCCGATTAACAAATATGAAATATGTCTTTAGCACTCCAACATCTTTCTCTCTAAGACAACGGGTTTGTATGGCGTACTTATATAATAAGTCGAGTTTCTTCAGTGTGTTTTTATAAATTGTGATTTTATACTCAAGTTTGGAAGCAGACGTACGTAATACGAGGGTTACCCGTAAAATTCAGGACTGTAGCGCCATGGGAACCTTATATTACGGATAACCCTCGTAATGCATATATGGTTTTCATTATTTATTTTTGACTCTTCTTTATCCTAGCTATTTTCCATCATCTGGGGTCAGCTCTCCTTGTGCACATTCGCCATGTATGTCTGCATTCTCGTTTAAGCCCAGGGTTTTCAGCTCCTTGTCTACAGTTGCAGTCCAGGTTGCCTGTGGTCTTCCAGGTCTTTTTCTCAGCGTGGGTATGTTGAGGGCTCTCTTCACCATGTGGTCCTCTCTCCGTGTCACATGCCCATATCATCTTAGGCAGTGTTTCCTTATCTTTTCAGGTATGTGGGCCACCCGAAATGAACCCCGAATATGCTCATTTCGAACTCTGTCCACTCTAGTCACACCGCCCGCCTTATTATTATTTAGTTCTATTGACTATTATTTACTTTTTTGCATTGTCTAAAATACTTTCACCTTTCTTTTTAACAGATGATGATGATGCAGCCTATGGTGGACTTTCGCTTCCGACAGGCGCCGGTTCCCCTCGAGCCGGAGCGGTTCTGACAAGGACGCCTTCATACAACAAACATTCACTGAGCAGAACTCAGTGCAAACGATCTACGCCGAGATCACGCACCAACCAGCACCCAATCAACCAAGCTTTGAACAACATTCAGGAGATTTACCAAAATTCAAGCGACAATCGTCAATAGAAGAGCTAAAATTTTAATACAACCAATAAATACCCAGTCACTTGAATCGTCTACGATTGATTCAGACTAAAAAAAAGTTTAAAAAACTATTTAAATATCTTAAATGATTCGGTGTAGGAATTCAATAACATTCTGAGCATAAATGAACATAAAACATAAAAACTCACACATAAATTGACAGCAACTCTTAAAGCATATTGAAAGTCACTTTTATTATCAAATAACAGAAAAATTTCAAAGTTCTCAAGTTCAATACAAATGTAGACCGAACATTCTATGAGACATTTTCTATAATTGCATTATTGTATTGTAAAAAATCAACCTCTAAATATACACTTTTTCGTGACATAATTAAAAATTTGAACTCAATATAATATGCTGGTGCCGATCGATATTATAGCTGTTTAAATCCATTGTGTGTAATTACATATTTATATTAAAAATTCTGTTAATTAACTTCTAACCACTCAAAACCATAATTTGAAAAATGAATAAATACATCGTTATATAGTTAAACTATTGATGTATATACATTTCAAATTAGCATTCTGGGTCATTATAAGTTCTTTAACAATATTCGATATGAAATACATTTTTTTATACTGTGGATTTAATTATATTTTGATATCCATCGACACATTTGTCGTGTATCAAACAATATAATACATCACTGACACTCAGGTTTAAAAACTCAAAAGACAAGATACTAAATCTCTAAGGAGTAAACTAATAAAATAACCTGTAACGAGTTAAAGACAATCATTAACCAAGCAAAACATAATTTCGATGTATTTTTGATGAAATTTAAAATAATATAACAGATCGCTCGAAACCAGATCCATTTAAATTATTATCATTATGTGTTATCATTCCAACTAGTCTCAAGGATAGCGTCATAATTTATTAAATAAACCAACCATATACTTGGCTGTGCTATTATTTTATATAAAATAACCATTTCAAAATCATGTGTTTATAATTAATAAAAGTTTAAAATGTATTCGTAGTTTTTGTTTCAATATAATTTGTATTAATAAATTATTTACAAATGGAGTAAGAGTAACCTTGCAAAATAATTTTTTATGTTTGTAAAAAACAACATTAAGTTAAGAAAGTTTATATTTTTTGTACAACTATCAGTATTTTTTATAACGGTCGGAATTGCTGGTTTTTATTTATTTCTCAAGCAACAATAATCAATCTTGGACGGTTTGATTCTTGAAGGGTCGTTCTTTTTCCCAGAAAAAACGCTCTTTGCCGACAATTGGACATCTCTCACAATAATGAGCTTTTTTATAACATGTATTATTTATTATTCTTAACAAAATATTCTTCTTAGTAGAAAACCGCGGACATGTTAACTCATTATTCATGCTTCAATTGACTACGTACACAATCTTTTTGCTCTTCCCCTATTCAATTGGATAATGTGGTCACCAAAAACTGTAGCTTTAACGAGTTCAGCTGTCAAGTTATCGTTTCATCCTTGAAGACATCTTTTCAGAACTGTCCTTTATTATCAACCCTTTCAAAATAAAGTTTTTTTTAAATAATATTACATATGAACATATGAAACATAGGATAGTAAATTCATTTTAATAAATCCAAGCTAAATCTTAATATTTTTTTGTTTTCAATAATCCGTTAATTGATCGTAATATTACTCAATGAATAAATAAAATATATTTCATTAATTTGGGGTTATCATAATACATTATATAATTTCACACAACACCTTTAAAGCAGTGTTTCATACAATGAAAACAAACAAAACGAATAACTCAACTCATTTTGAGTTAACAGAATTTTCAGCGTAGACTTTTCATTTAAAATGTTGAACAATATTTTTACGGCAACGTGAGATTTGTTCTTTTTTGCAGGAAGCACATTTCATGCCAGAGCTTAAAGGTGCGTCGTAAAGGTTAATTTAGTATGTAAAAACACTTTCAGCAGTCGTTCTCGGGTCCTTTGGGGGACCGAACCGAGTCAAAGAGTCAAAACTAACATAGGTCTTGTAAGGAAGACTTTTGGTAGAAGAGACATTAATCATACCCATCCCTAGCGGGGCCGAAGAATACTGAAGGAGCTCTTCTTATATAAATCATTTATCTTCATCGATTGAAATATCTTTAAGGGGAAGAATTGTAATTATTTTCAATCCTTTATTCTCATGTAACTTGCCCTTGCACGCTTTTTCTTAGTTTCAAAAAGCCTACATTGCTACATCTATATGAAATCACGAAAAATAAATTCATCCTATAAAATTTAATTTAAAAAAATATTCAAGTTTGATTGTATTTTTTTTTTAATATATTGCAATATTTATCACATTTATACGTACAAACAAATTCACAACAAACATCATCTCATATTACATTTGTCTCATCAATAAATAGAAATAAAAATAAAAAATATTGATGACAGAAACGTCGTATAACAATATATTTGCCTTAAATTTGTATGTACGTATCGATTAATTGAATTATTCAAGTTAAATATTATTTTGAATTACTATTTTGTTTCAAAAATAATGTTCTTTAAATATGTAAATATTCATGTTTATTTGAAAAATATTGTAACGTCAGTGAGTGACTTAAATAATATTTAACCATTTCATCAAAAGTACATCTTAACTAATTGCATTAAAAGAATTAAATAAAAAGGTGACAGGACTTTTGAATACATTTACCAAGAAAATGCTTATTCATGTTTATATTAAAAAATATTCGAAATAACAATTAAATACTTCATAGGCTTAATATACAATATATTTCATTGACATATTATTTCCCAGTGTAAATAATTTATTTATAAATAAATATATGTGTTTATTGAAATTATATATATACATATATATCTATATATACAATTAGTTTTATATATCTTAGAGTACTGTGTACAATAATTTTTAAATCTAGATTTTGAATACCTTATACTTATGAAACATTTAGTGATATAATATTATAAAGATACTTAAAATACATAGACGTTAATCGAATATTTCTTTTTAGCTGTAGATCATGTTTATACAGATTCTTAAATTAATATAATCCAGGGAATGAATATAAAAACGAATGTTATACAGAGAAAGAGAGAGATGCTCTGAAAGTATATGTTGAGTGTTAAAATATTTAGGAATTGTCCAGAAGATTCTAGAACATGGAAATTAAATTAAAATAGCTAGAAATTTAAATATCTATTATTTTCTTTTGAGAAAAAAAGATTTTTATGATAAATAAATTTATTTTAATGTTGAATAGTGAAATTATTTGTAATTGTTTCTGTATAGACATGATCTCAATTAAATAAGTAGATAATCATTCTCAATAATTATTCATAATATATTGAGTATAATGTATCGTCAATGAGTATAATATTGTATTGTGTATAATATTATATTGTGTATGACATATTGAGTATATTAATTGTAAGTTATATTGCGTATATTATATTTAATACAATATATTGCTTATTATGTAACTACATTATTTATTACACCTTCGAAAGGGTTTATTTGAATAGAAAATATTTTTATGATAGATTTATTTTACATGTAAATAAAATAATTATTTATTTCATAATACTAATATTAAAATAAGACGTGGTTCTCCAAGTATAGGAGTCTTTTTTTTTCAATGGTTGATTGGTTATTAAATCAATAGATTCGATACTGGAATGATCCAGATGAGTGCCATGATAGAATAATGGTTGGAAATACCAAAGAGTGAGAGATGTGGATGGAGTATATAAGGAGTGAAGAAGGAAATATATTATTCATGAAATATACATAAAATTAAACATTTAATTAAACATAATGATATGAATATAGAATGCGTAAGATAAATTGATTGTGTATAATATTATCACATTGTTTTATAGATATTTTTTAAATAAATTAAAAAAACATAATTGAAAGAATAACTTTATTTCAGCCTGCTTGTTATTATTGGAATTTTTCAATTATAAAAGATTACATTTTAAAAATGATTTTTTAATAAAAACTGCAGATTTATTTTTCTTTGATTAATTTTCAGGAAAATATAGAAATAACAACAAAATCTGAAGAATAATAAAGTTATAAAAATGTAATTTCTCAGGATGGTTCGTTATAAAAATATAAAAGATAATAGTGTGTGTATTTATATTCCATTATCTAAGCATTATAATACTTCATTGTACATTAAAATAATTACGTGTGGTCTAAATATAATCTGTGTGTGAAAAAAATAATATTAAATATTTACTTTTTAAATGGTTCATTAAACAATAGCATTTACTGATTCGTTAAATTATTGTGAAGAGCCACTTACAGATTTTTCAGTGTAATATACTTGTATATTAGGCATGTAATTCATAAGATCGTCACAGGGTACTGAATATTGGTTAATATGAAAATAGCCAATCTGACTATCTTGCTGATCGTCAGGCTTTATTTATATTTATTTTAAACTCATAATATAAATAAAAATATTTTAAGAATCAATCATATTGCCTAATAAAATAATCTTTTAATTTATAATATGTGTGACTCTTTTAAGTGAAATTTAATATTACGCTTAGTACATTTGGCTTGACTCAAGCTATGCATTTTTTGTTGTTAATATTCATTAAATGTATATTACAAATAAATACGAAATATCTGTACATCATTGGTTTTACATTCACAGTGAAAAAATAACAAAAATGTTTATTGAATATTTATAATTTAAGCTTAAAATACTTTATTTTTGATACTTTATTATATACTTATTACTGAACTTGATGTAATGATTTCTCGGAAAAATAAGTTTGATAAAAATATGTCTTTGGAAAACCGAAAAATCGAGAAACGCACTCACATCAAAAAATTGTTGTTCGATAGTAAAAAAAATATTAGCTATTGGAAAAAAAATATATTACCCGTTTTATGTGATTATAAAATGTTTTATTATATGTTAAATTTAACTTGCAAATATAGCAGTCTAAAGTGGAATAAATTAAGCTTTTGCCAAAGTTAGGAATAACGTTATAATCTCAACCACCACAAGTTATTTTTGAAAGTATCAAAATAATCTCATTAAATTACAAATGAGAGCATGTGTATGTTCAAGCGAACTCTAAATGGCTTATAGTTTTCATATAATTTTATTTGTGTTGTCATGTGAGGATGGCCCATTAAAGTTGTGTGGTGCATGGCTTACTTGAATTGGAGCAGCAGTTTTGTATTATAAATGATACAATATCATCACGATGAAATTTTGAAAAGCTAGTGTAATATTTAGAAGCCATGTTATCTCTGATTTATACAATTTAAGCACATTAAAATTTAAATGACAGCTTTTTAGAATCTGATTGAATTAAATAAAAAATATCGTGTGGACGTATTACTTCTAGGGACGTGAGTCTTAAGAAATATCGGCGTATTGAGAGCGGTGGTCAGCAAAAGGATCTCTCTTTCCAGTACTCCATGAAACAATTCAAACTTCACCTGAACACACCAGATAAAGAGATATCATCTACTAAGCTA
Organism: Glossosoma conforme; assembly: GCA_022606575.1. NCBI lineage: Eukaryota > Metazoa > Arthropoda > Insecta > Trichoptera > Glossosomatidae > Glossosoma > Glossosoma conforme. Next base: position 1,564,157 of record JAGTXR010000150.1, read on the forward strand.
ATTAAATTGTCTGTTTTCATTTTCAATAAATAATAAAATTGAACTGCATTGTACAATAATTTCTTTTTATATTTATTTTTTCTGAGGATCATCACATCAACGAAAAACCCTGTTTTTATGACGATAAACTAGAAAACCCTGTTTGTAGTGATAATATTTTCCGAATTAGATGCGGATATGGCATTATATAGGTTATTAGTCGATGCATTATTGCCAAAAAATATTTTTAATTATTGTATTAATACAGTCAGGATGTATTGACATTAATAAGTCAAAACATGATATAAACATTGTTTGTTTATTTTGAAATATATTTCAATGTGTTTTGTACAATAGTGAATAAACTGATTCAAATTAAAATATATTCAAATTACCTACTTAATGATAAAATAATTGGGCTCTGTATACATTGATGAAAAAAACAATGAATTATATTTATTTTGTGTAAAATAATGTTATTTTTAAGTATGAAGTGTTAGGCATAATGATAAAACATACAAATAAGGTTTACTTTAACCCGATTATATATTACGCATTTATGAATTATTGATGTTAATGATGTTCATTGATATTTATATAACATTGATAAATATATATATATGATAAATGTTCACAAAAGACTGTTAAACTAAATGCCGTAATCGTTGGAGTTCGTCTACATGCTAGTAGATGAAATGTGTAAGTCGTCTTAACTATAAGATTGATGTATAATAAATTAGATACTTCATAATACTCTTATTTAAAACATGGAAAGAACAGGCTATTAAATTGTAAATATTCGGATAAAATCTAAACGTAAGACACTTTTTTATTTCGCAATTTATAATTGTGATATTGACAATTTTAAATTTAAAAAATTACGAGCCGTCTCAATTTTATTACAGAGAGAGTAATAAGATGAAAAAATTATACGTTTATCGGTAAATTGTACATGAATTATAGGTAATGAAATATTTACAACTTATTATTCGACGGCTAATGAGTCGAATTAACCATAATTTATGATTGTGTTAATTAATTACTGTTAAGGAAATTATTATTTTTTAATTGTGTACAGTTGGCTCGCGCACTTACGAACAAACTCAAAGATGACAATCCTCGAAATTGTTAATACGACTCTCACAACCGTATGCAAAGACATTCCTTGTCGTAAGGTAATTAACAACACGCAATAATTTGATTGAATCTCAATAATATAAAAATACAAACATGTTATTTGTAATAAAGCGATATCTGTAATAAAACGAATGTATCAATAGTATAAATACGTCAAAAAATATCAAGTCATTAGGTAAAAGAATTGGTCTTGGTGGACAACGCTGTGGATATAATAAAACTTATGTGAATAGTTCACGGTTCGAATCCCAGCGCCCGACGAGAAAAATGTCATAAATATGACTTTTATGCAAATTTGTATGTGCGTATAAATTTATTAATTTAACATCCTTTTGCAGAGACGTTTCTTAATACATGAGGTGTGTAGAGAGCTGAGGCTTCCTCACTTTAATCATTATACAGGAAAGTGACTATGTATTTTAGTTTGGTTACCTCAAGAAAAATCTCTGTATACGAGTCTTATGTTGGTTGCCTTAAATCAAGGAACGGTGTCATATGGATGTCACTTTTTGATTTGCTCGAATGACACATTTGTAATATAATGACCAACAATTGGTCTAATACGTGTGCATTTGAAAAACGTTCTCTATTTTTTAATTGTACGATTTTCTAAGTTACGTGAGCCAACTCCATTGAATTTTTAGCTACTATTTAAAAGAGTTTTACGATCCATTAAATGAATGTATACTTATAACTACCCGTCGCACGATATTCCCCGGAGACTTTTTGTTCCGAACATGAATCGGTAATTGTTTATCTATGTACAACTTTCTCTGACGAATAAATAGAAGCGTACTTTTATAGATGTAACACTTGTTTGCTTTCAAACCCTTCCAATATCATCCAGAACCAATAAACCACACATTCAATCTTGGTTTGCAGCAACAGAATCTTGCATCTCGATCTCCATTCCTCGAAATTTTACTTTTTACTTGAGATGCAATCATTTTTTTTTTGCTAATACATGGGATGTCTTTAAGTCCTTCATTATAATATATATTATTATTTACCTAAAACCAAACACGCAATATTAGTCAGTGAAGCATAATGACGTTTAATTTACGTAAGCACATTCTGAAAAATACTTGTAGACTATGAAAAAATCGCATACGTTTGTCTACACATTACGCCGGCGGTCATAGATCAGTGGCCAAAGCGTTTGCTTTGCAAGCCAAAGGTCGTGGGTTCGATCCACGACAGAAAAAAAAGGATTTTTAATCGATTTGTGAGATGTAAAATACCCCCGGTTAGTGTGAATTTGATCCCTCACCCGTAAAATGCCAGCCATAGCGTATTAATCAAAATTGGTTGTAGACGTAAGTCGTCCCATGAAGACCACCCATTCATAGTAAATTCCTGTAATAATTAAGGATGATGCGTGAATCTCGGGCTGTAGTCTATGACGTTGGCCGATCAACACTCAACATGCAGCGATCAGTCATATATACTATGGTAAGCGTCATAGAATTCCACAGATGAGACTTCAGAATTACTATCACCATCTGTCGGTATTCTTCTGTATGAACGCTTTGACCATTGAGCTATACCCGCCACACATGTGGTATATTGATCCACTTACGTCATGGACAACAAGCCAACACTCACACACCATCTATTTTTACCCGAAATTACTTAGATTGGGGGACGACTTTCATCTACGAATCACGGGACTAATTTCATCCAGCACAAATTTTAATTCACATTTACTCCTATTTTATGGATTAGAAATCAATTTCACACATACCGAAGATATTTAAGTACAAAATATAAAGCATACAATTTATTACAAAACGTTTTCATTTTGAATGTAATATCCATTCGTGATCATAAACAATAAAAATATACAAAGAGTAATACATGTTGATTCATTTTTACATTTCTTCACTACATTGAAGCTCTAAATGTAATTTAAATCAAAAAAATCTAAGAAACTGTATCACCACATTGCCATCCTTTCAGTTCACATGTACTCGTATTAATCGAGGGGTAGATCCATCACGTACGGCTGCCAAACCAAGACTGAGCTCCGCAGGCAGCTCGCTAGGAAAGGGGTTTGGAGTGGGGAAACCAAGGTACACTACAGAATCGCGGTATCGTCCATAAGAGCGCTTTTCGAGACTGTAGCGCCATGGGAAACTTATTTTACGGATCACCCTCGTATTATATATGAAAATCTTTACTAAGTCAGAATAGTCAGCTTCTCTATAGCATTGACGATAACGCTAGTGTTGATAATAGAGAGTCATATTGAAGGTTTTTTCCTTTGTCCCTTCACGCCTCGACACTTACAGATATCCAGTGTATCCACTCTAACGAAGTTTAATCGCTTTTCATTGGGTTGTAAATGCAAATTCAACTCGGTGTATCCTATGATACTGAAATCGCAGAGTCGCATTGGTAGTATGAACGATATTTGTCCTAGAAAAGTTTTGATATAATTCTTGGTAGAATTCCATAAAATCAAAATGAAATATAATAATGCTTTACTTGTCTATAATGCTTTCCTTTTACAAACATATGACTTCTTCTTCTTCGTGTCAGTGACGTCAAATTATTTTTTCCCAGTATCTGGCAACATCGGTAGCTCGTGTGTTGCCCAGTATAAGGTCCTGAGATGTGCAGCTTGTTGGGCACATGGAGCAGCATCTTAGGTGTGAGGCGGTCTGCAGGACTCCACAGTCGCACAATAGTATCTCACCCTGCCGAAGCATTCCCCACCGCTCGAGGTTGTCCTTTGTTCTACCAACTCCGGTTCTTAATCTGTTCAGAGATTTACAGGTCCCCCAGTCAAGGTTCTTGCCAGTTGGGAGGCCTTCCTTTGGAGTAATGAAATCCTCTGATGTGACTTGTTTCCAGAGCTGGAGTCTCTCATTTTCAGGGCCGGATGTGAGAGGTTGTGTGGATTTCAAAAAGCCGCTTGGTGACTTCAATCTTGGTGTTGGGAATCTGATTATACAAGCAGTGTGACGGTTGGTTGATTACCTTACGCATTTCTTCGGCGCATATGACTTTGCGTCTTATGTGTGGTGGTACGATGCCAGCCAAGGGGTATAGTTTAGATATGGGTGTTGAGTTGAGGCAGCCTGTGATGACTCTGCATGCATCATTCAGGGCAGTATCCACTTGATTACAGTAGGCTGATCGACCCCACACTGGTGCCGCATATGATATATACATATATCTCACAACCTACACACACCTACTCACTCACACCTTGCCCTTTATAAAGACCCACACTATATTTTCTAATTGACTTGACAATGGCTACCAGACGTAGCCAAAACATGTCGCTTAGTAATTAAAAATATGGAATTACTTCTACACAATGTGTAGTTATTGTTTTAATTTTATTTCATTTTCTTTGAGGTTCATGGAATTTAGAAGAAGCAAAAGTAACAAATTTACATTTCAACCAATTCAATGCTAATTTGATATTCCTATTGTTCAAGTTTTTTATTAATTATTCCGAATAGAGGAACAAACAATGTATTAATCAACGCCTTTATAACGCATATACATTAAATTTATAACAAATAAATGTAATACCTTAACCCTTTCATTACGGCTCGATTTGAATACAAATTACAGGTATACTGTCAATTATAAAACAAGTAGTTGAAGCATAAATGTAATTATCTGGTCTATTTTCATATATTACATTTGTTCTTATATCCTTTAGCTTTCATATGACGCATAAAAAACTATTCAAAGTTAGTAGCAAAACGTTATATCCCGTCAACCGATGTCACCGGTCAGAGAATCTTATGACGACATATGCCAACAACCGATGCGAAAGGGTTAAAGGTTATTAGCTGACAATACTTGATGAAACTGCATAATCATAATTATATATTTTTTTGAAAACTCGTCTTTCATATAATTTAAAAAATACAGATCTTTTTATTCTGTTCTTTAAATATTAAAAATAACATAACAAATTGACATAAAGCTTAATATTAATAAAAACAAGTTTGGTTTGTTTTATGTATAATATAATTTAATAACGTATTTTCATAGTTGAGAAAATAATGAAAAATATATTACTAAGTGGATGATAAAATACACAATATAAAATTCAAATTACAACGACTAAGGTTTCATTGCAATTTCAATTTACTTTAGACAAACTCTCCAGTGGAAACTTGAAACAATGAGCGGGTTTGAAAAATGAGTCGACATTCTGCGGTAAAATATATTGAATAAAGTACACATTAGATATGCTGAATTTCAAGTTTCTTATCATCATCATCATCATCAGCCTGTGTCCGTCCACTGTTGAACGTAGGCCTCCCGCATGAGTCTCCATCCTCTTCAATCCTCCGCCTTCCGCATCCAGATCACTCCCGCTATTCTTCTTAAGTTTCTTATACAAATATAATATTTTTTTCAGAAATCGGAGCGTCCTACAAGAACAATAATGGCATTTAATTTTTTCTTTATCAAAGAAAAAAGCAACAAGATAAGGTTTTGGTTCTCTTAATAATATAACGCTGAACTGAGTCGTATTATTGCTGTGTAAAAAAATAAACATTATTCCCACATAGCGTCTAACTTAAATAGCTGAAAGAAATAGAGACCACCGTAAGGCATAATACTCTGTTGGTATTCTCTTGTACGTGTATAAACTCATTTAAACTCAATGTTTGTATTTAAGAGCAGGATGCCCAGACTATAACTACACATTGTCAAAAACAAATCAAGAATCTATCTAGAAATGCATGAAAAAAGCGCGGTTCTCGTTCGATCACAAGTCAAGCTAAATTGAACGCAGGTTAAAACTTTCAAGGGTCACTGCTGTGTGCCTCGGGAGCGTGAGATTCACTGTCAATCTTTTTTACAATTAAAATTAACAAGTACTTTAAGATGTCTATGATCTCCATCTTTTTAAATATCTTAGCTATCGTTCTTGAAACATGCATGTTTTCAGGTAGACTCTTTATAGAGAGGTGAATTGAGACAAGGCATTTACAATTGCAGTTCACACAACAGCAATATTTGTGGCGATCATATTTTCCAACAAATATATTTAAAGCATGTAACCTCAAGCGCCTTTTAACACTTTACGCATGAATATATGCCAGCAAGTATTGTAAATATTATTTAAAAATTTCATTTTGTTTATATTGTTCTCTTCTCTCCTGAATACAGATCTGCTCAGGGAAAACAAGTTTTCGATTTTGCATCGAGCCCAGCACGCTCTGCAGCAAAACAAGGATTTTTCTCGAACTGTGCGGTTGCCTCTCAGATAACATTTGTTCGCCGGCCTTAAATTTGATCACAGACCCTCGCTGTATGAACAGAGAGAGAGAGAGCCCCGTTGGAATATCCCGGGAGATTTTCTCGCCGGAATGAAGTATCGGCAAAAAATGTAATTAATATTTAATTTGACCAGATTCCGTTTATTAACTTGCCGGTACCGGGATTAATTAATATTCAGGGAAGTTGTAAGGAGCGCTGGAGTGGACCCGGGTATTTTATAATTAACAAGATTATTTCAGGGCTTAATTTTTAGATAGTCTGATGCCTATTTATTACAGAAGGGAAAAAATATCTGACATAAAAATCGATGTCCAATTTAAGTACATAAAATTAACATAAAATTAACGCTATATTTGCTTTATACTTTATACCTTTTTACAATAATAATTACCATTCAAAATATCATTTTCTTTGAGTGAAAATATTTTTAACGGCATTTACTCTCGGTAATAAATTAATATGATCCATAAGGCTTATTAGTGCAACGCTAGGGTTATTTTTATTTATTTATTTAACAGAGTACAAGCTCCAATACATTATACATAAATTTATAAAGATACACTTAGCAAATGAATAAAGCATGATTACAGAAGTAGGAATAGTATCAGATCTTTTATCAAGGAATTACAAAATATATTTTTAATTCTAATTCAAACTAACATTTATAAGTGCAGAGTTGTAAGTGTATTGTCACATTCAGTGTCCATGATCTCATACTCAGAACTAGTGTCGAAATATTTCAATGCAAATTGTTGGACTAGGAGGATCCAATTAAACCCAAGTGTACGTCTTTCTCGAATCTAGCCTTATATATATTTCATAGTGATACAGTCGCTAGTGCACTTATTAATATACTACTGATTGTATGTATTAAGTATATAATTGTGTCAGAAACAAAAGGGTCAGATCCTGTCTGCCCAGAAATTGGCGACGTGGATGGCGTTACTCCCGGCCATCATCATGTCTTCCTGGGTGCAGCTTCTCTAACACAGCACACTCCAGAAGGTGCGACAGGGTCTGCTCCACGCCATAGTCATATTCAGTCGGTCCGCTGAAAACTGCCAGGCTTTCATTTGCGTCCTCGTTTCGCATACTCCGGTCCGAAGTCTGTTAAGGGACCTCCATATATTCCACCCCTGGTCGTGTCCAGGGGCCAGGTCCTCTTTCGGGGCAATCCAATTGTATGTATTATTAATTCAACTTCAATTTATTTTTCTTTTAGAAACATTACAAATAACAATATTTAATTCATTTCTAAAACAGGATACAGGATAAATAAGAATTTATAAATAACACAATAATAATAGGATCATTTAAAAAGTCCCGGAGCCTTATGAATATGTATCTAGATACCAATATTCTTTATATGCATAATGCGTTAAAAATAGTTTTGTTTTGAAATTCTACATCAACATAATTTGGAGTAAATATTCCAATAATGAATATAAACAATTTTGATATCAACCGACGCATATATATTTGATTGTAAATTGAAATTGTTTCAAAAGCACTTCTTCGATCAAAGAATGTAGCATTAGTCGTATACTATGACATTTAAGATACACAGCATGTCACTAATTAGGTTGAACCACCTCTTAAGCATTAAATTCTCCAGATCTTAAAATGACTAGCATCATAAAATGGAGATGATAATCGTATTGAATTGAATTACCAAATGAATTGTTTTTAAAAAAAACTGCAAAATCTCATTGGATCCCATCTTATTATGAAAATGAATTATTGCGCGAGTGTTTACATGAAAATATACATCATATTTGAAGGAGGGTCTTGACATTTCTTGAAGTTTTCTACGCACGCTTCATGCTCAGACTCTGTTGAGTTCCAATCTTTCAATCCGCCACCGCTCTGAAGCCTACACGGGTTTTATATCCGGAAAATCCACCCTCGGACCCTCGTATGAGCAGTGGCGTATCGAAATAAAAGAGATTTTTGTCAGTAATATTCAAAGTGATAAACAATGTATTTTAGTAAGAGTGACAAATAATCAGTGAATTCTCCCATAACTTTTTCAAAATATCGAATGATTAGCTCGATACTTCCGAGGCTAAGTAGTACTAAGATACAGCTTAACATAAAATAGCAACATATAAGAGGTTGAAGGAAGTTCGCCACATACGGCTAAGCCCAAAAGCCACAATATCAAATCTGGCCGCGAAAACCTAAGAAGTTATTTATATAAGAGATCATTACATGAAAAATCGCCGTAAACATTATAGGAAATATCTCAGTAATAAATTTAAAAATATATGCGTTTCAGGGGGGTTGACGAAATATAAATCTTTATTCCATACATAAAGATTCTAAAACAAGAAGTTGTTAACCGAGAAACACGACATTTTGAGATATTTAAACCTTTATTATACTCGATGAAGCGACGGCAGTAGCTGAGCGGTCATCGTGTTGGGCAAGTAAATGGACATGGTGTGCAACTGTACAAGGTTCATGGTTCAAATCCACGTATCCCTTAATTAATTTATGAGAGAAATGTAAAATAATAGGTTTTTTTCTGTGAATTTGTATTTATATCAATTTTTGAGAAAGCGGCAAATATAGTGTTCAATAAATAATTTAAAATATCTTTACTCGTAAGAGATTACTTTTTCAATTTGTATTTTTTAACACATAATTCAACCTCAACAGACTTCGGACCGGAGTATGCAAGACGAGGAAGCAAATGAAAGCCTGGCAGTTTTACAGCGGACCGACTGAATGTGTCTGAATGTGTGCGGCGTGGAGCAGACCCTGTCACACCTTCTGGAGTGTGCGCTGTGTCCGAGTAGCTGCACCCAGGAAGACCTGATGATGGCCGGGGGTAACGTCATCGACGTCGTCCACATCTGGGCAGACAGGATCTGACCCTGTTGTTTCTGACATGATTATATATAACACAAAATTTCAAAATTAATTTTGTCATTTGCTTCTCATTTCAGTTGGAGAGAGAGCAGGAGTTGGGGAGATTGCGTATATTGATGTGTTTCTTCAACAGATCCAGATTGTATGAAAAAAAAAACGTAGACACATGAAAAGCATTCTAGAATATACCGATGACATTAGAAATGAAATATAGAATCTGGGAGATTTTTTATTTATATTCATTGACCATGTATAATTATTTAGTAAGTGTGAGACCAGTCTTTCGATTGTGGAAGTAATGTGAAAAGTATAAAAGAAAAACTTTATGATCTGGCTATTTATTGGATATGGAATGATGAAATAAAGAAAAGAAGTAATGATGTTGGAAAACAATTTTGAGCTCGTATGTGGACACGCCACTGGTCGCATCGTCAGAAAAATATAATAAATATAAAAATGTCAATATAAATCCCATGGTTTAGACTCGTCGACTGATGGGGCGACGCGGTGCGCGCGGCGGCCGCATATTTATGGGGCGTTTTGCATTTTTACGCGCCGCGAATTCCGGCCCCGGCCCTGGCGCGCCGCGTATGATGACGATAAATATATCGAGCGACGTTTTTATTTTCACTTACATTTAAAAACAGTGTCGGCGCTAGAGATAAATAAAAAAAGTTTCCGATTTGTTTGCGGCCGCTGCGGGGCGATAAATCGGAGGCCGCGGTCCTCTCGCACTCTGTTTTTCGTTTTCATTCCATCAATTTCCGTTTTGTTTACATAATACAGTTGGCGTGAGCCGTACCTTAGCACTAAATGTACTAGTTGTTGGTATAATAGTATTGTTTTCTTAAAAATGATGAATAACAAACATTCAGTTCCGCAACGGATGCTACCGCTACCGTCTCTTGGTGGCAAGAGAAAGTAGCGAGAAAAAGAGAAAGGGTAAGGATAGGGAATGGGAATTGGAAAGTGGTAAAAAAGGAAGAGAGGAAAGGATTTAAAAGGGGAATGGCAAAGGATAAGGACAGGATTGGGGTAAGGGTAGGGTTATGAAAGTGGGTAAGAAAGGCTAGGAAGAGATGGAGAAGGCTAAGAGAACAGGGAAGGGATAGGAAGAGGGAAAGGGAAGAGTAGAGAAAGAGGAGGGAATGGAAAAAAGAGAGGAGAGCATGGAACTAGGAAGCGAAAAGGATAATGTTGAGAAAGGGATAAGATAGAGGACAGAAGAAAGGAACGTATATGGAAGAAGAAGGGGAAGGGGTATGAAAGAAGAAAAGGTGAAGGTTTATGAAATTAGGGTGGAGAAGGAGTTGGTGAGAGGAAATGGGTGGAGAGGAGGTGGGTAGAGAGAGAGAAGTATTCCAATTTTTTTATTTAGATTCTCTTCGAGAGAATCCATTTAATTATTTATGCGTATTTTAAATGATAAATGCAGTTTTTTATTTTCATTTAAATATTATTTATTACGAAATAATGAACCATAATATTCCAACAAACATTGTAATGCACGTTGCCGTCATTATTGTTTAACGGCAGTTTCGCCGCTGTTTACGTCCATGCAAGGTTTACAACGTGTCATAATTGCGGCCCTAACAACTAACTTGGTTCCTCTTCTGACCAACACTCGCTGCACCGGCGTCCAAGGCAACTTCGTATGTTTCTATTTTACATCCAGTTTTATGCAAAATAATTTATTAATTTTTCTTCTAATTTCCGACTAGTTGAATTGGCAAAACTAGTCACAGCATTGGGCAAATAACGTATTGTACAGTCTTAGGTTTGAATACCTTAATCTACAATTAATTGATGAAAAAAATGTCATTCAACATTATTTCTCATATGTGTATAACTAGAATTTAAAACATACGATTATTATGACAGCAATATATGTGAAACAAGCAATTATGTTTAAATTACTTTTTATTGATAATGTATGAAGAATTGTTTTTTTTTTGTATATATTGATATCACAGACGTATTTGCGTTGAACGGTTTATACCTAAGGTCCAACAAAAGGCTGGACTAAACTAAACCGCGCCATTTTTTAGTACAGAATTGTGCTGTTGAGGGTTGGTCAAGGTTTCACTTGGTCTCTCTTAGTAGCGCTCTCCTGGCTGTGGTCTACAATCTTACAGTCATTAGTATTTAAACATGTCGAAGTTGTAAGTTACATTCTTGTATTTTCTCAAGTACGGCGGCATCAGATTCCTTGCTCGAAACAGCAGGGGCTCCTTCGATAGTATCTTCCGAGGAGTCCTCTTCGATGGCCTCACACGAAGCGGATTCTTTGACGGCAGGTTCGGAGTATCTGCTGTCACAGTTAAGCGACATCGACACAGGAATGTTGACAACTTCAGCGTGGGTAGCCGGAATTGATTTGCACGCTCGAGGTAAGCGCCTTCTGCGGGAAGTCGGCAGACTTGTCGGGTTGGGTGGAGGGTCCACACCAACGGATGTCAGAGCATCATCCATCCCGCATCCAACAGCTTTTAAGAGACTCTCCAGCAGCAAACGGTGATCGTCTAAGCGACGATTTATTTGCGCGATATCACAATCGCAACAGTTCGCCATCCTGTAGGTAGGATGACTAGACACGTCCGCCCGGTTTGAGTGTCGAGCGACGAATGTTGTACCTTCTTCGACCACTGTATCCTTCAGTAGCGCTACCAGGAAACACGATTCTTTTGTCGAACGCCCCTCATCAGCGGCGCCACAGGAAACGACACAGTTTTATCGTCAACTACTTTTTTTTATATATTTAAATTTAAAATACGTAGAAAAAATAGTTGCCCATGGCACCCTGCAAGTTACACGCAAGGTGACGAACAGTTAAGGAACATAAGAGTCTATTCAATAGCAGACTCGTTAGCCGCACTCCGCATTCGACAATACCCTTGATGTAGTTTAACAGCGATGGATTATGAGAACCAAGTTGTAATTCAGGAAGGTACTCCCAAGAAATGGCAAAGACTCCCAGATGACAACACATAACACGTCCCCTGCTCTCAAAGATGATTCAATTCAATTATTTTATTTTCTTTAATAACATTACAAAATATTTATATTTCAATTAATTATTAAAGTAATAATAAGTGTGGCATTGTAAAAGTATTGACATATTTAGTGTCAATGACTTCACACTCAGAGCTAGTGTCGGGGTACTCACGCAAATAATTGAACTTGCAACAACAAAAACCATGTCATAAGTATATCATGTTTGACACACAAATAACACGGCATTATTGTTAGAAAATCAAACATCCGAAAACATTTCGTATCAGTCAACACCAGCACTGAATCTGAAGCAATATTACACTGAATATGTCAATATCTTCACTCAAGTTGGTTTCAACCACTATTAACTGCGATTCTTTCGTCTTACACGTATGCAGGGTTGAACGATGGTCCTTTCAGGCCACACTTCAGGCTCCATTAGAGATGATGCACTCTATCAGAGAATTTGTCAGTGGCGCTACCAGTTAGTTTTTGTTGAACCATTATGAACGATGCAATCGACGCAAGATGGCGCCAACTGGTATTAATATATTATTGTAATAAATACAAGCTCATCAAAAAAAAAAAAAAAATATATATATATATATATATATATATATATATATATATATATATATATATATATATATATAATACGATTAATATGACATATATTGTAAGCAATAGTGATAGTATAAAGTATACCTGCCTTGTGTGAGGATATACGACAGGACCGGAGTGCCGACCGCTCGATTTTTGCCAAAGGGATTTGCTCATTCGCGGCACGGCGGCGGTGTTTATCGCAAATTACACCACGTCGCTCGGGGCGGGAATTAAAAAGAGCGCCACGTTAAAAAATGAACGTGTCGGCCCCAAGTACTGATGCGGACCTGAGCCATCGAACCGAACAACATATATATAAATTAAAAGTTCTCAAAGCGGTTCGTTCCGCTTGCATTTCATATATGTTAATCTGTTCACAGCGTATGACCGCTATGTGTGTTCTATTGAACATGCCCTCAGCTCGTATGACACGCATAGAGGACATGAAAGTGTCGTCACGCCGCAATTGAAAGAATAATGATTATTGTCAAATCAAACCGAAAATACAAGAAATGTCCATTCAATCTGTAGTTCGGTTCGAGACCCGAGTGGTACTTACTAAAATAAATAGACTTTCGGAAATAATAAGATTAAACTTGTGAATAAATACTGACTGATTGAATAATAAAAGTAAAAAATAATAATAATATACACACTCTGAATAAATACTATAGAGACATCTATCGTTATACGATGGTAACATTTGTAACAATGTTATAAATGCAAGATTTTCGACGCATCGATTCGGGCAGTCGATGATATTTTTTCTGAACGAATTGATGCGTATAAAAAGAATTTGTTGCGTTATAGTATGTGTATATTTAATTACTTACAATATTGTAATATATTCAATTATATATAAAAGTAGATAAGAATATTGAATTAACAAAACAATATTCTAATAAATAATTTTAAAAATACAAAAAATGTATTGTATTGTATTTTATTATTGAACAAATTACTTATTTGATTAGTTAATAAATTATCAGAACCTATATTTACAGTTGAAAATGCGACAACAAAATCCTCGAAAAAGCAGCCGCGTACAGGGTATGTTCGCTAAATTTGGCGCCGCAGGCAAAAGGTTAAACATCTTTAATCTAACACACACGGCAGTTAAGTACCTGCACAGGATCTTAATACTCTAATAACTTGAGTGTATTTTTTTAATATACGCTGTTCTCGCAATGTGTTGATGATCTTTGATGATGCCTTTCAAAATACAGCAAGACGATATTAACCCTTTCGCATCGGCTGGCGGCATATGCCGTCACAAGATTCCCTGACCATTGACATCGGTTAACGTGATAAATCGTTTTGCTACTTTAATAGAATAGTTTTTTATGCATCATCTGATAGCTGAAGGATACAAGAACCAATGTGATATATGAAAATTTACCAGATAAGTACATTTACCTGTTAGTCTTTTCTACCGTTATTACCTCGGTCACTGCTCTTCGCAAGTTAAAGAACAAATTCCTCCTGCACCCACCCACAACCGACAAACTCGTCTTACACTTGCCGAACATCCATACACGGTGAATATATGTCAACCAAGAACTGGCAGTTTCTAAAGCTCCTTCCTTAATGCCACCGGTAAGCTATGGAATGCTCTTCCAGAGTCTGTGCTTCCACCTTCCTACAATCTGGATCTCTTCAAGAAAGAGATAAATATACACTTGCAATCTCCCCCACCCACACACTCACACGCACACGAACATAACACACGTTTCCAGCATGCAGCGTCCAGGCTCCCTGGTTGAGCGTCATAGAGTGCAATGGTCTTGACCGGGTGTACTCTCTTGCACGCGTTTACATAAAAAAAATAAGCTACAAATACTAGATTTATAATTCACAGTATAATTTGTATTCAAGCCGAACCGTAATGAAAGGGTTAAGTAATTGAAAATATAAATGCACAACTGATTTATAAATATACGCAGAAAATGTACGCAGAGGGCCTTTGTACTTCTTCGACTGTATAATGCTAGGGTCAAGTAGAAGCCGCATAAAGTAATGACATGTAATGGCGGCGTGTATGTAAGTATTGAAAAAACTTTGTATATGAATCTTTTTGAAAATATTAAGGTTTTATTTTGAAGTAAGCACGTTCTAAGGAAATATTCCAAGGCTTGTTTGTGGGTTACGTTAGTTGAAACTGCCGTCTCCTAAACAGAGGCCATATCCTGCCTATTTGCTGACTATCTGCCAGCAGTGTCGCTCTATGTTCAAAGCGTTTGCTTTACAATCCAATCGTGGGTTAAATCCCCGATGAAGATTAAAAAAAAAACGATTTCTATGTTCTAAGTTACCCCCGGTTTGTGTAAATTTGATGCGTCACCTGTAAAATGCTAGTCATATCATATTTATAAAAATTGGTGGTAGACGAAAGTCGTCCCGTGATATGTGAATAATAAAGGACGATGCGTGAATTTCAGGCTGTAATCTATGACGTTGGCAGATCAACGCTCCACATGTAGCGCAATATGCATCATGTTAAGCGTCATAGAATTCCACAGATGAGACTTCAGAATTACTATCACCATCTTTCGGTATTTTTCTGTATGTTTTAACATAAAAATAATAATAAATCCAACGCGATCCATTTAAAAACAAAGTAAATAAATAAACATTTATTATTTTTAATGGATGTCAAAGTGAATGCTGAAAACATTGAAAAAAAACTGACTTATCATTCTAATATGATGCAAGCTCACTAAGAATTGTCCGTGTATAACCTTAACGATATTGATACATATAATGTTATTTATATTAACGCAAACTATCACATGTAAGATATAAAAGCAATGGCTAAAAATAGTCATATATCTCCAAGTTAGTGCCAATAATATAAATAATCATATAATATTCCGGAGATCTGCAGCGTCGACGCTATTTTAGTACAAGTTTTACTTTTATTTTAAATCAGGTATAAAAACAAGTAATGCTCTTCGGAATAAATCTCCCCGATTTTCTTTGGTGAAAATAGAATTGGATATCTTTATCCTTGGTCGCCGACCCTAAATCACTACTCTATGGCTTATCTGCTATCTCACATAAAATATTATTATTAATTTTCTTTGTGTTTATCTTGATCTTTTTATTATTCTCTAGCTGTTTGGCCGACCATTATCATCCAGCTTTTCTATTAAATAATTATTATTATGGCCGGCCGTATATCAGAATTACTATTCGGGTTTAATTGAATTAGGCGTTTCGTTATTCAATTACGCAAAAATGAATTAAACTTCACGGAAGGCTCATTAAATTTTCTTCATCGAACACTTCATAATGTCAAATATCACGTCCACGATTAAAATAACGATCGTATGATAAATTACAAAATATATTTTTTACTCACATTAAAATGATAAATACTCACCAAGAATAATTAAAAAAAAATCCAAATAAATTGAATCCATTAGATTAAATACACATTTAAGTGTTAATGATTGATTTTGTTTTTATATATTTTCGCTGTGAATTCTACGTCACCTGCCATTTTTTAAGAATGGGCTAAGCTATGCATATGGAGTATAGGTTCTGAATTTTAACGTCAACTAGGCATTCACGCATTATCTCTTTTTAGGGGATTTACTACGAATGAATGTGACTTGAGGTATGACTTTCGTCATCAATTTGAGTGTCAATAGTCTAAGAAAAAAAAATCCTTTCCCGTTGTTAATTATACATACATTAATATAATAGGTTGGTGCAAGAGTTTTGACCGCTTATTACATATACAATTAAACAATTTTTTTTTAGGTTTGCATTATTTATTTAACCAATTATGTAATTTCCATCAGTTCTTATAACCTTCTCCTATCTTTCTATCGACTTATTAATACCATTAGTGTACAATTTCGTGGATTTTGATGCGAAAAATGTAGTAAGGGATGTTTTTACCTGTTCTATTGTATCAAACATTTTATCGTTCATTTTTTTTGCAGTGATCGGAATAAATGAAAATCGAAAGTAGCAAGATCTGGAGAATACGGAAGATGCTTGATAACATCCCAATTCAACTCATATAGCTTGTGTTGGGTCATCATCACGACAACGCGCAACCACATGTGGCATGATGACCGAAGACAAGGTTAATGAGTTGAATTGGGATGTTATCAAGCATCTGCCGTCTTCTCCAGATCTTGCTCCGTCCGATTTTCATTTATTCCGATCACTGCAAAAAAAATAATGATAAAAATTTTGATACAACAGAGCAGGTAAAAACATCCCTTACTACATTTTTCGCATCAAAATCCATAGAATTGTACACTAATGGTATTAATAAGTTGATAGAAAGATAGGAGAAGGTTATAAGAACTGACGGAAATAACATAATTGGTTAAATAAATAATGCAAATCTAAAAAAAAAATGTTTAATTGTATAGGTAAAAAACGGTCACAACTTTTGCACCAACCTAATAATATGGATTCGGCATTAAAATCACGGCAACCTGGGTTTATTTTTATTATTTATTTTTCCATTTATAATATTCATTCCATATCTGGAATATATGGTCACCACAAACTGCCGCTACTTACTTCAGCTAGTTGCCACTATCTCTCTCTCGTCTCGAGACATCTCTGCATCTTAAGACGCAACTGGAAACATAAATGGTTTTCGACGAACTCCAGGTCGTCGAAAACCGGTCGACTCAAAAGCACGGCAGCTATAGTATCTAAAACATACTTTTGTGTGATTTGCTATACGGATGATAAGCTATACGCTCTCGCGGCCTGGACCACTTCCAAGCGATACACTATTAGCAACAGACGGTGACCTATCCATGTTTTGGACGCTCTAATGTTGCTTAACTTTGGTGATCTAACTACTAAAACAACAAAGAAGAGCAGTTCGTTTGATAAACAATGACACTCTTACGTCTAACCTGCAATCAATGGAACACAGGCGTAAGATTGGTTCTCTTGGTCTTTTCTACCGTTATTACCACGGTCGCTGCTCTTCGGAACTTAAAGAACTAATTCCTCCTGCACCCACCCACAACCGACAAACTCGCCCTACACTTACCGAACATCCATACACGGTTAATATATCATCATCATCATCATCAGCCTGTGTCCGTCCACTGTTGAACTAATATATGTTGGTTAATATATGTCGACCAAGAACTGGCAGTTTCTAAAGCCCCTTCCTTAATGCCACCGGTAAGTTATGGAATGCTCTTCCAGAGTCTGTGTTTCATCCTTTTTACAATCTGGATCTCTTCAAGAAACAGATAAAAATACACTTGCAATCTCCCCAACCCACACACAAACACGAACGTTTCCTGCATGCAGCGTCCAGCCTCCCTGGCTGAGCGTCATAGAATGCACTGGTCTTGATCGGTTGTGCTCTCCTGCATGCGTTTACATAAAAAAAACGTGCTATTGTCATAAGACTAGAAGTATAAAGCTTAGAAATCAATTTTCCAAATGTAATAAAAAAAATGCGTACATAGCCATTTTAAATGTGTGTATGTAGTTATTTTGAATGTAACAACACCATCACTTTAGCTCACAATAAGTACCAGAGGCAGGCATGTTCGTGAACCTAAATATCCCGCTATATTTAAAGTTCCCTGGCAGGCTAGGTATCCATTTAGCGGCATCCTGTATTCAATTAGGATGTTACTTACCTAACTAAATTAGCAACTTCTGAATGTTCGGGAACTTTGGGTATTACAATTCAGGAAGCCAAAATGTTCCTTTACTTCACCATCATAATTTCGGCCGACCGTCATTAGAGCATGCACGTATCAATAAAATTATACTGTTCCGGTCGTTTTACATTTTTTTCGAACAAGCCCATTGTGATAATATAAAATAAATACAATAACTTTTGTCAATGGAACTAAAATAAGACTAATAATGTTTTTTTTTATATAAACACATACAGGAGAGTACCGACAGATGGTGATATTAATTTTGAAATCTCATCTGTGGAATTCTATGACGCTTACTATAGTGCATATGGCTAAGCGATGCATGTGGAGTGTTGATCCGCCAACCTCATAGACTACAGCCCGAGATTCACGCATCATCCTTATTATTACAGGAATTTACTATAAATTGATGGTCTTCACAGGATGCCTTTCGCCTACCACCAATTTTAATTAATAGGCTATGACTATTTTATATATGAGGGATCAAATTCACAACAACCGTATTTTAGGGCTCAGAAATCTTTTTTTTTTTATTTCCATCGGGGATCGAGTCCACGACCTTTGGCTTGCAAAGCAAACGCTTTGACCATTGAGGTGGACCCGCCGGCATAGTTTGCATTATATTACATTTGTACAATAACATATTTTTTATTAATCAAATTTGAAAATATTAAATATCTGTATATGTTGGCACTTAGAAGATTGTAAATCATTGTTTTATTCTTCATAAGTTTCTATGCGTTGTTTCTGATGGTTGAATGTGGTGGATTAGCTTAACCGGGGGCAAATAGTATTATGATATGAAATATATCTGTAGCATAATGATATCATATCCTTAAATTAATTAAAATGTATAAAAAAAATATTATAATAATGCAGTTTCATCGAGAATTATCAGTTGTTAAGCTTAAGTTCTGTTTTATAATATCATATTTTTTGCTACCAATATTCGGTCTATATGTAATATAGATTTTTCTATCCATATCAGTTCAATATATACAACATATGGTTACCAGAAATCTCCGCCACTCAGTTGCCATTGACGATATCTTGTTCCATAACATTGCTGCACCTGAAATTTCAGCTGCCCTTTATGACGTACAAAACTAGGAGCATGGGGACTCTTACACCTACTCATCTTAAACTTGCCAAACATCTATACACGGTTAATATATGTCGACCAAGAACTGGTAGTTTCCAAAGTTCCTTCCTTAATGCCACCCGTAAGCTTTGTAATGCTCTTCCAACGTCTGTGTTTTCTCCTTCTTTCAAGGTTCTAGATCTCTTGAAGAAGATAGTTAAATATACACTTGCAATCTCCTCAACCCACATACTATATACAATTCCTGCATGCAGCATCCACCCACCATGACTGAAAGTCATACAGTTCACTGGTCTCAAACGGTTGTGCCCTTGTGCATGTACATAAATAACTCAAATAAATAATCTTAATGAAACATAGCTTAGAGCTGTACTGTATCAAAAATATATAATATTTACGATGGTTTGTTACTTATATTTTACGGAGCACGCATAATTAGTCTGATGCTCTTAAGGCCTGGCACATTTAATCGCAAAGGGTGCTCTATCCAACAAACGATACGCTGTAAGCAACAGGCGATAACCCATTAAAGATTTATTCCGCGTCCAAATTAGATAATCATTGGTGATCGATCAAGAACTAGGTTTACACTATCCTATTGTCGTCGTTCGATAAACAAGTAAAAATTACATTGTACGCTGTATTTATAATGGACATTATTTTAAAATGGACATTCCAATGAATGAATTGAAAAAGTTCAAAATTCAATGCATATTGATTAGAGCGCGTTCTCTTTGAGTTGCAAAGTCCGTTGATATTTTTTTATTAATTAGAAGGGAAAGTGTACACTTTAATTTACCGCTTCGAAAGACTTGTATTGATAAAACCAACGAGAAAATCAATCCATGGTATTATAAAACTTCAAACAAATATTTATTCATTTTCATTATAAAATTGAAAAAATGTAAGTAGTCTATATTGTTGTTAATAATTTGAAAAATGTGGTAGATTTATATGTAATGTTGTATAGAGAATATCAAATTATTGTTCTTTATCAAATCCTTTCTTATGTATGCGTGGTTTCAAACTAATTGGTAATATTGTGGCTTTTGGGCTTAGCCGTGTGTGGCGAACTTCCTTCAAGTTCCAAGTAAGAATTGGTTTATTCAGATTATCTTTTTACGAGCGTTATTGATTTATGTCTCCATGGCAACCAGATACTCAAATTTCATTCCGGAGAATCGTCGGTATGTTCTAAGAATACAGTAGGTATGTTCTAAGAATACGGTAGGTATGTTCTAAGAATACGGTAGGTATGTTCTAGAATTGTACCCCCACGAACGTGTCATTTCGTACTGTGGTCGTCCTTGCTTGTCTGTACAGGTTTTAAAGTATGAGCTAGAGGTAGAAGCCATTCTGTTTCGAGAATCAAGCCGTCATTCTTGTTGATGTTGATGGGATGTCTTTTAATTTCAATAGCTTCCCTTACTAGGCGTGCATATTTTCCTTGTGTTCGAGCCACGATTTCGGGTTCAAGCAAAAACTTATGTCCCGTTGTTTATCGAGGTATTCGGTACCAGTTAGCAAGAGCTTTATCGTGCTGATGTCGGTAATTAGTAATACAAGTGCATTTGCTGTAAATTTGAGTAAATATGACTAAAATATATTTTCATTTAAGGATAAGTGTCGTGTCTCAGACTCGCAAGGATCCAGACAAAAATCTCACGTGTAGTTGCAAGGGTGGCCAGGTCGGATGCATAATCCACGCATCGACTTGCCTTATCGCGGCGCTTTTAAGAAAATTAAACTGGCGATGGCAAAGCTCCTCTCTCCAAAGCAGACTACATACTTCAATCACATACATGATTTCAGTGCCATAACAAAAAAAACATATATTTGGATTTATATTTAATATTATTCGTTATTCAAAGAACACATCTCTCTTATTAGTAATTAAATATACACATACTATAAAACATCAAATTCTTTATACGCATCAATTCGTTCAGAAAAAATATCAGCAGAAGCGGGATGCGAACCTGCGAGCCTTGGAACTAACCGTTGCTCTTTTTCATTACCCTAGACCACTCGACCATCTTCTGCCCGAACTGTTGCGCGAAATAAGTTGTATTTATACCATTGTTACCATCTCTATAGTATATATTCAGAGTGTGTATATTATTATTTTTTATTATTCAATCAGTCAACATTTATTCACAAGCTTAATATTATTACTTTCCGACAGTCTATTTATTTTAGTAAGTACCACTCGGGTCTCGAACCAGAGGTATAAATTATTTGATTTATTATAGTATGTTTATATTTAATTACTAATAATATTATTATATAGTCAATGATCTATAAAAGGAGATTAGAATATTGAAAAAATATAATAATATTCTAATAAATATTAACAAATCCATACATCTCTCTTGTTCACATCTAGATGTCTGATATTCAATTTGTAGAATACAGACGTTCTGTTTACTAACTAAGCCATTTTTATCATTACCATCATGATCACTGCTATTCTGAAAATTTTAAATCGATCTTGTGTCCATTTTTTCATAAAAACCAGACCAATGCAAGTCGTTACTGAGAGTCGTCGCTCGACACTCAAACCGAGCGGTCGTGTCTTGTCGTCCTACCTTCAGGATGGCGCATAGTTGCGATTGTGACATCGCGCAAATACATCGTCACTTAGACGAACACCGATTGCTGCTGGAGCGGCTCTTAAAGGCTGTTGGATGCGGGAAGGAGGATACACCGACGTCCGTTGGTGTGGCTCTCCACCCAACCCAATAAGTCTGCCGTCTTCCCGCAAAAGGCGCTTGCCTAGGAAGTGCTAGGAGATTCCAGCTACCTTCGCGGAAATCGTTACCAGTCCTCGCCAAGTTTCACCATCACTCAACTGTGACAGCAGAGACACGGAACCTGTCGTTGGTGAAGCCGTTACTTCAAGTGAGGCTTCCGAAGAAGAGGAATCCTCGGAGTGTGCTATGCAAGGAGCCTCTGCTGTTCTGAGTAGGGCTCCAAAGAAGGTACTCCAGCTTGTGGTTCGAGGAACTGGACGCCCTGAACACTCACTCCGTGGATGCTCTCTCTCTCCCACGAGCAGTCTTTTCGGGGAAGTTTACCACTCGGATATGAGTCGCGCCTCTTCTAATGGGAAAAGGCGTTCAGCATGTCGGGTGATCCGCGGTTCTGCAGCTCCTTCGAAGAAGGTTGCCTGAGTGAAGATGGGGTATCTTCACGCCAAGGGTATTCACCCAGATACAACAGCTGATGAATTGCAGAGCTTCTTGGCAGCAACCGCTGCATTCAATCCCTCCTGGATGACCATCAGGAAGATTGTCACTAGACGGACGCTGTCAACATCTTTCAAAGTCGGGGTCATCGCGACTTCGCTGGAGTCTCTCATGGAGCCTGAAGTGTGGCCTGAGAGGACCTTCGTTCAACCCTGGATACGTGTAAAACGAAATAATCACAGTGAACAGTGGTTGAAACCAGTTTAAGTGAAGATATTGACATATTTGGTGTAATATTACTACAGATTCAGTGCTGGCGTTGTTGGATACAAAATTTAGGACGTTTGATTTTGTGACAATAATGCCTTGTTATTTGTGTGTCAATCATGATATACTTATGATTTTTGTTGTTACAAGTCAACTATTTGCATTAAATCTCCTAACGCTTGTTCTGGGTGTGGGGTCATTGACACTAAATGTGTCAATATATTTACAGGGCCACACCTATACACTTATACACTTATAAGTAAAAATTCTTCAATAATTAATTAAGATGTAAAAATATTTTGTAATATTATTGAAGCAAATAAAAAAAAAATTGAGTTACCGAGTATCCCTTCAATATTGAAATAAATTATGGTCCCTTAACAAACTTCGGACTGAATTCGCAAGACGTGAACACAAATGAAAGCTTGACAGTTTTTCAGCAGACCATCTGAATGTGACTGCGGCATTGAGCAGACCCTGCCACACCTACAAGAGTGTGCGCTGTGTCCGAGTAGCTGCACTCGGGAAGACCTGATGATGGCCGGGAGTAACGACATCGACTTTGCCCACTTCTGGGCAGACAGAATCTGACCCTGTTGTTTCCGACACGATTATATATATTGAAATATGTCAAAGGTTTTTCCAATTACTTTAATCACACATTTTTAACATATATAAATAATTAATTTCCTCTCAATACCAATTCTGACACGAAACTAAACATGTTTCTCATATATATCATCCAATTATTCCGATCATATAGTACATCAACGACCTAAACAATATACAGCCAATTCTCTTATAACGCACACTTATTTATAACATAGGTTTTTTTTTAAATAATGTTAGCGGCGATTTTTCATATGACGGTTTTGTATGTTGTTATTTTGGTTTAAACCACCTTTAAAGACTTAATGATCTAGATTTTGGATGCGCTGGGCTGCTATGCGATTCTCTTAAAATTTGATAAGCAGATTGACTGTACTAGTGATTAGTTAACGATCTGTCAAGAAGATATAGAAAATACGGTTATACCATAAAAAAATTTCGTTGAACCTACAGTCTTCTAGAAAACACACGTAGTTTCCGAAATTACGGCATCGGCAACGTAGGTGTTGTATTTTTTCCATTATTCTTATAGCGGAACATTGTCACTTGCCCTCCCCGACAGCCTATCGCAGGAATGTCACACGACACTCGGAATTGCACCTTTACACGTATTTATTATTATTCTTTACTCTGAATATCAAAGAAACGTTTTTAAATAATACGGAACGTAACGAACAATCGCAGTATCACAACAAGCTTGTTGTTTTTCTTTTCATATGAAATAATGTATTGCTTTATATCGTCAAGACTATTGAGAGAAAAAAATATTTTAAACCATTTTTATTTTAGTATTTTCTACGGTTGGTTGTGAACATATGCTCCAGAGATAGTTAGATCGCCAAAGAATATAATATAAAAAATTATCTTGTTATATCGCACGAGGATATAATTTAAGCGATTATCTTGTTATTAAAGACTTCTCCGTAGAGGACCATGCATTTCAAAATATGTTCTGATATTTTTAGCTCAAGTTTGGGAAAAATAGTTTGGGATTAGACATACTTACCTACTGCTGATGTGTTGAGATATACCTTAACAAAATATTACCATCAATTTTAATTTAAAATATTATCACATATACATAAAATATCATATATTAAACATGTCACGTATTACGTACGTACTAATTAACGTATCTGTATTAAAATTTGAATCTACGATTAAGAATTTTATATATGAGACGCGTTGCAGTATTGTTGTATTGTGCAATAGAACAATATGCTTGATAGAATAACGAGAAAAAAGTAGAGATCAAGGATTTTGTGAAAATGAAAAATTTGACGGATAGAGATCTAGTGATGCAAACATTACTAGAATTATTCAGTAATAGTGGCATAAATGTGAGCAAAGAGTCTCCGCTTGCGCAATTTGAAGCGATGTGCTCCAGTTAGACAGCGGGTAAAGGAGAACGACCAAAATAAAAGCATATAGGATCACGTGCAAATGAAGATACGTAAGAGAGGTCTGCAGTTCCACGGAGGAAGGTGCAAGGTATTACCCAATATAACCTGTAATAATGATATTCCAGGTGTGAGACGTGGTGTTGCACTGTGCAAGGGAGGGACAATGAGCTGCCTCGCTGGCATAATAAATCGACCACGTGCATGCGGGAAGGTCATGTTTCCAGCGCGCCGTAATCCAAATCTCGCAAAGGATTTCCTTGGTATATTGCCATTTCCTTAGTCACGTAATTTTAACATTTCTCGCGCTTGGTTTTGTGACAACTTTTTTTGTGTGGCGCTGGAATTGCGTGATTTAAGTGTCAAGATACATTAACGAAATATATTTTCAAGCGAATAATTACTAAATTTTTATACGAAAATATTCTCATAAAACCAGCTGCTCGTTGGGTGCATTTTTTCTAACAAATTGCACATCGTTAATATACAAATAACACCCTTCAAACTCGCACATTAAGTACAATTAAGTATGTAGTTACAAAAATGTTTACTGTCTTGTCTGATACAAATACGTAACTAGTGTTCAGCAGGCCTCATGATATATGTATAGTTGAATCATCAACGTCACTATTGTTCAAGCAAAATAATAGCGTTCTGTACGCACGGGCTGTAATGCAAGTTTTTCATTTTTTTTCGTTTCCGTTTTAGAAGATTTTTTTACAAAAAACATAACAGACGCGTACGTGATGACTCCCGGAAATTTCATCGTAATCGATTGAGTGGTGTAGTAATGCATAAAACACTAACAAATATCTATTGATGTAGATGTGCAAACGCTACATAGTATACTAAATATATATTTAGTATACTATGTAGACTGAATGTTTCTGAATATTGTTGCTCGATCTTCGGTTAAGCGTAGTCTCGGTGCACACCGTGAATCCCCGTCTTGCTGGTTGACAGGAGCGGACGAGTGACAAGCGGCCGCTTCCGATGCCCCGAACGTAGTCGAGGTAATGCAGAGCCGAATCACTGGCAGGGCGGCGTAATCCGGCCCCGGGAGCAGAAATTATATTGAATAATCCTGGGATTAGCGCCCCGAGTGGGACGCCAGTTTTGTGCAATTTAGCAAAAGATTAAGCCAACGAGAAAGTGTAACTCTGACTTTTGAGTCCTCCGCCGCCTAGCTTGTAGCTCCTCTTCCCCCAGGACGCGGCGGATTTATTTGTTTGTTTATTTTATGGTTAAAAATATTATTGCTGCGGACCGCTCCGTGCCATTTGCATAAAAGGCGTCTAGACCGGTTAACCGGTTTATCGCGTGTTAAACAATAAGAGTGTTTCGGTTAACAAACTACCTCCTAAGAATATATATATATATTACATTTATCTGTGCTACAAATAAAATCATAATTTTCATCATTCTTCCAAATCTGCTTCGGTGCATGCTGTAAAGCAAAACCTTCTTATTCATAAAATATTTATTAACAAATATATTGTATAAATTATTTCTGAAGAAAATATCAGGTTTATAATTACTTCCTGTCAGATATAACATCGATGAAAAGAAAAATAAATAACACTTTAATTTATTTTAGTAGTTATATTAACATACTATTCAGTTAATCATAATATCTAAGGAAATAGGCTTCCGTTGCCAGTACTTATTTCATCCAAAAAGGCTGGTCAACTCTACGTACGACACACACTAAGCAACAGGAGGTAACCTATCCATTTTTACATATCCGTCAAGTATTGCTTAATTATGGTGATCGTACAACACTAGCGCTTACAATATGCCACTTTAAAAAAAAAAACATTATTTTTATTTATTTAAATACTAGCTGACCCGGTGAACTTTGTTTCACCCGAAAGGCAATAAATGAGCAGATTTTGGATTTTATTAAATTGAATTTTTCGGTACATATGATATCGTATATTTGGTCTGGTTGAATTCTATTGCAGTAATCGACGAAACTTCAGCAAGTAGTTGTCAGCATTTCGACGAATCGTCAAACGATATGCGTTATAATTCATCAAGATTAGATTCTTGGTAGTTTCTTCACCTGAAATTAAGACAATAGATTTTAAATTTTGTATGTAAAGCTAACATCCATATTTGTAGCATAATTATAAAGGGGTGAAGATAAATGATTTTAAATCGTTTGCCGGTTATTTGTCCAATTTTTCTTTAAAAAACATCTTAATCTTTAAGTCTGTTATTTTCCTGGTAATAAGCAGTGTAATTGGTCATTTATTGGAAACCTAAAGCAAAACCAAGCACTGAAAAATGTATGTCATGACGGAATCAAAACTATGATATTGATTATATATATATATTGATTACTCACCATTCAATGGATTTTTCATTTTGATATTGAAATAATATCCATCTTCTCCTTGCCAAAACATCAGTGGGTATTGCAACGTGTCATATGAACGACGTGTTTCAGATATCTGTTGTAGTTGCCCAGTATCACGACGTGTGTACCAGATGGTCGTTTATCCGCTCTGATCATGACTTTGTAGACCTCGATCAAGTTCTGCCTCCATATTGTCATTGAAGTATATTTGTACAAATTTATGCTGTGCATCTTCGAGAGGTTGGAATGATCCGATTCGATGGTGAATCTGTCCTTGTATCTACAGAATCAAAAGCAAAGACAATATTACTGATTTATAAACACTTTTTTTTAAGAATTAGCAATCATAATTCAAAGCAATAAGTGTAGTATGTTATTCTGTTAATTAGATTGTGTGTAAGTACAAAAATAA
Organism: Glossosoma conforme; assembly: GCA_022606575.1. NCBI lineage: Eukaryota > Metazoa > Arthropoda > Insecta > Trichoptera > Glossosomatidae > Glossosoma > Glossosoma conforme. Next base: position 1,592,009 of record JAGTXR010000150.1, read on the forward strand.
ATAAATAAATACCTTAAATGTCGGATTAAATCCTCGTCCATTCTAGAGTTCGTGTAAACGGATCGCTTTGGCATATCGTAAAGAGACTTGTCAATTTTGTCGCTGGAGGTGTCTCAGCACGTTGAACAACATTTGAAGCCGTGAAATAAACCCAATGACCATTCTCCAGATGCACCGCCAAATGCACAACAGCAGTATGACGTTCGTGATAAGCGATTGCGAATATACGCCAAATCACTTTGTACCAAACTTGAAAGCGCGCAATTTCATCGTTGGTATTCGAGGTTAGGATGCCAAAAACCGCCAAATCGCTGCCATACATTCTACCCAATGACCATTCTCCAGATGCACCGCCAAATGCACAACAGCAGTATGACGTTCGTGATAAGGGATTGCGAATATACGCCAAATCGCTTTGTACCAAACTTGAAAGCGCGCAATTTCATCGTTGGTATTCGAGGTTAGGATGCCAAAAACTGCCAAATCGCTGCCATACATTCGTAATGTTTCGATTCCTAGTTCCATGATGGCTTTTTCGTGAAGGATTCGATCGTTTTGGTCGCGAGTATCTACAGAATCAAAAGCAAATACAGAATTACTGATTTATAAACACTTTTTTTTAGAATTAGCAAACATAATTCAAAGTAATAAGTGTAGTATGTTATTCTGTTAATTAGATTGTGTGTAAGTACAAAAAGAAATAAATAAATACCTTGAATGTCGGATTAAATCCTCGTCCATTCTAGAGTTCGTGCAAACGGATCGCTTTGGCAGATCGTAAAGAGACTTGTCAATGTTGTCGCTGGAGGTGTCTCAGCACGTTGAACAACATTTGAAGCCGTGAAATATACCCAATGACCATTCTCCAGATGCACCGCCAAATGCACAACAGCAGTATGAATTTCGTGATAAGGGATTGCGAATATACGCCAAATCGCTTTGTACCAAACTTGAAAGCGCGCAATTTCATCGTTGGTATTCGAGGTTAGGATGCCAAAAACCACCAAATCACTGCCTTACATTCGTAATGTTTCAATCCCTAGTTCCATGATGGCTTTATCGTGAAAGATTCGATCGTTTTGGTCGCAAATATCGGCACAATAAGCTAACAGAAACTCTAAAGTTCTTGAAACAAAACGTCAACCGATAGACTTCAAAATATCTATGTAACCATAGACAATAATAATATCATTTGTCAGATTCCTTGCCTTTTGTTATAACATTTTTTACAAATAAAAGATTAAACTGATATTTTAACTCATATTTATTTTGTTTTTTACTTTTTTTTCCTGTCTTTTGTTTTTTTTTGTTTCAAAATAGTCCGTACCTTACGTAGGTACCTACTTACAATACCTACTTTTGCGTCATTTTTAGTTATGGCGTTGGCTATAGCAACATTTTCTTCAACTGACATCTGTCAACTGACAATAGTCTTGTTTGAAAACATGTTTACGTAAATGTTCAATATTTTTTCTTAATCAAATCAATTTTGAGTATACCATGGACGTTTTTGGGTTCTAAGCTACCTTTCCACCAATTTTCAGCCAAGTCGGTTAGGCCGTTCTTGAGTTATAAAAACAAATATAACCCGACTTTCTTTTATATATATAGATATTTTCTACACTGAACAAACTTTTTAATAGAAATTACTCAAACTACATAGATTTTGTGGTGCAGTTTATCTTCATTTTTTATTACGTAATCAAAAAAGTGAATTTATATCATAAATAAGCATAGCTTAAGGACAAAAAAATAAACCTTATATAATTACTAAATACATTTTAATATGAATAATGTATTTCATCGTTATAATAACTTTATTTCCATTGTTATTGTTTGTTGATTATTGCATTGTCCGCGAAACGGCTTGCAAAGTGCCATAATATATCTATCGCCCCTTGTAAATTTATAAACCGAAACCAATAGGTTATCTGAGAACTTAAGAAACTGATACCCGAAACTTGTTCGCAGGTAACGACGTTATGAAATACACAAATAGCGAGCTTTGTTAGCTGTGCGAGGGCTTAATGGTGGCGAGGAATCGTGCACCGTGAAAACCGGAAATCAATGAAGCTGTTGTTTCATTGTTAAAATAAAATATAATATAAATGGTGAATATCGAACATTGATATAAGAATTTTCATTTAAACTATCGTCATAATTTTGTATATCATATATATTTTCGTTGTTTTGAACCATATGTAAAACCGCAATTTTAAGTTTGAAATGTGTTCTAGATATACAGGTGTTCTAAGTCAAGGCATAGGCAATCTGAGCTTACAAAATAGGGAAATTGCTTTTTTCGGTAGTCGTGTGCTCCATATATGGATCGGATATGGTGAAATAATGCTTGAAAGATATTTATAAGTATCCCAACTCAATATAATGGAGTAAACGAGAAACAAAGAAATTTTGTTTTTTAATGGCTCCATAATCATCGTCGTCATCATCTGTTAATGTATATTATATAAAGCCATGTTGGTAGGTACATGTTTATTATATAAAGTAATATGATAAAGAAATGTTTTATGTATTGCAGTTGACTAACCTGAAGATATATCTATATATAAATATCGATACTCTAAGCTCTGCTGAGTATGTTCTATATGTAGATTTATATATTTTTTAAGAGGTGATTTTATAGGATGTTGAAAAGACTGCTCTAGTAATATCTGAAGAATATAGAAGTATGTACCATTTTTGAAGCAGTGCAAATTATATATATACATATATATATATATATATATATTTATATATATATCCCATACACCAAATACAAGTTCGAAACGCTTCCGATAGGTCTAAGAACTGGCAAACGAAGTGTTGACTGACCCCTGCAAGATGAACTGACGCAATAAAAAAAATAGCGGGAGTGGCCTGGATGCAGAAGGCGGAGGAAGACGATTGAGACTCATGTGGGAGGCCTAAGTTCAACAGTGGACGGACACATGCTAATGATAATGAAATCAGTGTAACAATTTTTGAAAGTAATACTTTTTATTTTAATGTTTTGTATTTGTAGAATTATCCGTTTAATATGAAATACTAGATTTTTTTTTCAAATTTATGGCTTCTGATAAAATTATGGAAAAGGAGAAGCAAAATTGTAGATTAGCAGACATGTAAATCACTAAGCAGTTTGAAGACTAAGGTCACAATAACGTGGGACAAGCTGCTTCTATGTGCAGTGCTGCAACACGGAGAGTCACTGCTGTGAGATTATGAAGACCACCAGACCACATCACATCACATTTAAGATCCTGATCCATAAGTTCGACTAGCTGCTCTTCCTATGACATTATATGAGGCAAGCAGATCAATGTCAAGCCATCATCATCATCAGCCTGTGTCCGTCCCCTGTTGAACGTAGGCCTCCCGCATGAGTCTCCATCCTCTTCGATCCTCCGCCTTCCGCATCCAGGTCACTCCCACTATTCTTCTTATATCGTCAGTCCATCTTGTAGGGGGTCGGCCAATGCTTCGTTTGCAAGTTCTTGGGCGCTATTCCAATACTTTTCTTCCCCATCGACCGTTGTCTCTTCGACAGATATGTCTTGCCCATTGCCACTTGAGTGTGTCTATACATTGGGTAGCATCCACTACTTGAGTTCTTCTGCGTATTTCTTCGTTTCGGATTCAATCTTTTAGCGACACTCCGAGCATGGATCTCTCCATAGCACGCTGGTTGACCTATATTTTATGGGTAAGACTTGCTGATGCACCTAGAATCACGAGAAGGCCTTCAGCCACTCTCTAACAAGTAGCTTTTTGCGTGCGTCCAATAACGGGTCCCCATCTAGGTCTCCAAATACAGGATGGGACAGGGAGGGTTTTCACCAAGCGGGTAAGACTTGCTTTCAGATTCCACGTCTCTGCGCCATAAGTTAATACAGGGAGGATGCATTGGTTAAACGCCTTAGTTTTAAGACATTGCGGAATTTTCGCTTTACAAATGTACTTTAGTTTTCCAAATGCTGCCCATCCCAGTTGTATGCGCCTGTCGATGTCAAGCCATATGTAAAGCCATTTATATTGACGTCGCTGTTACAAAATATACTTAGAATTTGACAGGAACATACAATTCTTAAATCGAGTAGTGATATTTACAAATAATCTAAATGTAATTTCAAAAAAAATATTAATTATATTAAGAAATATACTCAGGCCTAAATCTAAAAGACGTGTGCGCGAGTAATAATATATGACGGGACTATAAAGCATTTCCTGCTCAGTGAAAACATAGATAAAGAATGAAAACAAATGATTATTATTTACAGGCAGCCTCCTGCCCAGCACGCGATTTTCCGGGCATGAAAAATGATCGCGGGCAGAAACCGTCTACATGAGTTTCGTCGAGATTGACTGGCAACGTAAGATAAATATTCTCAAGAAAATAGCATCATCCTCATTCTTCCCCGCTACATGTACCGGTATACCATTTTCACCTTATAAACGAGTATGGCAGAATCTATACACTGTCTTCAAAAAAGTACAAGTATCTATTAAGTTACATGAAAATAAACTACTATACAATCAGTATGCTTTTTTAAACTTTTATGGTTTATTTTCTTATAATGAAAACGAACACAGTGATTTGTATAACTTCTTAGGTTTTCACGGTCAGATTTGATATTGTGGCTTTTGGGTTTAGCCGTGTGTGGCAAGAAGACCCCTGCAATGGCGGTCAAAACATTGGTTGACAGAAATTCGCCACACACGGCTAAGCCCAAAAACCACAACATCATAGTAATTTGTGTCAAATGAAAGGAAGGTGTATTGAAGTTTGAATTTACAACCGAAATTGTTCCAAGTGAATCTTGATGCATATGATATTCATGTTAATAACTTTAAGTAATGATGTTTTACTTAAAAGTTAACATTAACATATCAACATGTGATGTGAAGACTTCACAGGTAGTATCCTAATCCAATTAAAGTGAACCTCCTCTTAGTACCAAATGACGACCTTGTAATTGTCAGGCTTCTCATTCAACTCTTTGTAAAAAATGATAAATAAATAACCAAAAAAATATATTGTACATAATGTCCCTACAAATCATTAGGAGTCATGTATAGTATACTCCAAAAGATTTTTTTGACCGAAGTCATTGGATAATGTGATTTCAGGTTTTTTTTCTACTATAAAAACCTCTTAATCATGAACTGATATTTTTTATTGGGATTTTGATAGACATATACTTTTGACTAATTTTTATATTATTCAACTCAAAGGACGTTTGAAGGACATTCTTTTAGAAGAACTTTATGGCTAATAACTGACGTAAAACATAGTTATTGACAAGTTGATTGACTCAAGCTTTTTGATAGAACGGATATGCTATAATTTTATGTATATCCTACATATTGTTAAGGACTAAACAGAACGCCTTCTTGATGATACTTGAAATTTCAAGTATAGATGCAGAGCTTGACCTAAATACCGTTGCGTGCTCGAATAGGTAATAGGTATTAAATAGCCATTCTTGGAATCAAAATTCTAACAATACATTAAATCACTTGATATCATCGACTGTATTGTCAAATTGGAAATCGCTCATAATTATAATAAAATATAATAAGCAAAAAGTTTCCTTGCTTATGCATTACACTGGTTATGTTCATAATGTTTCATGGATTTAATTATTTTTCATCGATTTTGATATATGAAAGAATTCGTTGAAATTCGATGAAATCGAGTATATTTGATGAATACGATGAACAATAATTAGAAAGACAAAAATCTGATATGGTATATTTTGATCATATTTCATAGATTTTTATCATGGAACATCAAGCAACTGACTTAACTGTCTTCTTCGTAGTATCAATCCGGTGGATTGGTTTGTAGCAACAAAATCTTGCATCTCGATCTCCAATCTTCTCGATCCTCTACAATCCTCTTCAACTCAGAATAAGAGGTACAGCTCATGTCTTCAAAAGCTGCAAATACTCCCGTCTAGGGCGCCCTCTACAGTTTTTACCCTCAACCATCCCTTCCACAATGTCGTGAAGAAAACCATCGTGGCGCATTATGTGACCGATCCATCGGGCTCGCCTCTCTGAGATTGTTCTTATTGCCTATTTTCCTTGATTATGCTGAGAACGTCATTGTTCGTGACGTGGTCTCTCCAGGAAATTCCGAGAATTCTTCTGTATGACCACATCTCAAAGACCTCTAGTCTTAGACTTAACTGTAAGGCGCTAAAAATGTTAAGACTATACCTGTATGTTCTACGTGTAAAGAAAAAATAATTTAACACAAATTTGGATTACTTAATAACAAGTCGACAATGTAAAGGAATAAAAACATTTTATTCATTATTTATTTCAACAGAATGACACCGTTTATTTTCGTTTGAAAGTCGAGCGCCTTACCTCTCCCCATACTCCTCGTCAGTTGATTAATTATTTCAATAATGCAAAGAAAACTTGAATAAATGTGGGTACGCGTATTTCAATATTACTTGTCATAAAGTGCGCTTACTTTGAAATCACCATTTCTGAAGTGACATGTCCCCGGACGGAGCTAGTTTACAGGTAGCTAAATGAATTGCCTCTCGCTGCCGAGTTTCATTCATAATACATATTAGATTATTATAATTCATCGGTCGCGATATTTCAATTGCAGAGTCAGTAGTCGAATTGATAGTCGACGAGCGTATCTGGCTAACGCGCCATCCGTACTGGGAAGCACTACCGATCCGGGTATTACATCTACTGCAGAGATATCTACGTCGACTGAGGAGACATCTATGCTGAAGGTGACTCCTCTGAAGCTTACATGCGAGTGACTGATTCTATTGCTCTTCAATGGTTGCTTCGTAATATGTACCTTACATATATACTTTCTTGATAATTATACGAGATTACATATTAATAAGCAGAGGAATTTCAAAACGTTGAAATATCCCCATTTGAATGAATATAATCATATTTAAAATTACACTTTTTTAATATCACATGTTTTTTACGGAAAACCACTTGAAATGTTTTTTGTGCACATTGTTTTATAACCATTTTGGATTAATAGTCATCAATAGATCATTTTGCGGATAAAGGATCAAATTCACACCAACTGTTAGAAGATTTTATATATTTTTTTAATTACGAGTACCATTTATATATGATTACATTTTTTATTTTAATTTGGGGATCGAAAACTTTAGTGTAATATGCACGTCTTTGTCATGATTCTAGCTATTTTGGACTTTTTTTTCAGATATACCTTGGTAATGCATGGACAGACTCAACTGACAGAACTGATCGGAGGCAATTTATTGTTACTTTATGTTACACATATGGAACGAATATGGGATAAAAAACATATTTATTTTACAAGTGTGTAGTAGCGATGAGTTTCTCACCATAATCAAGGAAGATAGACATTTACTCAGAACCATCTCAGAGAGGTGAACCCGATAGATCGGTCACATCATGCGCCACGATGGTCTTCTTCACAAAATTGTAGAAGGGATGGTTGAAGGTGAACACTGCAGAGAGCGCCTTAGACGGGAGTATTTGTAGCAAGTGTTCGAGAACATGAGGTGTAGCTCTTATGTTGAGCTAAAGAGTGTTGCAGAAGATCGAGAAGAGTGGAGATCGAGATGCAAGATTTTGTTGCTGCAAACCAATCCACCGGATCGATACTACGAAGAAGACAGTTAAGTCAGTTGCTTAATGTTTCATGATACAAATCTATGAAATATGATCAAAATATACCATTTATTTTCATAAACTTCAATAAAAATTGATACTACAAAGAAGAAGTTGTGATGGGGAAGGTTATTTTTCGAGAGACATGCACACATACTTGTATATATTGGCTTAATGCTCAAAATCAATATGACAAAACTGAATGGCGTCAATTTGTGGTGGCTAGATGCTTCAGATATGGAACGGATATGGTAAGAAAAGGAGTATCCTTCGGCTTCTTCTCTTTCAGAGGAGCACTTTAATAATTCTAAAAGGCATGTCTTGCAAGAGGCGTAGCAAAAAGTCGTAACATTTTAATATTGCGCCTTGGAGTTGCCAAAAATTCAAATGATTTGGTTTCCCAGAGTCGGCGGTCGGGCCGCATTAGGAAGAGTTTGTACGGGTCGAGGGAGACCGACTAAAGGCTTTCCTGAAATCAAATTTATTAACGAAATTCTTCTCGTAATTCCATCGCTGCTTTGCAAAGTAAACAAGAAATAAAGAAATGTTTACAATATCAAATTAATTTTTATATTTTTGTTCGTAACCGATATAGATGCGGTTGTTACGGAATACCTTAAATAACCGATTTTCTAGAAACCTTTTATGTTCGATTTTACGAAAACATATCAATGTTTTGTAATTATTACCCTTCAGTATGCAGGCTTAGTGTGTGAAAATAATATTTCATGTGTGATAGTCAAACGCTCCAAGTCTCGAGCAAACAAAGATTCAATATCTTCTTTCTATTATCAAAGCATAACTTATAGTATTTTTTTTCATATCAGACTGTTTTACAGCCGGCGGGTATAGCTCAAAGTTCGTGGGTTCGATCCCCAACGAAGATTTAAAAAAAAAAGTAAAATTCACACGGTTGGTGTGAATTTCATCCCTCACTCGTAAAATGCCATTCAAAGGCTATTAATAAAAAATAATGGTAGGCGATGATGCGCGAATCTCGGGCTGTAGTCAATGAGGTTGGATGATCAACACTCTACATGCAGCGCTTAGTAATATGCACCATAGTAAGCGTCGTAGAATTCCACAGATGACACATCAGAATTATATAATACTAATACCATCTGTCGGTATTCTCCTGTATGTGCTTACGTGTGAAACATATCGATAAATATTAATAATATAAAAAATACTCATGTTAAATTTCTTGAGTAAAGGTCCATTAAATTACGAATACGTGTACCATGTTTTTTCAGCATACCATTCACGAAAAAGTTCAATCAATAAGTATTGAAAATATTACGATTATTTTCTTTACTGTGACGCTTAGTTTCCAGTGTTTAATTCGATGAATGATATGAAACATTATTAAAGGCAAGATTCGTGAAGGGTAGTAGTGCATTTAACGACTTGGCTACAGTATCAATTTACTAAACTAGAATATTGGTGTAATATGAGGAATATGATTTTGGCACATCGTGGTGGCGGGAAATATTAAATCATCTGAAGGACTGCTCTGCTGAAGAGATCGAGCGTGAACTGAATTTCACTAATAAATCCACACAGGCATAGCCGCTAATACGATTATAACAATATTAATATAACGGCTGTTGACCGGTATCGGGAACGGGACCAGATTTGGGACCGGAACGGGAGTTTATTGAATTAAGATACATTTTTGCCAGCGAGTATAGCTCAGTGGTTAAAGCGTTTGCTTGGCAAACCAAAGGTCGAGAGTTCGATCCCCGACGTAGATTAAAAAAAACTTTGATCTATTTCTCTTAAATACCCCCGGTTGGTGTGAATTTGATCCCTCACCCGTAAAATGTCAGTTATATCCTATTTATTAAAACTGGTGGTATATGAAAGTGGTCACGTGAAGACCACCCATTCATAGTAAATTCCTGTAAAAATAAGGATGATGCGTGAATCTCGGACTGTAGTCTAAGACATTGGCGGATCAACACTTTACATGCAGCACTTAGCCATATGCACCATGTTAAGCGTCATACAATTCCACAGATGAGAATTAGGAATTACTATCACATCTGTCGGTATTCTTCTGTATGTGTTTACATAAAAAATTCAAAGAAAATGGTCATGAAAATAATTAAAAATATAAACTGTTAAGCAAATAGACAGTCATTGATAATTCAATTAAATTTAAAAAAATACAGCGAATATTAGGTTAATTGATATCTTCTTCTTAGTATCAATCCGGTGGATTGGTTTGCAGCATCAAAATCTTGCATCTCGATCTCAACTCTTCCCGATCCTCCGAAGAGCTACAACTCGTGTTCTCAAACACTTGCTGGAAATTTAAATATAAGAATAAAAAGGATTATAAATAAAATACATTATACATTTTTACGCAAAGGTTTTCATTCGTTTATTAATATTCACAATATAAATATTTTGTATTCAAATATTAGCTGATTTTAATTTTATATTCATTTTGATAAAGTGACGTGTGATCTATCAGATTTATTATTTTTATTTTAAAAATTTACTCTTGATATTATTACAAATATTTAAAACATTTTTAATCTAGTGTAAAAATTTTAATTCACCAACTATATTAGAATGTATATTAACTATTGTATTAATATAATCGTTTCAATTTATTAATGAATTATTTGTTTGTTGTACAAATTCACTTATATTTTAATAATATCCATTGTTTGGAAATTGTTAAATGAAAACATTAGCGCCGTAGAGCTTACAGTATCAAATTTCAAGAGACCCTTAGATTACTCGTATGTGAAATTATTAGCGGAATTACTAATATTGCACTGCAAGACCTGCAAGGGAATTAAATTTGTACCCGAGTATAATGTTACGTTTCATAGAGTGTGATGAATGGAGATTTTAAGCTCATAATGTCGCAATTTCGCGAGAGATTTAACATTCTGACAAAACGTAATGCTGCATTGAAAATTATCTCGACGCTCTCATTAAAAGTCACCGGCGAGAGATTGATGCGAAAGTCGGGGATGTTTCGATGGGAATCCAACGAGACACGAATATTGTTTTGAGGCTGCTAAATGACGCGGAATAAGTATTCACGAACGGATATTCCGAGTCCCTGTCTGAAGCGAAAACTCAGTTTGCAAATTTTCTCGCGAGATTCCATTACAAATTATATATTTAAGTATTTTATTTAACTGTTTTATTTTTATTTTGATGCTGATCACTCAACTGAGGAACATGGAACAATATGAATCTTTCATGTAACAAAAAACTAGATCTTAAATACTTAGCATTCAGTCATGACAATGTGAAGTAATACTTAATACTTTAAATTAATAATTAAGTTTTAATAACTAATACAAATTCTTTATTTTCCAATATGAAGTGTGTGATAAATTCACTTTGGAGACTGTCATTAGATGCTGTTTGTAAACCACTTTTAAATACTGTCATTTTTATATTATATAATATATAATTAAAATATATTTTGCGGAGTTTTTAGTACCACTTATTTATAAATATATTATATATATTAAATAATCTCCCACGAGCGATCTTTCCGGGGAAGTTTACCACTCGGATATGAGTCGCGCCTCTTCTGATCGGAAAAGGCGTTCAGCACGTCGGGTGATCCGCGGTTCTGCAGCTCCTTCGAAGAAGGTTGCCGGAGTGAAGATGGTGTATCTTCACGCCAAGGGTCTTCACCCGGATACAACAGCTGATGACTTGCAGAGCTTCTTGGCAGCGACCGCTGCATTCAATCCCTCTTGGATGACCATCAGGAGGATTATCAGCAGACGGACGCTGTCAACTTCTTTCAAAGTCGGGGTCATCGCGACTTCGCTGGAGTCTCTCATGGAGCCTGAAGTGTGGCCTAAAAAGACCATCGTTCAACCCTGGATACGTGTAAGACAAAAGAATCGCAGTGAACAGTGGTTGAAACCAACTTGAGTGAAAATATTAACATATTTAGTGTTCTATTGCTTCAGATTCAGTGCTAGTGTTGATGAAGGCAAAATTTTGGAAGTTTGATTTTGTGACAATAATGCCATGTTATTTGTGGGTCATCCATGATTTACTTATGACAGGATTTTTGTTGTTACAAGTCAACTATTTGCATTGAGTTCCTAACGCTTGTTCTGGGTGTGAGGTTATTGACACTAAATGTGTCAATAAATTTACAGGGCCACACCTAAATACTTCAATAATGAATTAAGATGTAAAATATTTTGTAATGGTATTGAAGGAAATAAATAATTGTAATTAAATGAAATGAAATAAGTGGTACTAAAAACTCCGCAAAATATATTTTAATTATATATTTATCTAAATGATAGTATTTTAAAGTGGCTTACAAACAGCATCTTATCACAGTCTCCAAGGTAAATAAATAACTGTCCTTTGTAGACGAGATTGAATATAAAACAAGGTTTATTTTTATTTCTTTGGTGAATAAAAGCTCCAATTAAGCGCTAGCTTATCTCTATAATAGCATGCGTTAAGTTAACAAATCATTGTTTTTAAAACATGCTGATTGTTTTTATAACTAAAAGCGTTTTTAAATTCATATATTTTTTAAATCGTCAAACAAATTCACCTATGGTGTTCGACCTATGCATATTCAGTGTATTCTTACGTTGTAAAAACTACTTTATACTTTGATATCAGAACTTCGTCACAGACTAAAGAGTGTCTAACAGGAAGCATTGAAGTTTTATTTTAAATATTAAATCTTAAACAAGGATATACAAAACAAAGATCAAAAAGTAGTCGCTACTAAAAGATTCAGCATCTTTCTGCTAGTAGTAGCAATAATTTGAATATATCTGCTAAAGAATCGACGGTTAATAAGGAAAAAAAGTGTTGCAGAGATCTGTCAAAAGTTATACTAGCCGATCTCCTATAATTATGCCTTCAGAAGAGAAATATGAAGCTGGATACAAAAGGAAGATAATAGAGTGGAATATACTGAAGCTGGGGTCTACGTTCAATTAAAAATTAATACAGACTGATGTTAATAATAATTGAAGTTAAATGTCTTAAAAAAGTGTAATTTCGTGTTTTAGCCGCAGGTAGTTGAATCTTTCAGTTGTTACAGTGCAAGAAGAGGCGGTCGCCAAAACATCGCCTTTAGTAATGAGTCTAGGAAGTGCTGCGCCGAGGGCTGATCCATTCTTCACGCCAATCCTTCCTCCAGTGCCTCGGGATAAGTATTTCAAAAGACCAGTCGAGTACCAACGAAGCCTTTTTTTCACATCCTGAAAATCGTGATAACGCCAGAAATGTACTAGCGGAGAAACTCGCGCTGCTTTGGGACATTTTCAAAAGGAGGCCGAGTGTGGATGGTAGTACTTTTTATTATTATATAAATATCTATTTAAATACTCCTATATAGGTGCCTCATTACTACGTTCGGTATTACATTTATACTAATGAGGTGAGATTTTGATATTAGCGTATCTCCAGACGGAGATGGAGATGGCTTCTGCTTTATTTATAACTAGGCATTTATTTATATTTCGAAAATCAATTTACTCTAAATGGGTGGTCGTCATGGAACGACTTTCGTCTACCACTAATTTTAATTAATAGGTTACGACTTGATTTTACATGTGAAGGATCAAATTCACACCAACCGGGGTTGATTAAAAATCCATTTTTTTTAATCTCCATCGGGGATCGAACCTACGATCTTTGTCTTGGGGCAAAGCAAACGCTTTGACAATTAAGCTATACCTGCCGGCAAAAGAAGTGTGGAAAAGACTCCTTATGATACAATTACGATTATTAATCTATGACACATTTTAAGTTGCCGAAAATCAGTCTCAACAAGCTATTAAAAAACATTCGTGAAATTTTTTGTTAAATTGAATATTTTTTAACAAAAACTTTTCACATTAATTAAGCTAATGATCTCTCATTATTGTTTTAACTTAAGAAAAACATATGTATATGTCATTTTAACTTTAAATATACATCATATGATATAATTAATGGATACCTAATGACAAGACTCGCATTTGAATTGTTTTATTTAATTTAATTATTTGAGCTATTTGAACGTTCTGTTTGATGTGTGTGCGCAAATTCGCTGAATCAGTGGCTTCTTCAATGGAGCTGGTAAAAACGGCTCCTCAAAAAATACGTCGCTAATCAATTGATCGTTAATAATAATATTTGATACATTATAATTTCGCAAAACGCTTTCGCCGAACGCGAAACAACCTGTGGATTTATGTTTTCATACAATTTGATACTTCAATACCCCAATGAGCCTAACATGTTCGAAACTCTGAATAACAATAATCCCCTATGGGTGAACGTGTAAGGAGAACCATTCCCCAGCATTTTCCCCTTTCTCTTTGACGACCGAAATTTAATTTTCTCCGAATGGAACTATACGCATTTGCCGGTTTATTTATCCCCTAATTATATTAAATGAATATTTACAGCCGCTTAGATACCAGTTAAAATGTAACATAAATTTATATCATACGAATTGATTAAATCTTTTTTGAAAGAGCTTTTACGTTCTCTAACCATCATAAATATATCATTATAATTAAGAACTTTTTTTTCATTATCTTTTTAACGTTATTTCCTCGTAAAACGATTCAATAATAAAATTAAAATAAGATTTAAAAATCGGCCATACACCACCTGCAAGATTTTAATTGCATTTAATTTTTCTAACCTTACCAAACCTTTTTTTTAACTTCAGGAAAACAATATTATATTCAATGTACAATCGTTCCAAATATAGCATAAAACTCTTTATTTGTCTTAATAGCTATGAACTTGATTTATTTATTTGCCATCATCATTAGACGATAAAATACGCTAAAACTATAAAAAGTTAGTGCTAAAAATTCAGCTTTCGTATTTCGACAGTTTCGATAAATTGGCTTTAACATGCATTATATAAAAGAAAAACCTATCGCAAGAAGTGCTTCATAATATTTTTTAAAATGAAATACCAATAAATAAGTTCAAATGAATACTTTATTAGCTTCCTCGACAAACAATCAGACAAAAATCTATTATTCCTAATAATGGTAAAATGATTAACGGAAATATATATAACTGTAAGTATTCTTGTTTTTACAAGCTTTTTTGAGGAAGGATTAGTAGAAAGAAATATAATGCAATTTTCACGATTGTGTCCTGAAAAAAAACTCCGTATATAAATATAAAGTATTAATGTATCAGTGTAGGTACCTCCTAACATGCCTTAATAAATGTAGTTGCATGGAGCTGTCGATTTTTCACGAACTGAAACGAAAGGAAGGTTTTTGCGCTTTCTTTATTTATGATTCGCGAAATATCGACAGGTGATTATCAGAGGCTTTCGTGCGAGACGCGCTGTCTTCCTGCGAAGATTACCGGCAAGTGATTGTTTATTTACAAATGTTCGTATCTTAATGCTCCTAAATCAGGACCAGACTTTATCTCTCAGCAAAAATATTCATCAAAATGCTAAAAAAAATTGTGTACATTTTGTTCAATGCATAATTTGCCTAGGAATTTCATAATTTCAATGTTTAATAAAAACATGTCGTATATTTTATTTGAAATGACATTAGTTTTAGAGAGAAACCATTGCAAAGTGACGTTAACTAGCCATTTTCACACATTTTATACAATACTGGGAAATTGTATTTAATAATTATTTCTTAATATAAATAGAACCGGAAGTAGTGAAACACTAGCTGGCAGATAAATATATAACCATGAATAAAAAAAATCATAGATTGATTCTAACTATTTATGGATTTTTATTTTTGATTTTTAATATGTATAGTACGATACACACCACGGTGAGTCCCCGTATTTTTTTCTTTTTTGTATAAACAAATACAGGAAAATTCAGACATACCTGTATGGTGATAGAAATGCTGAAGTCTCATCTGCGGATTATATGACGCATACCATAAAGTATCTATGACACGTAGTAAATTATTTAATGCATCCTCCGTTGATAGTTTGGGTCGGAACCTAAGCTGTCTATCGGAGAGCGGATTTTTATCTTTACGTGTGATTCAATTCTTACACATATTAGGCATTCTAATATTTTTCCAAAAACTGGTAATAACGTAATTGGTCTTTAAGCTTTGGGGTCAGTGAAAGGCTTGTCACAGCGTTTGGGAATCACGTTGAGAAGGCCTGTTTTCCAGCAATCAAGAAAAACTCTCTGATCTAGACATGAACCGAATAGCAGCGTTATCTCATGCCGACAATCGGAGGTATCTTTATGAATGTATTAATTTTATAAAGCTCGAATGCCGTGGTGTATTAAAATGAGATTGTAAGATCAATACTCAATATGCACCGCTTAGCCACAAAGCATCAATCCACTGATGAGATTTCTCTACATTGTCTGTCAGTATTCTAATGAATATATTTACATTAAAATATGACATATTAGTTTTCACTTAAAAAATGTAGAACATATTTAATTTACATTTGTTTTTATCTTGTATAGTGCAGTTGGATAAATGATTAATAAATAGAGGCAACGTAAGCAACACTAGAGGTTGGTATTGTCACAGTCATGAGGATCGAAGAGGATTATCTAAGTTGCTGGCTTCAAATAGCCAGCTCCTCCATTGTCCGGCGTCTGCGTCGAGACATTGTCATAACCCAAGAATACGTCCACACCCAATGGGAGATGAATAACTTGGAACTGTTATATACAAACGCTCTAGATTTACAGACTCTAGCAAGGGAATTCCAGAATACATACACTTTACATGAAAGGATCCTAATGAAATATTGTGAATTATTATAATAATGAATTAATAAAATATTCATCTAATATTTATCTAATTTTAAAATAATATTTTAATCCTTAAAAATGTATTTTATAACTTCTGACAAAATTTCACAATTCATAATTGCTTACTTATATATTGCAGAGAGCATCCACCCATTCATAGTAAATTCCTGTAATAATTAAAGTTGATGCGTGAATCTTGGGCTGTAGTCTATAACGTTGGCGGATCAACACTCCACATGCAGCGCTTAGCCATATGCAGCATGGAAAGCGTCATAGAATTCCACAGATGAGACTTCAGAATTATTCTATACTAAAAAAAGACAGAAAATTTACGAATTGATAGTTAATATATTAATAAGTTTATTTTAAACTTAATTATTGTAAATTACAAGTTTCTCTTATTAACTTACAGGCAGTTCCTCGATACTTAACTCTACCCATTTGATACCGCAGTAGCAGAATGTATTATAATCCGAACGCGATAGATACGTTAGATAAGTGGTAATTATATGGGTTCTTCCAATGAAGTTCCCCAGCGATGCAAGAGATATCCGGTAATGACTATTCCATCCATATTGTATGACATTGTCTACGCCGCAGACTTGCAGTAAGCGAGTTATCCTAATACGTAGTCGAGCAAACTTCTAGCGTCCCGCTGTAGTGTATAATATAACCGGGCTTCAACTCGATAGATCCTGCAATGCATCTAGCAAGTTTATGGACGCAAGTGTTGACGTAGTCATAACATTGTTGGATCAGCGCACAGCTGGCTTCAGAAACAAGAGAAAACGTTAAAACGTAAATGAAAACATGCTAACATAACCTGGGAAACATTTATTTTGTTTTTCATGCTTTTGTTCGATAAATATTGGTGGAATTTCAAAATTAGATGTAATATATTTTTTTCATACAATCCTAAGGATTTTCGATATGTATCAGCATTTTTTTCTCATATTGCTTAAATATTTGTTTTTTGGCGGGTTCTTAAAATTTAATTTAACAACATACGTGATCCATTATTGTTCATAGAGTATCCCTGGTTATATTTTCATATAGTTTATTTTATTATATACATTATATTTTATTACTGGGTTTGAAAACTTTCATTGTTCGAATCCCAGCGTCAGCCATTTATTTTTTCTCCTATATAAATTGATGATTGTCATATCAGTTAACATGATGTTGGCTGTGAATTTGTATGAACGTATATATTATGAAATATTTTAATATTTTTATGAGAAATATAAATATACACACAACTGCGTACACAAACATTAAAGTGACAAGAGTGATAAAACCATGACAAAGTGAAAAAAAACATCTTTCATAAATGATACCAAGTGTGATAATAAAAGGCAAAAATATTTAGACATATAAAAACGATACTTATGTTAGAGAATTGCTATAATTAAAATGGCGAGTATGCCGCGCCAGTATGGGAGACGTCTGCACATACCAAGAAAGTGGATATTGCTCTGAATGAAACGTGCCGGGTGGTTACGGGTTGCCTAAAATTTACCCTAATATCAAAGCTATTTCAACTCTCGGGCATCACCCCACCAAAGATATGGCGAGAAGTCACCACCAAGAAGGAGCTTACCAAAGCAACCCACGACACACTCCACCCTATGTTTGGGTATTAAAAGATAACCACACGGCTCAAATTAAGAAGAAGATTCCTACAGTCGACAACGGAACTGGTGATACCTGAGGCCATCCTGCGGCTGAACATGTGGAGAAGCGCAACTGAAGGGAATACTTGGATATCTCCAAAAGAGGACCTAGCCCCTGGATACGACCAGGGATGTAATATATGGAGGTCCCTTAACAGACTTCGGACCGGAGTATGCAAAACAAGGACACAAATGAAAGCCTGACAGTTTTACAGTGAATCAACTGAATGTGACTGCGGCGAGGAACTGACCCTGTTACATTTTCTGGATTGTGCGCTGTATGCGAGTAGCTGCACCCAGGAAGACCTGATGATGGCCGGGAGTAACGCCATCGACGTCGCCCACTTTTGGGCAGACCGGATCTGACCCTGTTGTTTCCAAGACGACTATAAATATTAAAATAACACTCATATTTTCATGTTAATAAAAAATATATGTTTGCAAATATTGTATGATTGAATATAAGTCAAGTATATGAAATACATATGGTACTTTACATTATTCAGAGAACACGAACAAGCCAGAACACCTCTCACCTCACATGTGCACCTCTTGACCAACTTTAGAATTAATGGATATCGAGTTCATTCCGTTACCTCGTTATGTATGAGACATTAAAGCTTTTATACCCTCAACATTCGACGCAGTCACATGTTCTGAATATTCATTCTTAAGGTTTCAATAAATATACAAAAAAAATAATAAGAACTTATAAAAAATAAAATAATATTTTATTTCATTTAATAACTAATAGAGAAGGATAATAAGATCAATATCAAAACATAATGAGTCAAGAAGTAATACAAGCCATCTTACGATTTCAATTAAATAAATGATTGAAAATATTATATAAGTAATAGTCCAGATATTCAGTTGCGTTAGGGGATACGACTGAATGGAAAAAGCTCCGTACCAAATTATAGGTTTTCGGCTTAAATTTATTAAATGCGGTTCTGTTTCAAAAAATTAGTCGGAAGTTCGGAGTTTCGCTTAGCCTCGTCAGGGACAAAAACTAAACAGAAACGAATCCGGAAACACTCGGCTCTGTACCCGAGAGATTTTTGCTCGCAGTAATCACCGCTACGGATATGAGGGGCAGAACACGGAGTCTCGTACAGTTTGCTGCAGTCAATTATTAATAATACTAAATCTAATGGAATTATACTAATCGATTGACATTACTTACTTTTTTATAAAATATATACATATTTATTTAACTTTATTATTAATATTTATACTAAGCATTCATATTGATATCATATATCAAGTTCGGTCTCTGTTTAAAGAAACATGATGCAGCTGTTGACCCTTTCATTACGGCTCGGTTTGAATACAAATTATACTGTCAATTATAGAACTAGTATTTGAAGCATAAATGTACTTATGTGGTATATTTCCATATATCACATTGGTTCTAGTATCCTTTAGCTATCAGATGATGCATAAAAGAAAGTTGCAAAACGATATATCACGTCAAAGGTCGGGGAATCTTATGACAGCATATGCCGACAACCGATACGTTTTATATTTGTGACGATGAACATTCTCAAGTAAGCCTACAGGTGTAGATATGTTCTAAAACGACGAATATACGGTGGTAGCTGACAGAACTAAGTGGCGGCAATGTGTAGTGACCATATTTCTTGGTTAAATTCACTGTTTTATATTTAGCCGAATAATTTGAAATAATACATTTCAGAATTGGCGACTAGGTGCATTATTGGGCTCCTCTATAAAGGCAAAAAAATATAAATTGTTCATAATGGTTTGAAATTCATCCATTATGAGGCGTGTGTGGGACGCGTAAAGTCTAATACAGCTAGCTCAAGATTATACACTTCTACTTCTTCGTGTCAGCGACGTCAAATTATTTTTTCCTAGTATCTGGCAACATCAATAGCTCGTGTGTTGCCCAGCATTAGGTCCTGAGATGTGCAGCTTGTTGGGCACATGGAGCAAGATCTTAGGTGTGAGGCGGTCTGCAGGTCTCCACAGTCTTACACTAGTATATACACTAGATCTCAGATTATACACTAGTATATAAATTGAAGGCAGTTGACGAAAACATATTGAATTCAAAGATAACGGAAACTTTCAGTAACTTTTTACAAACTGTTATTGTTTCAAACGCCGTTCGTTCGTTACTTAAAGCATCAATTGGATTCTCAATGGCCGGACTGCATCGTCCAAGACTTCCTAGGCCCCTCCCTTGCCCCCATGCTCCCTCCACCGCACGCCCGTAATTATCTTTACTCTATCCCAGTTTATTACGGGACCAGCTTAGCATCCTCCTATCGGATTATTATATCTGGCCTGCCCCCATTTTTCCATTTCGGCCGCCCCCTTTTACCCCCTTGACGGTTTTTCTACGCGCCCCCAATCCTGCCCGATCAATTACCATCAACTTATATTGTGAATTATTTACGACTACACAATGTTTATTACAATTACTTAAAAACCACCTGAATGTTGATATGATGGTTATTTATTCAATTTTGAGTATTCAAATGATTTTGATTTTTTTTAATTTTTTTAATATTGTAAATTTTATTCTTCTTTAGCCTCGCCATTTTCCATCATCTGGGGTTGTTTCTCCTTGTGCACATTCTCTGTCCTGCGTTGCATTCTTGGTCAAACCCAGATTTTTCAGATCCTTGTCTACGGTTGCAGTCCAGGTTGCCTGTGGTCTTGCAGGTCTTCTTCTAAGCATGGGTATGTTGAAGGCTTTCTTCACCATGTGGTCCTCATCTCTCCGTGTCACATATCATCTTATCATCTTAAGCGGTAAATATTGTAAATAATACAGTCTTAAATAATAAATATGAATAACTGTCATTTTTATTATATCGACAGATCGCAAGCAAACTCACTACGACTAGGTATGCGAATTAATGCAAAAAGACACAGTTGCCATGCAATGGTGTCTCTAGAGATGCATTTTGGACAGTCCCCTCTGCGAGCCAGACTGGTGAGACTATTTTAAATATATCGGCGTACAGATCAATAAAATAGGTGATCTGAAAAAGACAATTGCTTTTCGTCATGCAAACGCTGGAGCGTCTTTGAAATCCATTCGCAATATTTGGGACTAGTAGCTATACACTATTAAAAACAAAATACTAGCTCTGCAGCGCCTGTATCGTCCCCAATCTTCTTAACGGCCAATACAGCCGTATTATAGCGATGTACAATACTTGGAGTACGATTGCTTGACTTTGTGGGGAGCTACGTGGTAAGGTGAGAAACTTTGTACTTCAACACACTCTTGCTATTCAGAACAGCTATTGGAAACTACAAATATATTGATCTTTGTGGAGCTTTCTGATGCAAAGTTGACTTTTAATGATCGATTACATCAGGTGAGCACCATAGCAGTAAATTGAGGTGACCTTAAGCTTCAGCTAAAAGCAGCTTTATATGATGTAAGTGACAAAGCCCATATATTTAATTAATTTTTTAATTTTTATTAGAATATTATTTTATTATTTCAATATTCTAATCTACTTTTATAGATCATTGACTATATTACAATATTATTATACTAGTTTCATCGCGGGTCGGTCTAGGCATAGCAATGGCGCGATTCGCCGAGCGGTATGAATACCTGGGCATTGTTGGTTTCCAAAGTCCGCGGTTCGCATCCCGCTTCTGCCGTTATTTTTGTGCTTGGATTGACGCGTTGAAAAAAGAATTTTATGTTTAGTATATGTATATTTAAGTAATAATAATATTGTAATATAGTCAATGATCTATAAAAGTAGATTAGAATATTGAAATAATAAAATAATATTCTAATAAAATTAAAAATAATTAATAATGTCTCCTTGAGACAATATCAAGAAGGTAAAAATTATCCATCAGTAACACAGGTAAATGATTGGTTATAAAGTCCGAGTCGGAACTATAAGTAGTCGTTTCACATCCATTCAGTCTATAGTTTGGTTCGAGACCCGAGTGGTACTTACTAAAATAAATAGACTGCCGGAAAGTAATAATATTAAGCTTGTGAATAAATGTATACTGATAGAATAATAATAAAAATATACATACTTTGAATATATACTATGGCGACATCTGTTGTACGATAATAACAATGATATAATTACTAGTTTCATCGCGGGTCGGTATAGGCATAGCAATGGCGCGATTCGCCGAGCGGTATGAATACCTGGGCATTGTTGGTTTCCAAAGTCCGCGGTTCGCATCCCGCTTCTGCCGTTATTTTTGTGCTTGGATTGACGCGTTGAAAAAAGAATTTTATGTTTAGTATATGTATATTTAACCCATATATTTAATTTGTTAAAACGTTAAATAAAATGTGTGGCATTCGTTCTTTTATGTCGAAAAAAAATGGCTCCGACAGAGGGACAGAAGTTTCTTTCCAACCATCCCACGACAGACAACGCTAATGACGTCAATCTTTCATATTAATCTTAAATTACATGGACTTATTTCTGAAATTTATTAAAATTTAACGTATTCATAAATTAACCGTTAATTTATGACACCCACGAATGGTGCAGCCCACTCAAAAAATATTCTAAGCATTATCTATAGTAAGAAAAGGTCATGTATGTTTGTTTGAATATTACATATGGATACCTTTACTGTTTATGCAATCACGATGAATTTTTGTTTGTATGTTAAATGTGCATTCAGGAATGTTTCTTGAGTCTTTAAACTTTTGATGGCGGCGCCTTTTTGGTGAATTTGTCAATCGATTTTTGAGTAAACAATATAGACTGTAATTTATTTTCTGGTAAACAACGATATAAGAAGAATAGCGGGAGTGACCTGGATGCGGAAGGCGGAGGATCGAAGAGGATGGAGACTCATGCGGGAGGCCTTCGTTCAACAGTGGACGGACACAGGCCGATGATGATGATGATGATGATGATAAAACAAATATATCAGATATTGCTTATAATTTTTGACTAGAATCGAATATATTTGATATTCAGTTATATAGCAAGTTAGTTTTGAACATTACAACAGTAGAATAAAGCTGCAATATGAGGCTACGAATTCCATGTAAAGCTCATTACCGCTATAGACGTCATACGCAGTGAATGTGTTAAGGCTATTTAACAATTCTATCTCAGCGTATTTTAAGATGAAAAAATATCCAGTAAATGTTAAATTCGAAAATCTGTATTTTTTTTACTATAGTAGTCTTAATTACGCAAACAATCCATCAAATAATACTCTATATACATACTTAGACTAATCGTAAGTAACGCACTTGAGCTACGCCCGGTAAAATGTACTAGAATTATATAAAAAATAATAAATAAGTTAGATAGTAAAGAAGAAAATATATAATCTACACTTATTGTTCATATTTAATCCATTTGGAGCATTTGCACCACAAATTATTACATGAGATATTTATAAGCCGCCAAATATATGTAGTAGCATTGATAAGTGATAAAGTTCTTCACTTTTCAAGCAATTATTGAATTAAATATTAATTTACTATCCCATTTGTTTTAAATATTCACACTATTTTCACAAAAAAAGTTGGCAAAGAACACAAAAAATCATGTTAGAAGAAATTTTTCTTGCATATAAAAACTTCATGCGAAAACAGCTTTTCTTAGCAAACACCATTTTTGACAAATTAAATAAAATTTTAATAATGTTCAACAAAATATATTTCTCTTTGAACAGCTGGACTTTATAAGTAATATCATGTAATGGTCGTGTACAACGAAGCTCACGATTTGTATATAGAAAATACAATTAAATTTGTAGGTCATGAATAATTTTCTCGAAACCATCCCTGCAAACAATGCATTGTGCAAACTATATAACAACATTTTATATGCCCAATTACAGTAATTTTCAGTCTGCAGGGCTTGAATAGAATCATATGTCCCTCAAACACAAAGCAATAATAAGAAAGATAACATCAAATAAATAATGATATCAGCTTGATATAGCTCCTTAAGGCCGATGCCGTAAAGCCTCGACAAGCGATCTTTTGTCTATTATTTTTGTCCGCTTGCCTGACATCTACATCGAATATTTATTTTAATTATATAATGTTGCACGGCGCTTGCATGCGCCATTTTGTTTGTTATGACAGTTGGCCTATTGTTGGTTGGTAGGACTGTCATATTGGCAGTTGGTACCGTGGAGATGTGAGATCGCGCCGTGGGCTGGCAGTTGAAGTTTAACAGGCGCCCGTCACAGTGCGTGCGTCCTGTGCGTTCGCTGTGGCGGGCGACGTTTGTGACAATAAACATGTATCGTGAAACAGAAACAAGTTGTTTATAATGTGAATCTGATCCTGCATCTTTCATCCAGTTAATCGATGTCCATAAATGGAAGAGGAGGATATCAATAATTAACGGCCATTGAACAAAATATAACATATGATATACATATACCAACTACATTATTTGCGCGGCACTCGATAGATCTTCGAAGTTAAGCAACACTGGACGCAGATAAAATCTGGATGGGCTTATTGCTTACCGCGTATCGTTGATTGGATTGATCCGTCCATAGGTAACACGTGCAAAAGTGTCGATCGTCCATTACTTGTGTCTATTCAATATATTGTGGTGCGATTC
Organism: Glossosoma conforme; assembly: GCA_022606575.1. Taxonomy (NCBI): domain Eukaryota; kingdom Metazoa; phylum Arthropoda; class Insecta; order Trichoptera; family Glossosomatidae; genus Glossosoma; species Glossosoma conforme. The sequence continues at coordinate 1,616,656 of JAGTXR010000150.1, forward strand.
ATCACTAAAACTAAATATACTAGTTTAATTTATAATTTATATTTATCATTTTGTTTATGTTACTTTCGATATCTGTTGATAATCTGTAACATATGGTCACCACGATTTACCGTCACTTAGTAGTCTCTCTATACGACAGATTTTTTTTTGCGTCGTTTCATCTGATTTTAATCACCATGAAACGAAATACATTTAACATAAATTAATTGATCATTTATTTAGGTATAGTTATGTGTGTTGTAGTTTTAGTACTTTGTAAAGAAAAGCTTTGGAGGCCCTGTTCTAGACCAGTGCTCCGCAACTAGTGTGCCCCGACACACTAGTGTGTCGTGAGCCAATATAGGTGTGCCGCGGTCAAATTAGACAATATCAAACTAAATAACTTTACAATGGTATTTCTGCGCTTATCACCTACTTATGTAGACTGGCAACTGCGTAGTATGCTATTTACACGACCCACATGAAACAAAAATTTACGAAATTATATAATTTATTAAATTATTATCTATTATATTGGCGTTCGGTGTGCCGCCTTAATTTTATAAAGAACTTTGGTGTGCCACGGAATTTAAGGAAGAACTTTGGTGAGCCATAGGTAAGAAAAGGTTGCAGAGCACTGCTCTAGACGATAGATTTTACTTTTCATCCTCGTTTGATTGAAAATTTATGTCTCAAATTTAAATATATATTGTGTATTACCAACTGCATCTTAAAGTTACGACATCAAACTATTCAGTTGTCTAGACATGAACTTTTGAAACTGTGTGCCATAACTTACCCCTCACTAGTAAAGTAACCCTTAAAGTATTTTTTATTACCTTATAGATATTTGTCTATGCAAATAGAAAAATAAAATATCTATGTAAAGTTTTATTATTAAGCAACATATTTAAATAAAATATTCTAACGTCATCAATGATCAAAGCCAAATATCTTGACAAGATGACTGAAAATAAGTCAATCCATTAACATTATCGTGAAAAATTTATCGATATTTTTCAGTTCTGTTTGAAGCTTCAGTTTGTCAGTTTGATATACGATTTGATTCTCAATAAATAAAAAAATTGTAAAAACTATTTTGAAATTTTTAAAGTATAAGATAGACCAGTGCTCCGCAACCTTTTCTCACCCACGGCACACCAAAATTCTTCCTAGATTTTTGCAGCACACCAAAAGCTATATATAGGTATTAAATTGATACAAAATTTTACAATCATTTTTAGTTTTTTATTTAAGAAGTATTCATACTAACATCCTCCTCTCAAAAGAAGAGGGGCGTTATTACATCGCGTAAGGCAGGATGAGGAGCAGGGCAGCAGACAAAGACTTTCTTTTTTGAAGCACAGATTACATTTTTCACGATAAAAACATTACAAGCTTTGTGACCACGCGGTATGATGCCGCGCGGTCGCAACGCGAACCTTGTCACTCTTAAGGCTGGGACCCACTGACTGTGTCCACACTTCCGTGGCGTGCGCGCTGTCAGCAGCGCCGCTGGTGGCCATACTATGTAACTCGCCCCAGTGTGGCCACATACATAAAGGTGTGGCGAGCGACAAAAATACAAGACGAAAGATTGTCTGTCGAGGTTTTCGGTAACAGTAAGCAAGGACTACATCATGCTGATGTCATCTGCCCTCCCTTCAGAGACAGAAAACCGCGATAAACGATCTTTAGCTTGCTTGTCAATATGCCCACATATGTATTTCAACATTACATAAAATTACACAATCAACATTACACAAATAATTATTGAATTACAGCTTCAAGTGCTCCCTGAACAATGTTTCACAAACAAACACTGAACACAAGTTCTTCAAAGTCACTTTGGGAGGTCTTCGTGGCGGAAGCTTCACGGACTCCCTAAACAATGTTTCCCAAGCTGACACTGGGCACACAAGTCACACAAGTCACACAAGTCACACAAGTCACACAAGTCACACATCACTGAATTTATTCAGACTCTTTGTCAGCGGCAGCCGATCTTCCTGAGTTACCAGCACTTGCAGGGGCAGAGCATCCTCGCCCTGCCTCTCTGTCGGCGGCAGCCGATTTTCCTGAGTCACCAGCACTTTCTGGGGCAGAGCATCCTTGCCCTGCCTCTCTGTCAGCGGCGGCCGATCTTTCTCCGTTATACTTCCTTCGGTGATTCTTGGCTCCGCCGATGCAGAGAACTGTCCGATTGCGCATGTTTTCCTTCGCCCAGTGCAGGGTTGCCGCTCGTTGAGGCTTCGTATCCCTGGCGGAGGCGCGAATCGGGTGTAAAAACTTATTATTAAGTCAGAAGCTAACTAAACTAATGTGATACCTGCGCTTGTTTCAATGAACACAAAAGTTTTATATTCGGCTCGATTTTTGACAGCGCAACCCGAAGTTCTTGGTCAAGAAAATGAAAATAGTGTTTAGATTGCTTTGTCGGAAATGCGAGGATATTTTTTTAACGTAAATCCAGAAAACATCTAATGGAACTTCGGAGAAGTGAAGTTTACAAGTCATGTCATTACTTAAATCTGTAAATTCCTCTCAAATTTGCAGAGGAGTGCTTCCGTAAAAATTATTGCATTAGTTGCAAAAGGATTTCGAATCCAATCGTATTGTTCCGTATGGAATAAAAATACTGATCAAATTTCTGCTGAAGCATACTTAAGTGCTGTTGGGCCAGATCCACAATTCATTGTTTGTTTTCAATTGTACTATGGTTGGTCCTTTGGTACATTTCCAAACATCCTTTTTGCAACTCTTTCTGCCAAAGATCGAGTTTTTTTCCACCCTTGTAATTTGTCGGAGCTCGTCAATATATTCTCATTTGGACCTTGCATTTTTTTATTAAGTTCATTCAAATGCTCGAATATATCAGCCATGTATGCAAGTTTGATTATCCAGTAATCATCATCAAGGTGCTGATATAGTTCGGGCATATTTTGATTTAAAAGGAACTCACGCACTTCGTGACGAAGCTCAAACAATCTAACCATAACTTTGCCTCGGGATAGCTAACGAATTTCAGTATAAAACAATAAGGATTCATATTCGGCTCCCATTTCTGCACAGAGTATTCCAAATATTCGCGAGTTTAGGGCTCTCGATTTAATTATGTTTACAATTTTAATACATTCATTCATCGTGTTCAAAAGTTCCTCCGGCAAATTTTTGACCATCAATGCGTCTCGATGTATGCAGCAGTGTGTAAATTGTAAAGTCGGATTTTTTTCTTTAACAAAAGAGAGAAACCCCTTCTTACTACCCGTCATTGCCGCAGCGCCATCCGTGCCAACAGCAATGCAATTGCTCCATTGAATATTATATATTTTGAAGAAATCATCGGTCACTTGAAAAATTTCTTCACCGGTAGTTCACTCTGGAACCTCCTTACAAAGTAAATAATGTGATTTAATAAAGTCCTCGTCAACGAAACGTACAATAGCGATCAGCTCTGCTTTATTTTTAATATCAGTTGTTTCGATCTGAAGCGCAAATTTTTCAGCCAGTAACAGTTTTCTAATCAGTGTTCCTAATATATCGCTTGACATATCGTGAATACGTCTTTAACAGTATCAGCAGACAACGAAACTATATTCACTTCCTAAACTTCATTGGGCCCAAGCATAGGTCGAACAATTTCCATGCATGCTGGTTTAAAAAGTGTTTCGCCTATCGTATGTGGTTTCTTTTGACGTGCAATTAATTTTGCAACATGGTAGCTAGCTCCTAAGGCCTTATCAGAAACCATAACGGCCGATTTCATAAATATCTTTTGTTTTTATTTTGTTCTAAGTACCTCTTAAAATACTGTCTGTCTTCGTTAGCGTGGCTGGGATGGTTTGAATGTAGATAGCGATTTAATTTACTGGGTACCATTGACTCGTTTTATAGCTGTTCGCTGCAAGTGATGCACTGTGGCTTTGGAGCCGTTTCGTCACCACACCGCGAGAATCCATATTTAATATAGTCTTCGGCGTATTTTTTTTTAACTTTCTTTTTTAGTTTTTTTTGTAACACTTGTGCTGGGTTCTTAATTCGGATCTTTTCCACGTAAAAATTTATCCATATTTAAAGGGGTATAAAACTAAATATGTATCACACGAAGAAGGCTAACCACACACAATTTAACAACACAATTAATGGTAATTATCGTAAGTGGTGGAAAGTTGTTTACTTAACTTTGTGTTGTAAAAATAGTGACAGCTCTGCACACGACAGTAATGGCAGACGAGTGCACGTGAAGTGAGCTGCTTCGCCCGTCACTAGTGCAAATGCGTTATAATGCATGCGCACGGTCATGAGTCTTCAGCGAAGCGCATAAGGGTCATTTTTCTTTGTTTATGACTAGTTTGGTGCGGTCATGGTGTGTACAAAGCATACTGCGCAGTTTTCAACAATTGGCACCAGGCGCTGGAGGAATTATATAATAATAATTATTATTATTCCATACTAAAATGTCAAAATACATTCAATTTTACCGCGGCACACCTGTATCCAGCTCACGGCACACCAGTGTGCCGCGGCACACCAGTTGCGGAGCACTGAGATAGACTACCACTGCATCAGATAATATATTCATATTATAGTTAGTTTTAAAGCAACCCTCTTCAGCTCAGCATAAGAGCAACAACTCATGTCCTCGAACACTTGCTGCAAATACTCCCGTCTAGGGTGCCCTCTGCAGTTTCTACCCTTAACCATTCCCTCCACAATGTCGTGAAGAATACCATCGTGGCGCATGATGTGACCGACTCTCTGAGATGGTTTTTACAAGGTGCCTATGTTCCTTTATTATCCAGAGAACCTCATTGTTCGTGACGTGGTCTCTCCAGGAAATTCCGAGAACTCTTCTGTATGACCACATTCAAAGCCCTCTAGTATTTTTTTATAATATAAAATATAAACACTGGAAGTATTACAGTGTTTATATTTTTTACGAGGATAATGAAAAAATGTTGTTAAAATAAAAACATGTACAAAAGTCGTTTTCATCATCGCATTTAAACCGCAATTTGTTTTCCATTGTCCGCGGCAAAGGACCTAAAGTCGAAACGTGAATTGCATCACTCTTTAATAATCAACACTGCCACTTGGACCCTTGAAAAAATTCATTTCGCCCGTAAACGACTGCTGGAACATCACTTTTGCAATTTTGAGGCTGGAGATTCCAAAGGAAATAAGAAGTCACCGACCCGTTAAAGGATGAAAGACTCTGGTAATTGTTTTCCTCTTGGTATTCTTCACACGCCTTTCCTACTTTGTGGCATGAAACACTGAAAAACTGTTTCGAATTTCAGGCTTTAAATATTGTATTAAAATACTCCAAAGCAGACAAATTTAATAAAAACACCCCGCCTTCGACTCTACTTCACGAGCCCGTCGAAATATAATATCATTTTGATAGTGTAAAGACTTTTTTTTTCTTTTTGTGTATACAATACAAACACATACTGTAGAAAAAATTCATTAAAAATATATAATGTTCAAATCCCAGCCTTTAGTTTAACGAAGTAGGTGAATTAACATATAAAACTTAGTTTTTATCTAATATACAGTTTAGTCCATGTTGCTTGGACAATTAGTCGAATTCAATTTGACCCAAGGACATTTCACTGTAACACAGAGTTTTTGGTGATCTGGTGATTTGGTGAAAATCATATTATCGTTTATTTCAATTACTATCAAATAAAATTAAAAAAAAATTCATTTTTAAAATAACATCAATAGATAACTTACTCAGATCGAAATCCCTTGCATGAGTACTTAAGCTCCAAGCATTCCTCCCTTCATATTTTTCTACAACTTCTCTTTTACAATTTGTGGAATTTGTATGTAGTTTTATTCATCAGTATGTTTATATGCATGGAGAAATGACGAAGCATTCATTGATGACCACGGTATTCCAGAAAGTACATCATGTTAAAATTAGGTGAGATATATTTATTTAACTTTATATAAAAATATTTTTCCGATATAAATAAATCATCCGTTCAAAAGTTATTTGGCAAAATTGTTATCGGTCAGATGTCTGCCAGCTAAATTATTTTAGATCAAATGTCCTACAGTAAATTTCTAAATGTTTTGAAACAAGACAAACATTAAAAACGTAATAATTTTAAATAACGTAATTCATCAACATTCGTAGACCAACGCAGCCGCGCCTTCCCGCTGTAAAGTCGTGCTTTTTTTGGTCATATTCCTCAGCAAAATAAAATTTGAAAAAAAAAAACGTAAGTGGAATTTTGTGTTTTGTTTACAAAAAAATATCTCTTTCCTTACCTCTATTTCTTTACCTCTCGCATCCCCCTCCCGCGTATACTTCTTGAAATTTTCGACTGTGATTTAATTCCGTGTGAGGTTTTTAGAAAAATCATAATGCGGGTTCTCCGTCAAACAAATTACAATGGGGACGAGCGCGCGTTAATAATGTCCTTAGTCGCGAAAAATAATGTTTGTTTTTTTTTCACGCCTAACTATGAAAAAGCTTCGCTCTAAGATACGCTGTAATTAAGTTCGTTGTAAACTCATTTTTTATAAAAACCTTTTCATCCTTGCGTTGGATCAAGATGATTTTTTTTTCGCATAATTTAAAACAACTAGAGGCTTTGCATTCCGCCACCTCGCGGCCAAAAATGTATTAAATTAATCTTATAAATATGAATCCACATTCCATAATTCGCGCCTGTATGAGAACTACAAATTTTTCATTCTCAATGTTTTGTTCAATGGATATTTTGAGAATCAGATTTACCAAACAGTAGATAATGAAACGAAAATATATTCTTTAAAATAAACAAAAATAAATCAATCTAATGCCTTATGTATGTATGTATATTTATTTTTTACCATATCCGCTCTATATTTGGAACATATGGACACCACAAATTGTCGTAGAGAAATATTTAGGTGTTAATTATCAGGTATTTTTAAAGGAAATCGAATGATAAGACCGACGCTACCAAGGCCTGCACAATTTTTGTTTTGTTCTTAAGGGGTGGCTCAACACTACCAAGGGCATGTATAAGCTTAGATGTAATTAAATCGATGTAAGAAAATCAAGCTAGTTCGGGATTTGAACCGACAGCGACTGAGTGAGAAAAAAACGCAGTAACCACTTGACTATGCCGCCCAGCACTTATAATATATTGAAACCAAATATTTCACTATGAACTTGTAATTTAAAATAATATTTTTGTATGCTTACCTAAATAAGTAAATTATTTCTGAGAAAAGGTTTATCTCAGAATCATATGCGAGTAATCATTGTGTGATATTGTAGTGGGGAATTATTCGTTATTTATTTAACAAAAGCGCACTTCTTGTTAGAAGATCGTAGTTCATCAACAGAAAACATTAGTCCAATATTTCGAACCTATTTTTTTAGTCCTGTATTTTTTATGCTTAATTTATCGAAACATTTAGTTACTTAATAAATAAATAATAACACTCAATTGGGTGGAAAATATTCTTAAATATTTATTGTTCGCGAAATACACTAAACTTTTTTGAGTGCTCGCAGGGTGCTTGTATCGGGCGGCTGGTGCTGAAATGAGATCACGTAGTCATCCGAGAAATATGATGTGACAGTCTCTGGCGGTCGGGACGGAACGATACGTACCGGCCTCAGCTCTCCTGGTACTAACAACGTTCCCATCACGATGCGAGAGATTTTTACCCCTGTGTGCTACACAGTTCGGAAACGAGTTAATTACGTAAAAGTATACCTTTAATAATACATAACAGTTTGTTGGGGCTCTTCAGATGGTGTTTGTATAAACATATATATATGCTTTTATCACTCTCTAAATATTTAAGCAAATATGATAAGTATCATATAATGTGTAGAATAACTGCAACTAGGTACTCAAAAAGATTTCATTACTTCAAAGGAAGGCCTCCCAACTGGCAAGAACCTTGACTGGCAGACCAGGAAATCCCTAAACAGATTAATAACCCGGAGCTGGTAGAACAAAAGACAACCTCGAGCGCTGGGGAATGTTTCGGAAGGGAGAGTCACTATTGTGCGACTATGGAGACCTGTAAACCGCCTCATACTTAAGATCCTGCTCCATGTGCCCAACAAGAGCAGACACACCTCTATAGGACAGGCCCAACTTTCCAAATTAAAGACACACGATGGGAAGATAACAACAAATCTTAATGATATACTGAAGGAAATAGAACATTTCTACGGGTTATTGTATTCATCTACGATGCCAGGTCCTAATGACAGATCTGCGGACGACAAGAGGGCTACTCTCACAAAGCACTGGTCTGAAGACATCCCAGATATAAGCATATTCGAAATTAAATCGGCCCTAAAACAACTTAAGAACAACAAAGCCCCTGGAGAAGACGGAATTACATCTGAGCTTCTGAAAGTAGGAGGAACCCCTCTGTTGAAAGAGCTTAAAAAAACTATTCAACAAGGTAATAGAACATGGAGAAACCCCGGCGACATGGAGTACGAGTATTGTGATATTGTTCCACAAAAAAGGGGATAAATCACTGCTCAAAAACTACCGACCCATTTCCCTTCTTTCCCATGTGAATAAAGTATTCTCCAGAATTTTAACAAACAGGCTGACGGGTCGATTTGATGAATTTCAACCTCGAGAGCAAGCTGGGTTTAGGAAAGGCTCTAGTACAATTGATCATATCCACACGCTAAGACAAATCATTCAGAAAACCGAAGAATATAATCAGCCACTCTGCCTCGCCTTTGTAGACTATGAAAAGGCATTTGACTCAATCGAGACTTGGGCAGTGCTAGATTCACTACAACGCTGCAAAATAGACTATCGGTATATAGAGATAATAAAATCTCTTTACAAATCTGCAACAATGATGGTCCAGCTCCATGATAGCACTAACAATATTTCTATAAACAAAGGTGTTAGACAAGGAGATGTTATATCTCCAAAACTCTTCACAAACGCCCTAGAAGATATTTTTAAACTGCTATCCTGGACAAAATGTGGAATAAATATTAACGGAGAGTACATTTCTCACCTCCGATTTGCAGATGACATAGTGCTAATAGCCGAATCACCTAACAAGCTCCAAGACATGCTCTACGACCTCAATGAAGCGTCGAACAAAATTGGTCTGAAAATGAACATGGATAAAACAAAGCCATGATTAATAGTCATATTTCACAGACCTTTGATCCTATTTCCATTGGAGGAACAGAAATAGAGGTTGTAAACGACTATACCTATCTGGGACAAGTAATACAACTAGGGCGAAATAACTTCTCAAAAGAAATCGACAGGCGCATACAACTGGGATGGGCAGCATTTGGAAAACTAAAGTACATTTTTAAAGCGAAAATTCCGCAATGCCTTAAAACTAAGGCGTTTAACCAATGCGTCCTCCTGTATTAACTTATGGCGCAGAGACGTGGAATCTGACAGCAAGTCTTACCCATAAAATAAAAAGTCACCCAGCGTGCTATGGAGAGATCCATGCTCGGAGTGTCGCTAAAAGATAGAATCCGAAACGAGGAAATACGCAGAAGAACTCAAGTAGTGGATGCTACCCAACGAATAGGCACACTCAAGTGGCAATGGGCAGGTCATATCTGTCGAAGAGACGACGGTCGATGGGGAAGAAAAGTATTGGAATGGCGCCCAAGAACTGGCAAACGAAGCATTGGCCGACCCCCTACAAGATGGACTGACGATATAAGAAGAATAGCGGGAGTGACCTGGATGCGGAAGGCGGAGGATCGAAGAGGATGGAGACTCATGCGGGAGGCCTACGTTCAACAGTGGACGGACACAGGCTGATGATGATGATGATGATGTGCCCAACAAGCTGCACATCTCAAGACCTAACGCTGGGCAATACACGGAGGATACAAATGCTTTGGCCATTGAGCTATACCTGCCAGCCAATATATGCTCTATTGAAGAATTAGCAGTTGTTATTTACTAGACATAGTTTGAGTGATTTATGAATCTGATTTTTCTACAAGATGGGATGATTAGCCCTATGCTCACGAGGCCGTTTATACGTGGAATCACTATAAATGGGTGATGCTACCAGACGACATATGTCTACCGCCTATTTCGACTAACATACTATGACTTGAATTTTACAGGCTATCAAAGAGTATCACACTTACACCAACTATGGTTATTTATAGAGCATAGAAATTGATTATAAACACATATGTATAATTTAATCTTCGACAGAGATCAAACCCGCGGCCTGTGGAATGATAAGCAAAAGGTTTAAATTATGCATTAAAACTATACATATCATCATGAATTTGCCGACTGTCATAGCTCAATGGTCAAAGCGTTTGCTTTGCAAGCCAAAGGTCGTGGGCTCGATCCCCAACGGAGATTAAAAAAAAAAAAAACGATTTATGAGCTCTAAAATATCTCCGGTTGGTGTGAATTTGATCTATCACCCGTAAAATGCCAGTCATAGCCTATTAATTAAAATCGGTGGTAGACGAAAGTCGTCCAGTGAAGACCACCCATTCGTAGAAAATTCCTATAATAATAAGGATGATGCGTGAATCTCGGGCAGTAGTCTATGGCGTTGGCGGATCAACACTCCACATGCAGCTTTTAGCCGTATGCACCATGGTAAGCGTCATTGAATTCCACAGATGAGACTTACAAAATTACTATCACCATCTGTCAGTATTCTCCTGTATGTGTTTACATAGAAAAAATAAAAAAATCTTTGTTTTTTAATTACCGAAATTTGATATACTGGTTATTTATAAACGCCATTGAGGGTCTACGTTATTATTAGAGGTTATTTGTATATTGACAAGTATCTGGACCCGGATCAGATTATCGGCATCTATCCGTCACCCACCTCGGCTGATTGAATCTGCGGCACTTTCTGCGATTCACATAAAAGTGATCACTTACTTGGTTCGGGGGGAGGGAGATACCCTATCCGGTATGCGAGACGGGTACTTCCAATCCCCATCCGACAAAACGCTTATTTTTCTCAAACTTATTTTCCTTCGATTGGAAACTTTCTCCGAGATCCCTTCCGCACCTAAAAACAACCGCGAAAACGATACTACAAGTATTTTTACTGGTTGATTTTTATTTTTTACTTTTATTGACCTGTACTTTGTTTTTCTTTGTATTTGTTTGTCAGAGTGAGCCGGTTAGTAGTTATTTTAAGTTGATATCAGCTTGATATAGCTCCTTAAAGCCGATGCCGTAAAGCCTCAACAAGCGATCTTTTGTCTATTATTTTGGTTCGCTTGCGTGACATCTACATCGAATGTTAAGCGGTGTTTGCATACGCCAAAATAATTGTTATGACAGTTGGCCTATTGCCGGTTGGTAGGACTGTCATATTGGCAGTTGGTACCGTGGAGATGTGAGATCGCGCCGTGGGCTGGTAGTTGAAGTTTGACTCGCGCCCGTCACAGTGCGCGCGTCCTGTGCGTTCGCTGTGGCGGGCGACGTTTGTGACAATAAACATGTATCGTGAAACAGAAACAAGTTGTTTAAAATGTGGACCTGATCCTGCATCCTTCATCCAATTAATCGATGTCCATAAATGGAAGAGGAGGATATCAAAGTAATTGTATCAAAATTGAGAACTCATGGTTAATGTGGTGATAGTTGATGCTTACGATACAACTATCACTTTTTTTTTTAATACACAAATTTTTTGCGCTCCACAGATCATACGATCACTATAAATTACTGTCATTTTTTTGGTAGATTTCACTGTCTAAGACATTTCTACAAGTTGAAACTAAAGGTTAACCAAGCAATACACTCGTATATTGTTCCCGACGACCTCCATTACAGGAGATCAGGGACTTGGAAAGGATGGCAGATGTAGTATCTGAGGCATATTGTGCGATTTTGTATCTTTTTTTTTCGTCATATAATATGATTAATCCGAAGCTTTTGAGGCTTGAATAATTTGATTCTAATAATCATCTTGTCGGCTCCCCTTACTGCAGCATATGATCATTACGATTGGTTCTAATAGGCTGAAGAACCTAAATAATAATAAATATTTAATTATACTTTGCCGGCAGGTACAGCGCAATGGTCAAAGAGTTTGCTTTGAAAACTAAAGATAGTGGGTTCGATCGACGGAGATTAAAAAATAAAGATTTTCTATCGATTTCTGTGGTCTAAAATTACCCCCGGTTGTTGTGAATTTTATCCCTCATCTGTAAAATGCCAGACATAGCTTATTAATCAAAATTGGTGTTAGACGAAATTCATCCCGTGAAGACCACCCATTCATAGTAAATTCCTGTAATAATAAAGGATGATGCGTGAATCTCGGGCTGTAGTCTATGACGTTGGCGGATTAACACTTCACATGCAGCGCTTATTCATATGCACCATGGTTAGCGTCATTGAATTCCACAGATGAGCTTTCAGAATTACTATTACCATATGTCGGTATTCTCCTGTATGTGCTTACATAAAAATAAAAAATAAACTTCAAGCAAAAAGGCAACTTCGTTTTAAATGTTTTGTCATAATTCTCACGTAAAAAAAATATACGACATTAAATAAAATATATTATGTAATAGTATGACGGTACATAATACTTAAAGAGAAAATATCCCAATGTACATTAATAACAAATAAAAGAATTGTGCTGTAATTTAATTTTCGAAATCCTTTGATAAATACCTGTAGGGGATTTAGTTTTAGGAAAAAATCATTTGTAGAGGATTTAATTTATTTAATAAAGTTTTTTTGTAAATAAATTTCTAAGAATCATTGCAAAATTTAAAATGGATTATTTATTATGAATGGCGTTATCTCACATTATGTCATTCGTCTTGCTACTTATTAAAACTTATTTATCTTAGTTCGTCCCGCGCGGAATTCGCTCCGATCCAATTATTTACTTAGCGAAGTTCAAAATAGAATTTGAAATAAAACAAAAATAATGATATTTTCAAGTCTCTCTCTCTTTCTTTGTGACTTATTCCAACAATGGCCGATACAAACTTCCCGGCCGCAAAAAGTTCAGTCAAATTCGATTGACTTGTGGCTGTGTCTATCGACCGGGACATACCGCATCAATCAATACGTAATTCACGTTTCGTATCCAATAATATTTAGTATGCATTCAGTTTAGTTTGAGAGTTTTGTATTTTACTCGGAATTTTGCAGTATGTTTTATTTTTGTATGTATGTGGGTTGAGAAGATATCAAGCATAATGCTTCTTGAAGAGATTCAGATTATATGAACGAGGAAACAGGTATTGGAAGATCATTATATGTTGTGTCTTTTGGGTGTTATGTCAGTGTCAAACGAGCACCGTGTGAGGGTCCTAAAAGTGTTTGAGTATCGTGGGTGTATTATGTGATTGTCGTATGAATGTCAACAGAATCGTTGAGGTATCGTGTGAATGTCGTGTGGGTGTCGACTGAGTGTCGAGACGATCGTTTCAGTATCTTGCGAGTGTCGTGAGGGTGTCATGTGAGTGTCGAGAGAATCGTTTAAGTATCGTGTGAGTGTCGACTGAGTGTCAAGACGATCGTTTAAGTATCTTGTTAGTATTCTGTGAGTGTCGTGTGAGTGTCGACAGAATCGTTGAAATATCGTGTTAATGTCGTGTGAGTGTCGACTGAGTGTCAAGACGATCGTTTGAGTATCTTGCGAGTGTCGTGTGGGTGTCGTGTGAGTGTCGAGTAAGTGTCATGAGAGTGTGTTATCCAGTCAAATTTTATAATGCGCTATGCCAGCTTACGCCCCGTAGGCGGTAGAAGGGGTGGAAGGCTGTAGAGCAAAGGCTTCCGGTGACGCCTGCGACAAATACAACCACAAGCGTAACACAACGAGGGAGAGTGAACGTAGTGAATGCCAACAATACAAACATGAAACATAGCAAAGATAAATAAGTTTCACGTTATACTTTCTCTAAACGCTCCATAAAATAATTTATTTAGGTTACAATAAAATAAACCTTTTATTTAAGTTCTCCCTGACATAATCATTCTATAAATTTATTGAAGTAACAAAACATTCTTCTTCGTAGTATCAATCCGGTGGATTAGTTTGCAGCAACAGAATCTTGCATCTCGATCTCCATTCCTCTCGGTCCTCCGCAACCCTTTTCAGCTCAGCATAAGCGCTACAATTCATGTCCTAGAATACTTGCTGCAAATACTCCCGTCTAGGGCGCCCTCTACAGTTTCTACCCTCAACCATCCCCTCCACAATATCGTGAAGAAGACCATCGTGGCGCATGATGTGACCAATCCATCAGGATCCCCTCTCTGAGATGGTTCTTAAAAAACATTACATTAATTCAATGTATCAAACTCACAATACACAAATCTGGGTTTCTTAACTTGTTGCTCAGACAGTGTATTTCAGGTACTTTAACATGTCGGTTTAAGTACATTTTTAATTCTTCATCATCATCATCATCATCATCACCACCATCATCAACATGTTCGTATTCCTTACTGGAACTTGCCAGCAGGTATAGTTCAATGGTCAAAGCGTTTGCTTTGAAAGCCAAAAGCCGTGCTTTCGATCCCGACGGAGATTAAAAAAAATATTTTTAATTGATTTCTGAGCTCTAAAATACCTCCATTAGGTGTAAATTTAATCCCTAACCCGTAAAGGCATAGCAAACGTCATAGCCTATTAATTAAAATTGGTGGTAGGCGAAAGACGTTCCGTGGAGACACCCATTCATAGTAAATTCGTGTAATAATAAGGATGATGTGTGAATGTCAAGCGGTAGTCTATGACGTTGGCGGATCAACACTCCACATGCGGCGCTTAACCATATGTAACATGGAATCCGTCATAGAATCCACAGATGAGACTTCAGCATCACTATCACCGTCTGTCAGTAATCTCCTGTATGTGCTTACATAAAATATATATATATAACTGCTGCCACAAAGCTCGCCATAGTCTTCTTCTTATCCCACGTTAGTTCTACATATTATAAGTTCCTGATTATCTTCCAAGGCAGCGTAAGCTATGGATATTTAATAAATATAGCTAAAGCTTTCACTCTTGTGCGTTATTTGAAGTATATGTCCCAACAGGTACATTTTTTTTCCGACTGTAGTTTTAATGACTACCTTGTCTGCTCTGTCACCTTGTCATTCTTCACAAATTCAAACCAGCGAACTTTTCGTTATATCTCAAACAGTCAGAAATCAAACAATCGTATATCAAGTATTCTACACAGGCTTTTTATGAAGCATGGATAATGTTAATTGACAGAAATGAGCGGCAGAAATTTGTAAATTTGTGGTGATCCAATATATCAATTCCTCCTGCACAACCGACAAACTCGTCTTACACTTGCCGAACACCGTAGCGTTAGATTCGTCGCGACGCCCTTGTTGATAATGTTGCTTTGGCGTCTAAAAACCGGCGTCGGCCGCACACAAGAAATGGCAAGAAAGGAAGGGTGCCGCGCAAACTTGTTCCATTATTCTATTTCTGGGCCCGGAGCACCCGCGGCTTAAACTCTGGAACATAATAACAACAGGAGTTACCCGCGAATGTAAATAAAAAATGTTTCATTGCATATCGTTTTGGATGAATGTTCGATAGTCGTTATTCTATAAATATAATCACTGGTAAAAAAATTAATTGCTATTTTTAATGAGTTGTTATTTTTCAGTATTAATTGTTGTCAAAACTTTCAATGTTTTGATGGTGAGGTCGGCAATGGGACAAAATTCAATATACAGTACACGAATAAGTTACGCGTGTATTTTTTAAATATATAACACAATAATTAAAATTCTAGTACAAAATTAGAGCATGCTTTAAAAGAATGAATTGTTCGTAGGTTTTTATTTGTTCGTGTCATCCTAACGTACGATATTGGAACTTCTCTTTCGTAGTAGTATTATCAATCCGGTGGATTGGTTTGCAGCAACAAAATCATACATCCCGATCCTCTGCAATCCTCTTTGGTTCAGCATAAGAGTTACAACTCACGTCCTCGAACACTTGCTGCAAATACTCCCGTCTAGGGCGCCCTTTACAGTTTGTACCCTCAACCATCCCCTCCACAATGTCGTGAGAAAGACCATCGTGGCGCATGATGTGACTGATCCATCGGGCTCGCCTCTATGAGATGTTTTTTTACAAGGTGCCTATCACATATATATTGGAACTTTCACACTTTTATTAACTAACATTTGTATTTTTTGTTAATAATCAAGAATTAAGGAAGTTATTCCCTTCTATATTACAGTCAGTCAAGAAACAAAGGTGGACTTTGTTGGTGTTTGTACTTCGGATACCGCAAGAAATCATTAACAACTACTTTTTTCTATACATCACTCAACCACCCGGGTACACGCTGTCCTGGAAAACCGTCGGGAACTATATATAAGGTGTACCGGAAAAGAATGTCATTTTTTTTTTTCATTTTAAAAATTAGTGCATTGAATAGATATAAATATATTTATTATAAATATTAATTTATTATAAAAAAAATCCGGATTTAATTTTCTTAAACCACCTCTGGCATTTACGAACATTCAAAACATCTCCCAGCAAATCACAAATTTGTAGAACGAGTTGCACTTTCTTTCTTCGTTAAATGGTAAAGCATAATATTTCGAATAAATTCCTCATTCGGTCCAAAGCTCTCCATTGTATTTAAGGATGTATTTTTGTTGTTGTTTAAAAGTATACTCCAGGTATACGTAGTCAGAGAAACAACACAGAACACGTTGTAAAAATTCGACTGCCGAAGACCAACTGACCACTCAAAACCTATCAGTACATCTATTATATCATTTATTTGTTGGAGCTCCAGAAAACAGAGATGTCATAGTAGGAAGCGATGACTGTAGCGGTTGGCAGATTTTTAGGTCATCATTTTGAGACTATAAGCTTCATTATGCGCGGGAAACGGTATAATTTTTTTTTTTTATTGTATTACTTCATGTGATCATTACAACGATTTATGTTGAAGAATAGGCACGTGAAAATGAACCCCAAACACGCATGATTATTTCTAGTCGTAAAACGGGGAAGCTGCGACGAAACTAAAAAGGGGACTCATGTATCCGAGGTATACCGGGTACGTGTCACTGTTACATGAATAATAAACAAAGTTATTTATTTTTATTAAAAAAAAGTTATTATGAAAAATCCGCCAGCGCCTGGGCTGCCGTGAAGTAATGCGAAATAATCTCCATAAATACTAAAACGTAATGTCATATTTTGGGTGTGGAATTTACTAGAAGATGCCAGAAAAAACTGTGCATACTAAAATAGCTTTTTGAGATAGATAGTACACATTTTATATATTTTTTAAGACGTCAATGTCATGAATTCTTCAATAGATAGTGAAATAATGTCCAATAAGTTTATTTATATTTGCGTTATAATTATTTTCTTTCTGCGAACGATAAATAATATTCGTATTTTATGTTGATACGTCTCTTACAAGTCTGCTTTTAAAATATATTAAAATAATACAAGAAACAATACACTTTCAGTAAATTTCAACGTCATGTAATAAAGACAGCTTTGGTTTATATTCTTCCAATACAACAACTATTTAGAAGAGTATTTAATAGATTTCCCCGATTTTAGTTAAATATTACACCAAAATACATATGAATGTATTTTTATTTTTATGTAAGCACATACAGGAGACCACCGACAGATGATGAAAATAATTCTGATGTTACATCTGTGGAATTCTATGACGCTTACCATAGTGCATATAGATAAGCGCAGCATGTGGAGTGTTGATCCGGCAACGTCATAGACTACAGCCTGACATTCACGCATCATCCTTATTATTACAGGATTATAGGTGGTCTTCACGGGACGTTTTCCGTCTATCACCATTTTAATTAATAGGCTATGACTGGCTTTTTACGGGTGAGGGATCAAAGTCACAACAACTGGGGGTATTTTAGAGCTCAGAAATCGATTAAAAATCCTTTTTTTTTAATCTCCGTCGGGGATCGAACACTCGACTTTTAGCTAGCAAAACGAACGCTTTGAGCATTGAGCTATACCCGCCGGTCTGGTTATAATGTGCTCCATCTCGATAAAATATATTGTAGTATATTGAGATATATATACTGAGCCGCACTCTAGGACCATATGGAATAGGCCTCGAGAGTGTCGAGATAATCGTCAAATCTCCTTAAAAATTAGAATTAAGAAATAATGTAAAAAAACACCTTATGTATGAAATGGAAATATTTATGTTTATAATATTTTAATATTTCATGAAACTTGCAGTCGCTGTAATTAAATATATTCTTACTAAAGCAAAAAACAATATCACTCAAGACGTATGGGCTTTTTACAACTAAAATGTGATAAATAATTTATGGTCAAAAAGTCAACTCAGTGCATATCGTTGAATTGCTGAAAATCAAAGGAAAGATTAAATAGGGCAGGCTCAGTAGCAATGAGGTGAAATGTTCAAAGTTCACTCTTAAAATCTCAATTAACTTCCGTTTTCAACTGATTTCTTTCGGCTTCATTTTTCTTTTGAATAGTTTAAGAGCAGTTTTTGCTCACTCTAAAGTGGAGTAATTTACATCACCCAGCGCGAACTTTTTCTCTCTGGCAAGTAGAAAACTTTCCCCCTTATTAAACGAAGAAAGGAAAGTTTAATTGGATATAAAGTTACCTAGCATGATTTATAGTTAAATATTAATATAAAAATACAAAAAAGTTAAAGACGTCGTCCGGATCTGCCCCTAATGATAATGGCCTAAAATTTCTAAACTCCAGAGGTAAAGTGTCCTAAACTAAAAAGAATTACAATTTATACATTCTTGAATAGTAAGTGGTTTTTACGTAAGGTACGGAATATTTTGAAACAAAAAAAAACAAAAGGCAGGAAAAAAAGACAAAAACAAAATAAATATTAGTGAAAATATCAATTTAATCTTTTATTTGTTAAAAATGTTATAACAAAAAGCAAATGGAAAGGCATCTTCTTATTCTACTGTGTTATTTTTATTATTTTCTCTATTTATTGTATATTTATGTATACTCTATGTTTCTAAATATTTGTAAAAAAAAAATGGAATTTCGATTCTCTATATAAGTAAATATATAGATGTGCCATCTATGTTTTTTTGTCTATGGTTTGATAAATATTTTGTCTATCGGTTGACGTTTTGTTTCGAGAGCATTCTGCTGATTTTATTATTGATTATTGATAATGCCGACACCAAAACGTTCGAATCTTTCACAACAAAGCCATCACGCAACAAGGAATCGAAAAATTGTCAATGAAAGGACTGACGAAGAGCAAAAAATCTCGCGTGAACAATCCATCGAACCCATCTAACCTGTGGCACAAATACAAGAATAATATGTCAGAAGATATTTTACATCAAATTCGTGTTAGATCAAGAAATCCTGATCTTAAGATGAATGAGGAAATACATAATCGGGCTTTGCTCTTAATCGAAGACATGTGTTAACCTCATGTGCGGTAGTTTATTAGTCAGGTTAGGAATGCCAGCACCAAATCGTGAAATGAATGACGCATTTAATCGAGAATTGGAACGGGAACGTGAATATGATCACCATGAATTAGATTTAGTAGTTCAAACGAATGTACCGCTGTTGAATCCTCAACAAAAGGAAGTTTATGATACATTAATGAATGCAATTGATGATGGACATGGTGGTTTATATTTCCTGGATGCTGATGGAACTGATAAGACATTCCTCATGTCAGTAGTTTTAGCCACTGTCCGTGCGAGATCCAACATTGCGGTTGCAGTTGCTTCTTCTGGAATATCAGCCACATTGTTAGAAGAATGCCGTACGGCTCATTCAGCATTAAAATTGCCGTTAAATCTTCAAACTATTGAAGAACTTACATGTAGTATTTCAAAACACTCCGCAATGGCCAAAGTTTTATCAGAGTCGAAAATCATCATCTGGGACAAATGCACAATGGCGCATAAACGTGCATTGGAAGCACTTAACCGATCATTGAAAGATTTACGCAATGACTCGAGATGTTTTGGAGGCGCAATGATTTTACTGTCTGGCGATTAACGTCAAACACTGCCAGTAATTCCAAAATCAACTGCTGCCAACGAAATTAACGCTTGCCTCAAATCGTAGAATCTATGGCGCTATGTAAAGAAGCTTCAACTGACAACAAACATGAGAGTTGCATTGATGAATGATACATCTGCTGAAGATTTCTCTGAGCAATTGCTGACTATTGGTAATGGTCGAGTACCTGTCGACATATCGAATGGATTGATTTCATTTCCTCAAAATTTCTGTTTCTTTGCCTCATCGAAAGACGAACTCATCAACAAAGTATTCCCAAACATCATGACTAACCACAAAAATAATGAATGGTTGAGTGAGCGAGCAATTTTGGCGGCTAAGAATAAAGATGTAGACGACCTTAACTATATAATTCAGAATGATATCATTGGTACACTGCATTCATACAAATCTATTGACTGTGTAACGAATGAAGATGAAGCCACTAACTATCCAATTGAATTTTTAAACTCATTGGATGTGCCTGGCTAACCACCGCACAATTTAAGACTAAAAGTTGGCTCCGTAGTAATCATGCTTCGAAACATAAACCAACCAAAACTGTGCAATGGGACGCGTTTGGTGATAAGTAAATTGATGAACAATGTGATTTACGCGACGATACTCAAAGGAAAATTCGAAGGTGAAGAAGTCCTCATTCCGAGGATCCCGATGATCCCAACCGATATGCCGTTTGAGTTTAAGCGACTTCAACTTCCGGTCCGTCTTGCATTCGCCATGAATATTTACAAATCACAAGGCCAATCCTTGAAAGTTTGTGGTCTGAATCTTGAAAATCCATGTTTTTCTCATGGTCAATTATATGTGGCATGTTCACGGGTTGGAAGACAATCTGCGTTATTTGTTCTGCGCCTGATAATAAAACAAAAAATGTCGTCTATCACAAGGTGCTTCACTGAAGAGTGCAACCCACGCACAAAAATACATGGCCAATAAAGAATCATTAAAATACTAGGATTCAAATCATTGCAAATTAAAGGACTGAAGAAGAACAATTGCACCTGGACGTATCGAAGAACGAGGATTTAATCTGACATTCAAGGTATTTATTTATTTATTTGTGTACTTACACACAAAATAATTAACAGAATAACATACTACACTTATTACTTTGAATTATGTATGCTAATTCTAAAAAAAAGTGTGTATAAATCAGTAATATTGTCTTTGCTTTTGATTCTGTAGATACAAGGACAGATTCACCATCGAATCGAATCATTCCAACCTCTCGAAGATGAAAGCATAAATTTGTACAAATATACTTCAATGACAATATGGAGGAAGAACTTGATCGACGTCTACAAAGTCGTGATCAGAGCGGATAAACGACCATCTGGTACACACGTCGTGATACTGGGCAACTACAACAGATATCTGAAACACGTCGTTTATATGACACGTTGCAATACCCACTGATGTTTTGGCAAGCAAAAGATGGATATTATTTCAATATCAAAATGAAAAATCCATTGAATGGTGAGTAATCTATATATATAATCAATATCATAGTTTTGATTCCGTCATGACATACATTTTACAGTCCTTGGTTTTGCTTTATGCTTCCAATAAAAGACCAATTACACTGCTTATTACCAGGAAAATAACAGACTTAAAGATTAAGATGTTTTTTTAGAGAAAATTTGACAAATAACCGGCAAACGATTTAAAATCATTTATCTTCACCCCTTTATAATTATGCTACAAATATGGATGTTAGCTTTACATACAAAATTACAAATCTATTGTCTTAATTTCAGGTGAAGAAACTACCAAGAATCTAAGCTCGATGAATTATAACGCATATCGTTTGATGATTCGTCGAAATGCTGACAACTACTTGCTGAAGTTTCGTCGATTACTGCAATAGAATTCAACCAGACCAAATATATGATATCATATGTACCGAAAAATTCAACTTAATAAAATCCAAAATCTGCTCATTTATTGCCTTTCGGATGAAACAAAGTTCACCGGGTCAGCTAGTATATATATAAATTTAAGCAGTTTTTTTTTTTATGCAAACGCATGCAGGAGAGCACAACCGGTCAAGACCAGTGCACTCTATGACGCTCAGCCAGGGAGGCTGGACGCTGCAAGCGGGAAACGTGTGTTGTGTTCGTGTTTGTTTTTGGGTTGGGGAGATTGCAAGTGTATATTTATCTGTTTCTTGAAGAAATCCAGATTGTAGGAAGGAGGAAACACAGACGCTGGAAGAGCATTCAATAGCTTACCGGTGGCATTAAAGAAGGAACTTTGGAAGCTGCCAGTTCTTGGTCAACATAAATTAACTGTGTATGGATGTTCGGCAAGTGTAAGATGAGTTTGTCAGCTGTGAGTGGGTGCAGGAGGAATTAGTTCTTTAAGTTCCGAAGAGCAGCGACCGTGGTAATAACGGTAGAAAAGACTAAGAGAACCAACCTTACGTCTGTGTTCTATTGATTGTAGATTAGACGTAAGGGTGTCATTGTTTATCAAACGAATTGCTCTTCTTTGAACTGAGTCAATTAAGTTTAGAAGGTATTTTGGGCTCCAATCCAAAGGTGACTGCCGTATTCAAGGATAGGTCGGATTTGTCCTTTATATAGAAGAAGAAGTTGTTTATCGTTGAAATACCGACGTGATCTATATAATACACCTAGTTTTTTGGAAGCGAGACCGGCTTTACACTTAATTAACTCGTAATATTTGACATTATTCGATATTGATAATCCAAGCACATTGATGGAGCTTGCTTTCGGAAGAGAACAACCGTTGAAAGATACAGGATCCATAGCAGTCTTCTTGGTGGAGAAAGTACATGATTGGGTTTTTGAAATGTTGAAGCTGACGAGGTTGAGGTCACCCCATTGTGAAACCCTTTCAAGAGACATGTTCATCTTCTCCACCAGAGATTCCCTAGCAGCAGATAGTTCCGAATGTTTCGGAGGCTTATGGAAGATTATACTCTCATGGACAGTGCTGTCGTCGGCATAACAGTGAATGTTTGCGCATTGAAGCAAATCATTCACATGCAGAAGGAAAAAAGTGGACGACAGCACAGAGCCCTGTGGAACTCCTGAGTTGATTTTATGGCAGGAAGAAGAAAAGCCATCTACGACAGTGATGATGCTTCGATCACTTAAGAAGTTTTTAATCCAGGAGCACAGGGAGGGAGTTAGACCATAAGACGGTAATTTATTCACCAGACCACGATGCCAGACTCTATCGAACGCCTTGGAGATATCCAGGGCAACAGCTTGCGTTTCTCCATAGCATTCGACGGATTTCCCCCAAACATGTGTGACATATGCCAAGAGATCGCCGCACGATCGACTACGGCGGAAGCCATATTGCCGATCGCACAGAAGATCATTCTTCTCTAAGTAGTTTAGAAGTTGGCTGTTAATTAAACGTTCCATCACTTTGGAAAGTATTGATGTGATGGCTATTGGGCGATAGTTGGTGGGCTCACTTCTTTTTTTTTGTTTGGATCATATCCACAAGGTAAGCCGAACCAAGATGAAAGAAAAAGCTAAAATAAAGAATATACTTCAGAACCATAAATATATTTATTATATTTAGCATTGCAGTATGAATTGACTGTAACATCGTCAAATTCGATTATATTTTATTGACTATTATCACAATCCAAGTGACATTGACAATTTTCAATAAGATTTTAATTGTATTTTGATTTCGGTTATAAATTTATAATACTTACTAACCGAGAAAGGTTTTCATGAAGTTTCACAAATATTACGTTTTAATTTTGAATAAATATTTTTCGAAAGGTATTTAAGATAATTTAATTACATAGTCGACATTTTTCCTGGAAAGTGTTGCCCGACGAATGTCTTTCTTTTATATTTTAAGTGGGACCCCGGTAATAAAATACCTCTTTCGACGTTATAAATTAAATATCAAACGTAAAATTAAATTTCTACAATAACTGGTGATAAAAATAATTTCAAAATCACTTTACAGTGAAGCACACTTAAATGTTTTTTTTACATTTATTTTACTACCATAATTTATAACATTATCTATAAAGTGATCAATGATTAATTAAATATTGTAATACAATTGTCTTAATCATTACATATAAGTCTTATTTTTATGGCTTAAAATTAACAGAAGGCTCACAAAGAATCGTATTTTTTTTTTAATTTTGTCATCATTATAGTTTAAATTATAAGCACGATTTTTCAAAAACACGAAACACCGAAGTTAAGCAATATTGAAAACTTAATCACACATGCGTGAGTTGTCTGTAGTACACAGTGTGTTGATGGTCACGTGGATCTGCCTGTTAGACCTATTGGTTCAGAGCAAATCTCTTTGAAATATGCTGATTAATAAACAACTATATCTATATATAATACAAGACCGTTTTTGCAAGGCTTCTTGCCCTGAAGGAACTTCCTCGTAGTATCAATCCGGTGGATTGGTTTGCATCAACAAAATCTTGCACCTCGATCTCCACTATTCTCGAACCTCTGCAACCCTCTTTAGCTCAGCATAAGAGCTATTCTAACTCATGTCCTCGAACACTTGCTGCATAAACTCCCGTCCAGGGCGCCCTATGCAGTTTCTACCCTCAACCATCCCTTCCAGAATGTCGTGAAGAAGACCATGATGTGCCCGATCCATCGGGCTCGCCTCTGTGAGATGGTTCTTACTAGGTGCCTAACTTCCTTGATTATGCTGAACCTCATTGTTTGTGACGTCGTCTCTCCAAGAAATTCCGAAAATTCTTCCACATCTCAAAGGCCTCTAGTCTTTTTTTATCACTTTCAGATAAGCACCATTTCTCACAGCCCTACATCTGAAGGAACTATGTACGAGTATATTACCAAATTAACCTTAGATGGTGGATTTGCCTTGCAAAATGGCATAGTTATTGAATCTAACCAAATGTTTATATATTTGATTTATTTATTTATTTACAGAATCGAATTCCATTTTTTTTTACAAATATTCAGAAAAATAAGTATACATAACTATACAATAAAATAGAGAAAAAAATTAAAAATAAAAATTACACAAAAGAATAAGAAGATGACACGTGTCAAAGATCACAGAAAAAATAGGAAAAGGATGTAAGAAAAGGATCGAGGTATGCTGGTAGGCCATTTAGGAGCGACATTGCCGTTGAACTAAATTGAGTGCTTGAAGCTCCACAAGCCTTGACTGGGATCAAAAGCAATGGATGGCTACGATGCTGTGGCAGTACTTCGTTATGATTATATCTCCAATTAATAGCGGATATAGTGAAATATATTATTTTTTTGAATTTATATTGATTGTAGTAAGTTCAACTGAATTCTCACAAATGTGTTTTGTGTTTGGAAAAAATGTACTCATAAAAATACAGCACTTAACTTTTCCAGTTCGGATACTTGAAAAGGTAAAGTTCTTAAGCCAATGATTCAGTTTGAGGCATTGTCGATCATTCTTTGACATGGGCCACAGACTTCCGGATTTAGCCTAATGCCCACACAAAAAAGAAAAACGTGAAATGTACGCGCCGGTAATAAGATTGGAAGGGGAATAGCTAGGATACCGGATATGGATATTTATATAAAATAATGGGAATGAGGTAAGAAAGTTATGATACATTGATGGAGTGACCTGATGCTTTTCAAAATAAATCGTATTTAATAGAACAATAAATATTGTATGATAAAAGATGATTAATAAAACACAAAAAAAATAGATAATGTTACCAAATTATTTGAGCACACTAAAAACAATGAAAGAATATCCACGTAATCAAAAAAAAAAATGTATGAAGATTATATTTGTAAGATATAGTATAACATTTATTTAAGTCTTAATTTTCCTAGAGTATATAAATATACATTATAATATTTTTTTAATTATCTTATAATTCTATAATTATAATAACCATGAACTTTATCTTTATGAACTTTAAGTGGTTATTTTTTCCGATATCTCTTCCATATTTAGAATACGCTTACCACAAATTGCCGTCACTCAATTATGTCAGTTACTTTTAAACATGTCTTGTTATAAAGTATATTTTCATCCTAAGATACTACGAAAATATTAGTTTCTCGATGACTCCCTGAGCAGAACAGTTAACCGCTGACAATAATTTGCAGCAAGTATTCGAGGACATGAATTGTAGCGCTTATGCTGAGCTGAAAAGGGTTGCGGAGGACCGAGAGGAATGGAGATCGAGATGCAAGATTCTGTTGCTGCAAACCAATCCACCGGATTGATACTACGAAGAAGAAGAATATACTGGATGATTTGTTATTCGACATTTTTAAAGAGATCAGGTGATAAGCCTGTCACACCCAAAACCTAGACCATAAAGCCCTAAGGCACCATTCAATTTAACCAATGAACGCGATAAACAATAGGCGTTTGCTCATTTAGCTTACTTTTTGAGAACGAGAAGATCGCTTAAAATGTGCAATTGATCTGCATTTTTCAGTGTAGATAATAAAAATATTCATATTTATTACATTTAAACATAAATATGTATTGTACTTTCCGACACTCTTGATAAAATATGACATATATAACGCGACACTTATGATTTCTTCGCAAATGATTCGCCGAGAATTGTTTCTTGAAGAAAAGAATAAGGATTCACGAGAATCGGAATCAGAACTGATGAATTTCCACTAAATTAACCAGCGCCCTCTCTCGCTGCGTGGGGATAAAATAAAACATACCATTATAAAAAAAAATAATGCCTCGAAACATTATTGCTGTAAACATGGACGATTTATAAATTTTCCTAAATAATATGTAACTTTCTATGTGAAATGTAATGAAGCCATCGCCAACTGAGAACCATAATTGTAAAATAATAATAATAATAAAATTGAAAAAAGCTTATTGGGTATTTTTTTCGTAAAGGCCAGGCTTTTTAACTCTCTTATTTGATCCCTGTTACACATACAAATTACCGTGAGATTAAATATATCATGAAATGCTTTTCTAAAAATTTTTAAGTAGTAGTTTCTACAACTCTTTAACATCTTTGTCGGCGGGTATAGCTCAATGGTCAAAAAAAATTATAAAAATATTTTTATTCGACATCTGAGCTTCTAAGATACCCACGGTTGGTGTGAATTTGATCTTTTACCCGTTAAATGCCAGTCATATCCTATTAATTAAAATTGGTGGTAGACGACAGTCGTCCCGTGAAGACCACCCATTCATAGTAAATTCCTGTAATAATAAGGATGATGCATGGATTTCGGGCTGTAATCTGTGACGTTGGCAGATCAACATCCACATGCAGCGCTTCACCATATGTAACTTGGTAAGCGTCATAGATTCCACAGATGAAACTTTAGAATTACTATCAACATCTTTTGGTATTCTCCTGTATGTGTTTACATAAAAAAACAAGCTTCTTTATGATTTCTAATTCAGATGCGTTTCCTCTCTCTTCTTTTCAATTTCCAATACACACACAATCATTGAATTTCCAAATGCTCCAACAAGGGAGTGGACATGGTATGATGATGATCATAGAAATATATGAGGTGCTGAGGTTAGCTCGGTGGTCAACTTTGAGTACAATGAATGTGAATACTACTGAAGTTTATTTTTTTCTTATTAATAGTGTTTTGTCGCCCTAAGGACTAAACGCTCCTGACCTCGAGAGCGTCGGTCTAGTCGTACAATATCGTTGAAATTTTCAAACAAATCACTTAAGATGTGTCATGGATACAGCTGCCGTATTTTCAAGACCTCTGCAGATACCCTGGAGGTAATCGGGAACCATATATATGTTCCCAGGTACATCTTCGGGCATGGATATGTTATGGGACAAGGCTTTGACAATGGCAACTCTCATGACTGATTGGCGGCAAATTGTGGTGACCATATATATTTCAGATACGAACGGATATATTTATTTAATTAACAGTACCGCAGTTCTAAGGTAGAAATAATAAGAAACAAAGAGTATACATAAACATACAATACAAACAAAAGAAAAAAAATATATAAAAGAAGAAGAAGATGACACGTGACAAAGATCACAGAGATCTAGGAGAACAATACCATCGACAAGAGAGGAAATGGATGTAAGAAAAGGATCGAGATGTGCTGGTAGGCCATTTAGGATATATTATAAATATGTGGAAAATAATTAATTGTCTTGTGAAAATAGTATTACAATCAAGGAGGATAGGCATCTAATAAGAACCATCTCAGAGAGGCGAACCCGATGGAACGGTAACATCATGCGCCACAATGGTCTTCTTCACGATATTTTGGAGGGGATGGTTGAGGGTAGAAACTGTAGAGGGCGCCCTAGACAGGAGTATTTGCAGCAAGTATTCGATGACATGAATTGTAGCGCTTATTTTGAGCTGAAAAGGGTTGCGGAGGATCGAGAGGAATGGAGATCGAGATGCAAGATTCTGTTGCTGCAAACCAATCCACCGGATTGATACTACGAAGAAGAATGGTTTTACTAGTACTCTCTCGTGTGCATTGTTAAAAAAATAATTTATATCTCACAAATTTTATGAATATTTTAATCTTATAACAATTATTCTAATCTTAGAGTAAAATTATTTTCATTCAATTTTAGTGATTAGCTTAACACTAAGATCACAAATAACGTCACATTATGTATGAAGTTATTAAAACCGTTTATATAATATTGTTTACGAAGTATCACTGTAAGCAACCCCTTCTCTGGCCCCGTCCCCTCCGCCGCTCCTGTCAGCCGTAAATAAAAAAAAATGCGACACACTTTGCCCAAATAACGTCATAAAATTTTACAACGCCTAGTGTCGTGAAAATTTTGTCTGCATAATCTTGATACAGTATCTATTACTTATTGCGTCGCGAATCGTAGAAAGCGAAAGCCAAAGGCGGCGCAACTTAGTGTGCAAAACTTTTTTTTATAAATTTCACACTAAAATAACATCATAGTATTGAATACATAAATGTTTCATACCTTCTTTTAATATGGATCACACTAAGCACTGTTTAATCAGGAAGTGATTATACAGTTCTCGGTGTGATCCATGTTAAAACAAGGTATGAAATATTTATCTTTTTAATATTAAAATCGATCTCAAAGTGAATTGTGAATATATAAATAACATGATTCATATTAGTTTCAACAGAAAGTTTGATGTACAATACTCAAAAAAGTATTGCACGATGCCTCAGTATTTACCGAAATAAATTATTATAAATATATATATTTTTAATGTTTACACATATAGGAGAACCGACAGATTGTGATATTAATTCTGAAGTCTCATCTGTGGAATTCTATGACGCTTCCCATGCTGCATATGGCTAAGCGCTGCATGTGGAGTGTTGATCCGCCAACGTCATAAACTACATCCCGAGACTCACGCATCATCCTTTATAATTACAGGAATTTACTATAAATATATGGTCTTTACGGGACGACTTTCGTCTACCACTAATTTTAATTAATATGCTATGACTGGAATTTTACGGATGAGGGATCAAATTCACTCAAACCGAGGGTATTTTAGAGCTCAGATATCGATTGGAAATCTTCTTCTTTTTTAATCGCCGTTGGGGATCGAACCCACGACCTTAGGCTTGCAAAGCAAACGCTTTGACCATTGAGCTTCACCCGCCGGCAAATTGTATTGTTTCATGTTTCACGGGTTTTCCACAATAACTAATACATTGTAAATTCTTTCAGTGATAGAATATCTTCGTAATTGTATTAACACCCACCCGGATTCTAATAAATATGATTTTCAATGTTAAGTTTAAAAGTCTGGAATCATGATCTATACTATTTTATATATATTATATATATATATTATTTATATTTCCAGTTGAATTATATAAAAAATGCTTTAAGGTTGTACTGTCATTATATCTTATATCTATCACTCTTTATAATTGCGTTTTATATTATTATAAACAAACTTATATATGCGTGGTGGAACAAAACAAAGGCGAATCAGACGACATTTGTATATTTCATATAATAAAACGTTCTTTAATTTTATCGCATCATAAGTACAACAATTCAAGCGTATATTGTCATAAATAATTTAATAATAATGTTGATATGAAGTGAACATTAACCATTAGTAACTTGAACAAAACAGCATTAAGCGTGCTGCGTACTAGGATGAGTGATCTTATGAGAACAATGCATATCATTGGTTGGATTGACACGTTAATTAATACCAAATTTTTACATGCTTTAAGACAGTTTAATTAGGCACGATTGATAAATGTCCAGAATAACTCGGATACATAAAGCAACTTATCTTCAAGCTTCAAATAAAAATTCTCCTTAAAACCGTCAACTTATAAGTTTATCTACTGACACCAGAATGATATAGCCATTACCGACTGGTACATGCATGTGATGTCATTTTGTAATGCCGTTAGGAGGACTAGTTATATAGATCGCCACTTACGGCGATGGGTGTCACCGACCACGGCACCCGGTGCAGTCAGCTATGTGCCGACCGCAACGAGGTCGTATTATGGCATGTTATTCGGCTAGAGCCGGAAGTTTGTAAAGTTTATCAAGAAAATATATGTATTTCTGGAAAGGTCTGTGTGTTGGTCTTCTGCTCTTCATACCGCCACCACGCAGTTGAATCATTCTCCCCTCTAATGAACTTAGAAAAGAGGATATCACTACTAAAACAAATCAAAATTACTATTAGGTATAATAAATTTGTAATAGAAATTCGTGATATCAATATGCTTCAGTTTTGTACTGAATTTGTAAGGATTTTGTATTTTTATACCTAAGTCTTCACCTTTAAAAATTAATTCAAGTCACGTGAAATTGGTGCGAAATCAATGTGATTTAAGTCACAAAGAAACCTAATTATAAATGTAAGAAGTTCCACGCCACTGGTTTCGACGGGTGTCCGCTGACTCTGATTCTTGAAATTTGCCACCGATTCCATTTTATTTTATTTTCGGTCCCGTATCAAACTTTTGGCCTTTCTCCGACTACAGTACAATAATATTATATAAAGCGAAACCAATGCAAGAGTACGGCAAAATAATTTTCAAATATTTGTTGATAAAAAATCTAATTTATATATTGTCAGTGTGGAGACATTTGGAAGTCAATATGCAGTAGGTCTTAGATTTTTCGTTGTAGGTAGAATCACATAAATTAATGTTTCCAAACATACATAACATATTTTTTTTATTTTTCTGCTATCATGATATTTTAACACGTGCTAAATTACAATTGGTGTACTCTTATGTCAGAGAGGATTTTTTTAGCTTAAAACCCACAGCTATTCATTTTTGATGACTTATTTTCGGATCGTTCAAAAGCCATTATCAAGTAGCCGAAACGTGTCATTAAAAATAAAATACTTTTAGTTGAGTTCTGTAATTCAACAATTCAATATTTTGGATGGAAAAACAGTATTACGTATTTATATACAACATAAAAAATTTCAATAAAATCAGTTTTTTTTTTTATGTACCATCGATCAAACAATCTCTTGTATTTTACGCCTTATAAATAAAGTGCAAATAAGGAAGATAGGCACTTAGTACGAACCATCTCAGAGAGGCGAGCCCCCGGATTGATACTACGGAGAAGAAATATAGTGAATGGATTTTTTTTTATATTTTACAATTGTTTTAGTAATGCCTTAAAAAACCAGACACAATGTATAGATTATGTTTAGTTATGTTGACATATTCAATGCTGGCGGTCAGGTCAATGCCGGCGGTCATAGCTCAATAGTCAAAGCGTTTGCTTTGCAAGCCAAAGGTCGAGGGTTCGATCCCCGACGGAGATTTAACAAAAAAAAAATTTAATCGATTTATGAGCTCTAAAATACCCTCAGTTGGTGTGAATTTGATCCCTCACTTGTAAAATAACAGTCATAGCCTATTAATTCAAATTGGTGGTAGACGAAAGTCGTCCCGTGAAGACCACCCATTCATAGTAAATTCCTGTAATAATAATGTATGATTCGTGAATCTCTGACTGTAGTCTACGACGTTGGCGGCTCAACACTCCACATACAGCGCTTAGCCATATGCACCATGGTAAGCGTCATAGAATTCCACAGATAAGACTTCAGAATTACTATCGCCATCTGTTGGTATTCTCCTGTATGTGTTTACATAAAAATGAAAATAAATTGCGTCGTCATTGAATAAAATAATAAAAAATAAATATTGGTTATCTCAAGTAGTCAGAATTAATTTCCTGGGTCAACATACTGGAACTAGATGCCCCGGACGTATTGCGATCGGGATATAAATCTCGGGCGCGTATGATTAAAAGAACAATGAGCCAAGGAAGCAATAAATCCCGGGAAGAATGGACCGAGTTCTGGTGGCTGCTGAGTGAAAGACTCGGAAGAAGGGCTCGGCAATGTTCAGCCAACTATTCCACGAGAAATTCGTCTTTCGGGCTTATTTTCTTGTAATACACAATGTGGATCTTTCCAGCAATATTATGTGGAAGCAGATACTTCCGACAGCATAATTTTAATATGTTTTGTTGATTTATATGTGGAACATAGTTAAAAAAATATACATTGAACTATTATAGAGTCATTTAAAAAATAATTAAGAATTTTATGAAAGAATGTTGGATATCGTCAAAAGTATTTTTTATCAATTTATTTGTCGAACGTATTTGAAAATATTGTCATTCTACAATATTGTGAAAATATTTTTGAGAGCGTAATTGATGTACTCAAATATAGAGGTATTTTTTTATACACCATTGTATTAAACTATTAATCCTTTCGCAGCGGTTCTCGGAATATGCCGTCATAATATTTCCAAACTGTTGACATTGGTTGACGTCTTATATCGTTTTGCTACTTTCTTAGAATAGTTTTTTATGCATCATCTGATAGCCAAAGAATACAAGAACCAATTTTAATATGAAAATAGACCAGATAAGTACATTTATGCTTCAAATACTAGTTTTATGATTGGCAGTATAATTTGTATTCAAACTGAGCCGTAATGAAAGGCTGAAGAATATATATCATTAATATTATGGAAGGTTTTTGGATATGACATTTTTTGTGTATGAAACATAGCGTCAAATATTATTTTACTTAAATAAAACTTAAATGATGAACAAGGACGAAATAATCATTAAGAAATATAATGATTACACCGTAAATAATTCATGCACTAAAAGGAATTGAATGATAAAAGTTTAAGGTATAATTTAGTAGATGTCAATAAAGTCAATATTTTTTTATAATGTATTTTACTTAAGTCATTTGAAAACAAAAGTAATATATCATCATATGATTTTTTTTTTTAAATTTTTATTAGAATATTATTTTATTATTTCAATATTCTAATCTACTTTTATAGATCATTGACTATATTACAATATTATTATTACTTAAATATACATATACTATACATAAAATTCTTTTTTCAACGCGTCAATCCAAGCACAAATCTCATCCGTTCAGCACATTCTCATCCATTCAGTCTATAGTTTGGTTCGAGACCCGAGTGGTACTTACTAAAATAAATAGACTGCTGGAAAGTTATAATATTAAGCTTGTGAATAAATGAAGACTGATAGAATAATAATAAAAATATACATACTTTGAATATATACTATAGCGACATCTATCGTACAATGATAACAATGATATAAATACTAGTTTCAACGCAAGTCAGTCTAGGCATAGCAATGGCGCAGTTCGCCGAGCGGTATGAATACCTGGGCATAGTTGGTTTCCAAGGTCCCCGGTTCGCATCCCGCTTCTGCCGTTATTTTTGTGCTTGGATTGACGCGTTGAAAAAAGAATTTTATGTATAGTATATGTATATTTAAGTAATAATATATCATCAATTTTTTTAAACTTATTTGAGACTAAACATATTTGTTTTTTCATTGAAATAATATAATCAAATTCATAATAAATATTTTACAACTAGCCTAAAAATATTGAGAACAAATTGGATTACACTAATTGAAAAACGAACCGATCGATTTTGGTGCAGCCGAGATATTGTTGAGACTCAGAAGATTTCGTTTAAGAAACTCTTTCTTATAAGCAGCTCTTGTAATTTAATTATTCTTGATCGTGCTTTATAAAGCTAACGTTGTTGGTAAATGGCAGCACAGCGTAAGACCATCGGGCGCTCAGTTAGAAAAACAGGGGCAAAAAAAGCCACAAGAAACAGTTGGGGCTTGTTATATTCTCCGGTGAACAAAAAAAAATACATACCGATAGACGGAGTTTTGATTTCACCTCAGACGTACAACGCATAAAAATCTTCAAGAAAAAGTAGATGATCGTTACACAGCTATCTTACAGATAATCGAATTATCTGATGATTGGAGTTTTTACGTGCTTTTATCAAGTTTGCTAAAATCATTTGCTAGTAGTCTTTTTTATTATGTACGTAGGACTAGAAAAAAAGTAATAAGCTAATTGTCGTCTATATTCCATTGTTCTATTGAGCTGATAGTCGGCATGCATGTATATCCGATGACAGTGGTCTTCTTCATAGTATCAATCTGGTGGATTGGTTTGCAGCAACAAAATCTTGTATCTCGATCTCCACTCTTCTCGATCTTCTGCAATCCTCTTTAGCTCAGTATAAAAACTAAAACTCATGTCGTTGAATACTTGCTGCAAATACTCCCGTCAAAGGCGCCCTTTACAGTTTCTACCCTCAACCATCCCTTCCAAAATGTCGTAAAGAAGACTATCGTAGCGCATCCATCGGGCTCGCCTCTCTGAGATGGTTCTTTAAATAGTGGTTTACCTTTATATATCCAAATCATGTTTGAACTCTGTTGAAAATGTTCTTATTATAACTTTTGATATCCAGTACTTGAAGATTGCAATGATAATCACAATTTTTTTTTTAAAAGGTTTGCTTTTTTTATTTTATAAGTCAGGATTCAATTCATTTATGATGAATATTTTGTATAAAAAAAGGTTCATTTGATTTCAATCATTATAAAGAAATAATTTCACATATTATAACATACAGTAAAACAATGATAACTCAAAAAGGACTTAAAAGATATATTACCACCCGCGAATAATAAAAAAATATAATGTCATTCTTAAAAATTACATTCAGTACTTTAATAAAGTTATCGTTTCTCACAGGCCTACCTTATATGATGGATAACCACTGCCCATTACAGCCATGATATACAAGCAGAGTCAACTTCACACCAACCCGACGCTTCTCGGACAAATCCTTAGGTAAACGGATTATATCCTCTAAGCTAGATCAACGTTTCATGTGGGTGGTGATTCATCTACATCATTAGCCTACAGCCAGGCATCTAGCAAGCCAAGAAGTGCACTAAAATAGTATAATTTGTCACGTAATTTAATGAAATAAGTAAACAGTAATATAAGCATACTTGCGAAAAATAATTAATTTAAATTAGTAATCTGAGTGGTTAACGAACAAAACACTGCAATTAAAGGTATTCGTGAAAGATCGTTGAATTTTATATGCGAATTTGACACATATACTTGAATTTTTAAAAATACGTTCATTATGTTGTGGGTTTGAAGCATTAATAGAAAGAAACAATTTGTAAGAATTATTGAGTTTTATATTGACTAATGTCTAAATATTAATTCTATTATGAAGACATTTTGTTAATAATAAAACTTAAGCGTAATTCATGATACGAGGTGTATTTTTTTTTTCAATCATATGCATAAAATAAATATTGAAACCTTCAACAATAATTTATTTTTCAAATAATTATATAAAAGTTAATTGTTTCTTTTTACATAAAATAAATTTTCGTGTATTTTTAATGTAAGATATAATTTAAAAAAGCACAATGAAAGAAAAGCTTTTCATTTCAAACGAATTATACTATAAATAACTTCTTAGGTTTTCACGGCCAGATTTGATATTGTGGCTTTTGGGCTTAGCCGTGAGGTGAACTCCCTTCAATCAATAACCTGAATAAAGCAACTCAAAACTAAATAAATCATAAATCCTGAAGAAGACCCCTGCAATGGCGGTCGAAATATTCGAAATAACTATAAATCAACAATTTATGGCACTACAATGGAAATACAATAATATATGTATTTATAATGTAATCATGTTTATGTTCTTAAAAATTATTTTAGAAAAAAAAAAGGTTTTAAAAACGTACAAAAGTGTTAGTGTTATATACGGAATAACATAATCCGTGAGCTCACGAGGGTCTGAAGGGAAATATAATATAACACACTCCTACAGCGAGTCTGTCGGGCGGGAGCCGCCAGCGTGCAGTAATTTTCTAAGTATTTTATTCGTCGCGAGCTTTTCGGGGAATTTATCGCAAAGTTCAAGACTCGAGAGCCGCCCTCGGTTGAGGGGCGGCTGTCGTAACTCGGCCTGTCGCCGCCCGCCCTCGCTACAGCGCGCCACACTCTCAGCCCCATTCGAGAACAAATCCTTATCATCGGGAACAAAGTGTTAATGGACTTAAAAAATGTACATGTACTACTTATTTTAATCTTTGTATCATATTATATATACACATCATAGGTTTAGTAGTCTGGACATGTATGCATACAATAATCACTCACAATACTGGAGCGTACACCGCCATATAAACAACACTTTATATTATATGTGCCCAGTTAATTCTACTAAAATACATAACATCATATTTAAAAGCCAACTGTAATCTTTATTCTACACAAGAAAATTCATTACGATTCTTTTCTATTTATCGATTAAAATTACTTATGTACTTAAAAGGGAGCATAAACTATAAAATTACTGAAAATAAATACCTGCTTTTATTAGTACTTTGGGACAAACATTTGAAACATTAAAAATTCTTATAAATATGAATCATCCTGGTCAATACTCAAATACTGTGCTATTTTTTTTAGTATAGACATTGATTTAAGATTTCAAGAAATTATTAAATAAAGGCTACTTGGAATAATGCGTTTCAGTGACAACCGTTTTTTTAAAATAATGTGAACACTGCAATCTGGAGAAAATAATTAAGTCAAATTACCGGAAATTTTAGTTATTGTGAGAATTCAAACAGTATTCTAAAGGTAGCCAGATAAAAAAGCTGATTATATAAATATTGTTTTCATTCTTGTAGAGCAGCGGTCAGGGAACTGGGGTAAATTACCCCAAAATGGGGTAAAAATATGTTTTGTGGGGTAATGAGGAAATTTTTCTAGTTTGCTATTTCATAAAACATACTTTTTTCATGTAACTTTTTAGTTATTTTCCGTGTAAATTAATCAAATGAATAATATTTATTTAAATATACATTGATTGTCTTCTTTTCAAAATAGGGGGAAGGGGTAATATCGACTTACGCAAAAATATTTTGGGGTAATATCGACTTACGTAAAAATATTTTGGGGTAATATCGACTTACGTAAAAATATTTTGGGGTAATGGTTAAAAAGTCCCCCGACCGCTGTTGTAGAGCAACAGTAGATTAGATAAAAAAAATTTATGTATCCAGATGTCTATGTCGTTAGTGGTCTTTTGAATAGCAACAACATAGTGGGATACAAAATGACTATTAATAATTATTTAGATTTTTTCGATCGATATTTCTTGGCGGAATTGAATAATATCATATGTAAATAAAAGATTTTTTAGAATTGTTTCCGTGGTAATTCTAGGATTATAAGAAATAAGCCTCCTAGGAAGTGCCTCGTCTCTTCCAACACCGACATTTAATATAGGGAAATAAATATATATTCAAAATATATTGTTTATAAATAAAGAACTTTTTTTTAACAAAAATGTACGAGTATATCTTTAAATGTGAAAACAGAAGCCTTAAGAGAAAACTTTAGGAGTGACGTCCAAGGACTGGAAAACTGTATGTCATCCGAATTCATGTTGTTATCATTATGTGTGATAAATGATTCGAGTTTTTACTAATCTGGATAATGTTTCAATTTAAAATACATCACAATCACTAAACTCACGTTAACAATAGGCGGGAGCGAATTCATACTGTTATAAAGAATAATAGAATATTTATATTATGTACATAGCAGAAAGTATAAAGACATTGAAATACAGAAAGAATAACATCAAGGTGAAAAATAATTCTAAAAAATATTTTATTAATTTTATTGGTTTTACATAAAATAATATTTTTTACCTAACCCACGAGTATTTAAAATATTTTGTCGAAAAATAATTTCATGGATCCATTTGAAACGTAAACATTTACTGGAAACAGTTATTATGCATCAACACAACTATTGAAATCTAGCTGTTTGATTGTTTTGGATGTTAATCAAGCTGACACTGCATAGTGTTAGTTTAATTGAAAATAAACACCAGGCTTTCACTATAAGCTAGATATCCATGGATCTATGTCTCATAATTGTGTGGTATTTTGGTAGTAATGTGTAATTTGGTGACTTCATTCAAAGATGGTTGCCGTATTTGAGATCTGAGTAACTTTGTCTCAGTTAAAAATTCATACATATATGCTTGTTTGTAAAAAAACAATGTAAGAATGTTACCCAGTTTTCTAAGCGCGAGTTACACCTTAAACTTGATTAAAAAACAATATTATTTCTACTATCCATCGTTTACAGCTGTAGTCTAGAACATCATCATCGTATAATATCAGCCCCTTAACTGAAGCATGTGCTAAGAGTTGTAGAAAAAAGATGGGATATTATAAATAAAGAACTGTTATTGGGGAGTATTTAAAATGTACTTATTTTGTGTTTTTTTCTTGTAATCTTGAACTACTTGGTTTGTTACGATTGTCGACGCAGCGATATGCAAAGCTGTTTTTCTAACAGTAAGTTAATACTAAGAGTAGGGATAAATCGGAGATTTTACTAATCTATATTTATAAATAATATATGTATATGATTGAATAAAAGCTTAAAGAATAAAACAAGACTTTGATATAAACCACTGAGTATAGTAACACTGTGGTTTTAAACATAGTTTTACTTGTTTTATTCTTTAAATATGTCAAACCACAAAATATTTGATAAACGGTTATTTATACAAATGAAATCTGCCCTTAAACAGGTAATACCTTGTCAGACTGAGCGCATTGAAGAACGTATTTACTTAATTTTATATAACAATTATTGTATTTAATGTGTTTAAGTAATGTTATAGATTTACAAAATCTTTTTAATGGTATTTTAAAATTTATTATTTTAATAAAATGTTAAGGTCTAGTTTGGTTTAACGGACTTGAGCTCACGCGGCATGGCGTCAGTTGCATTGCAAACAATAAGCGAAGCAATGATGTGTGTAGTCGGTGCTGGCGGGGAGTAGGGAGCTCTGGGGGAGTGGCGCAGAGCTACCGGGGAGCGGGAGCGGGAGCGGATGCTAGTTGGATGTTGTGGAACTATATCAGTAGGCTGTAGTGCGAGTCTCGAGTGGTGGGTGCGAGTGAGAGTTGATGCACATCGGTTCTGGACTCTTGAGCATTAGATTGAGAGGGCTTCGGTGAACGTCCGCGGTAACTGTGTGTATCATTGAGTGGCTGAGAGTGCAGTTAGTAAGAGTAGAGAAGAGGAAAATCCCTAAATACCCTTCAAAAATATAATGTATTGTACCTATTATAGAATAATGTAACAAAAATATTTATGATCCGATAACTGAAGTGAAAACTTCATTAGCGATTTTAATATATTTTTAAAAACTCATTGATTATCCTTTTTATTATTTACGAAGTGGCGTTATAGTAGTTATATGGATGAAAATATAATATATTTATGATTTAATGGCATAAATGAAAAGTAATAAACTATTATTGCGTTTTTTATATTAAAGTAGCCACAATTGTTGAACTATATTCGTTCCCTATCTGATCCATATTGTCACCACAAATTTCCGCCATTTAGTTCTTTCAGTTGTCACTATTTATGCGTCGTCTTATGGTACGTATGGTTCCTGATAAACTCGAGAAGGGCTGCACCTCCAAGAACGGCAAACCTTAAAGAGGCGGCGGCTGTTATATCCAAGGCATGTGAACTAGTCACATTATCAAAACTAAGCACATTAAAGGGGTTTTTATATGACTTTTTTACTTTTACGAGCATTAGACTTAGACAAAACAACAACAAAAAATCAGCTTCATTCACTTCTACTTTATCTAAAAATGTTTTCATTACATTAACGTGTTTATAATTTAAAAAAAAGGTTACCTGAAAATTTGTCTCGTGCAATCCTTGCAGTCCGCTGCATAACGTAGTACACAGTTCGGGTGTCAGACTTGCAAAGGCCGCGTGTCCATAACAAAGGATTATGAAGTTGTGTTCATTGGGCAAAGAAATAAAATCCCGAACCGGAGCCATCGAGAAGGTGCGGCGGGGATTTTACGATCTCCACCATAGTAGCAAATGGTGCTCAATATGTCGCACGGCATCAGACTTAGCTCTTGTTGTTTTTCTCAAAATTACCTTATCTTGATTAATAACCGATAGATGACGATATTTTTATTTTTCTCTTTTATTTATTCAATCTAATATTACAATTATATACTTTCTTGAGTATGTTACGTGGCGTTGGGTGAGAAATAGGACTGCATATGTTCTGTTCAAGGTAAAGCTATTAACATCTCAAGGCTGTTTGAGAAAAATGTAAATCTAGCATTCTATTTTGTATTATTTATTTTTGTCTTCCAAAAGTACTCGTATATAATTATCCGGACATTTATTTTAAGCAATATCATTTAAAAGAGACAACGAATAATAAATTCATATAAATATATATTTACGAAAGAAGCTTGTATGTATAAAAAAGATATAGATAAATAATAATTATGTTCGTGTATAGTATATAAATTTAATGTATTTTAAACATAAAGGAAACACACTTTTTAAATAACACAAAAAACAACGATTTATATTTTAATTTATGAATTGATTCATTTTTGGGCAAGACTCCATATCAATACCAGTCAATGAAAGGATATTTAGGATTATTCCGTAAGAGTCACAAAAAAATTAAATGATTATAAATTTTATTTCATTTTCTTATTTTCCTTTCATTCTTTTCGATTAAAAACAAACTAAATAAACAATGGCTGAATCCATTTTCAGCCGAATACACATAATTAATTACAAATAACCGGACATCGATTATCAATATACTTGAGAAGTCTTACTTCTTGCAAATGAATTTACGACGCTCCATCGGTATTGCAATAGCTTCATTGCCGAGACCGTTTACGACGTTCCTTCTAGTGGGGAACATGGCATGAATATTCCCAGGGCGAATTATACAATTCATGTGCTGGTTGGTCTTCAGTCAGCAAAAAATGCGGATTACACCGCGGCCCAACAAGACCCACCCATGCCCGGCAAAAACGAGAAAGCCCTCGAACTAGACGAGCCTTGAACGTACAGTGCGGTGCCCTGCAAAAACATGGTCAAGACCAAGCGAACAAATACACATTAATACATAAGATCATTGAAATTCGGTGCAGAGAGAATTTTTTTTTGTATATAAGTATATATTATGAACTAGCTGACCCGGCAGACTTCGTACTGCCTCAATCGATAAATAAAAGACCTAAGCATTTGTATTAAATAGTCTTAAAACAAACAGAACGAATCCGTATATAATAAAAAAGGATTTTTTGAATGAAGCATGAAGTTTTATTATTATTTTTGAAATATCATGTTGCTTACTTACAAAACAGAGTTTTCCTGAAATACTGGCTATTTATAAGGCTTAAATTTGATATTGACAGACACACACTGTTATGATACAGTCTGTTAATCAATTTAAAGCTTTCTTAGAAACTTTATTTTTTGTTTTGTTTTGTGGTGCGTAAATAAACAAAGAAGACGGTATAATTGTCCATGCGCGATACAGGGAAACTCCAAGTTGATTCTGTAAACTTCTAACGACTGTCCTTGCGATTCATTTTTGGTCATCGCAAAGGCCATACGTCCTGGAAATTGTAAGCGTTTAAATCGAATGATAAATCCGTTGGAATCATCGGTATCCGCGGGATCAAGACATCCTCTCCTTTGTATTTTCCTTTTATGATTGTTGCCTCAATGGCGTTATTCATTAGCTTTTTTCACAGCCAGTCTTGTTCCATTGCACAGTCGAGTTTAATTAATGTTACGCAGCATGATGATAACTGACCCTACTTTTAACTGCAAATTGTGAGGTGGTAATCCAGACAATTCCAGTGAATTTAAAAACTCCGTGGGATAGTTGACTACATCATCCTGATTCATAACGGTGTCGACTGATTTAAAGGAAACCAACTGTCCTGGAAGAAAATTCTGAATGGTCGCATTGAGATCCTCGACATCTTTATTTTTCGCCGCCAATATTGCTCGTTCACCCAGCCAATTATGGTTATTAAACTTTTGCGCTATATCTGGGAAAACACGCCGAATAAGCTCCTCTTTTGAGTTGATGTGACAGAAATCTGTGAGTAATGTGATGAATCCGGTCAAGGTGTCCACTACAACTTTTTTATTTCCAATGTCTAACAATTGCTTCTCAAACACATTTGCAGTTTCATCTTGTTGCAAAAATACTCGCATGTTAGTTGTTAATTGGAGTGTCTTTACATACTGCCACAAATTCGATGATTTTAGGCATGCATTTAGTTCATCAGCAACATTTGATCGGGGAATAACTGGAAGAGTCTGACGAAAATCATCTGACAACAGAATCATGTCCCCACCAAAAATATTTTAGTTATCACGAAGATCTTTCAACGTTCTGTCCAGTGCCTCCAGTGACCTCTTATTGTGCATTCATCCCAAACAATCAATTTGCATACCTGTAGGATCTTGGCCATTGCGCTATTTTTGGCGATGTTGCAAATTGGTGTTTCGGTGATTTTCATGTTTAATGGTAATTTCAAGGCAGAATGTGCAGTTCGCCCGCCTTCTAGCAGAGTCGCAGCTATTCCAGATGAAGCCAACGCTAGAGCAACATCATTTCGCGATCTAATCCTCGCCAAAAGCAATGAAATTAAGAACGTTTTTCCGGTTCCTCCGGGAGCATCAACGAATTAAATTCCATCAGATCCACTGTTCACAGCTTCTATAAAAGTGCTGTACGCAATTCTTTGTTGTTGATTTAATTGGTGGAATTTATTGGAACGTTTGTACGAACTGTTTCGGCCAATGCTTCAATGTCGTACTGTTGTTCTCTTTGCAACTCGTGGTTTAATGCATCGTGCATATGACCATTTGGTGCTGTCATTCCCAAACACGACAATACTTTATTTTCCATCAATAAACACATATCTTCTATCATGATCAATGTCTCATTGTAAATTTCTGCAGTCATTTGTAGTGTAGGATTCAAAGTTTGACGGCGCACACGATGCAAAACATCCTCAGACATGTCATCTCTATACTTAACCCACAAATCTTTTGGATTCGAGGGGAAACATTTCGATGTGATAATCGCAAATAGTGTACGAATTTGATGCGGCGATGAAGATATTACGGAATCCTTGAGCGTATCATCCCAGTGCGAAACGTTCTCAAGTAAATGTAATAGTTGACATGCCTCACGGTTAGTCACACACAGCTGTCCATTAACTGTTCTCAGTTGCTTAAACGATGTCGGACCACGAACATTCACCAACAACAACCGCAAATAATAACATTAATCGTTATTTGGATGTACTGTGTTGATGGGACCCAGAGCGTCTGAAGCAAATACATTTAGATTTTCTTCAACTGGTGTTCCTTGTTTTCGACGCTGAACGATTTTGATGATGCATTCCATGTGTAATAGCGTGGCATGTCAACATTCAGCAAAGTGCGAGCAAAATCATCAGTTTGACAGACTGTGAAGAAACTTGTTAATGTTGTCGACGGTGGACGTACCGCTCTGTCTGCCGCGTTCGATTCATTAAAATAAACTCGTTGACCATTTTCTAAATGGACTGCCAAATGGACTACTGTAGGGTGTCTTTCATGGATCGCAAATGAAAAGATACGCCAAATTGCTTCGTTGCTACATACATTGCGACCCATCTGGTACTGTGATATTTCATCATTTGCATTGGTTACAGCGAAGACAGCCATATCGCTACCTTTGTTAACATATTTACATATGTACTTTATCGACTATT
This sequence comes from Glossosoma conforme, assembly GCA_022606575.1. Classification (NCBI taxonomy): domain Eukaryota; kingdom Metazoa; phylum Arthropoda; class Insecta; order Trichoptera; family Glossosomatidae; genus Glossosoma; species Glossosoma conforme. The sequence goes on from JAGTXR010000150.1 coordinate 1,660,712, forward strand.
TTCTTGATCTGTCTCTCTCTGGTCATCAGTGAAGTTAGCACGTGAGGTAGCTCTTTGCACATTTGATTGACTGCGACGACCTAAGTCAGGTCGTCTTCTCCTCGGCATCGTAATTAATCAAAGTGAGAAAAATTCTCGCTCACTTAGCAGTAAAGTGTCACTATCACAAAATATCAACAACAACAAAAAGAACCGCGTCACTGTTGACAGTTCACTCGTTCGCTTTGCGGTTCCATTTCGCAGAGGTACCAACCGATTATGTTGCCATATACTACAGATCACCAAAGTAAAGAAAGTTCTCGCGCACTCATAGATATCGTAACACAATATCGTAATACTTTTTTCCGTGTGCGACAGGATGGATTGACATATTAGTTGGTTGTCAAATCTAATGTCAAATATTATTGTTGCGTTCAGAAATTTAATTCGTGACAAAACTTAATATTTATAAAACAAAATAATCTGATAGATTAACAACTGAAGTTAGCTAAAATTAAGTTTCGCGAAGCCGACCAAATTGAAAATCAGTACTACTGATGATCTATTACATTTTGTGACTATACCATTTGGTCGCATTCGCGATATTATCACTTTTTTGAGTTTCGGAACACGACAATAGATCCTCCAACGCGCACGTGAAGACTATTTTGATAGATATGATTTTATTTGAACTTTGTACAGCGGTAATAAATTGCAAATTGACTCTTCGAAGTTAGGAACACACCTACATTTCTTAGACAACAGTGAGTGATTATAATTTAATATGAACTATATTGAATAGAAATAATATTGATATATAGATATAGATAAATATATAGATAATACGTACCGATAAGCTGTGTCAAGTGCGCGGTAAACACTATGCGCACGCAACGTTATTCGTTCACAAAGCGCGTTATGTCAACCGCGCGGTAAATATTATAATACACACTTCGCGTTCTGATAATAACACGCGGTGCGTGAAATGAATAAAGCATATGAAAGATGATATTGTGTATAGATCTTTTAATATGTTAACGCGGTCATGTCAACTGCGCGGTAAATATTATGTATACACTTCGCGTTCTCATAATAACACGCGGTGCGTGAAATGAATAAAGCATATGAAAGATGATATTGTGTATAGATCTTGTTTATATGGGACTTTTATATGGGAAAAAGAAAAGGGCTATTCTTAGGGTTTTCCCGGCAATTATTATAATTTTTCTCACCTTTTAAACCTTCCTGAGACCTCCACGAACATTTCAAGACCAAGATAAGATAAATCCGTTCAGCCGTTCTCGAGTTTTAGCCAGACTAACGAACAGCAATTCATTTTTATATATATAGATAATTTAGTTAAGTGTCTGAACACACGAAAATTGTGAATAATACAACCGATGTAATCATTAAAAAAAAACTTTTTAAAAGTTCTGTTATGTAAATATATATTCAATTAAATAACTTCTTCGGTTTTCACGGCCAGATTTGAAAATTTAGCTTTTGGGTTTATCCATGTGTGGCGAATTACTCCTTTCCAATTTTTCGACCGCTATTGCAGGGGTGTTCTTCAGGGTTACACTAAATCATCAACTCTGAAGAAGACCCCTGCAATGGCGGTCGAAATATTGGAAAGGAGTAATTCGCCACACACGGCTAAGCCCAAAAGCCACAATATCATATATTCAATTATTTAATATTAATTTATTAACTCGATGAGGTAGATAAATTGAGTGGTCAACGTCGAGTATAATTAACACGTCATGGTTATACTGTCATTGAATCTTCACTTTTTTCTGTGATTAATAAATCAATTAAAAATTGTTTTTTTTTTAATTTGTATATGTTTTCCGATTGGTTTATTATTCTATGTCTTGTGGCGGATCGAACCATCGTAACTAATCTAAGAATCTCGAACCTTAAAGATTTCGTTCATGCATTTGATATTGAAGATGTTCATCGTAACTGTTCTAGAAAGTGGGACAATTCTAAATGCTTTCTACGAGGATACTTCCCATCGATTCGCTAGCAAATAGCCGCAAAGTGGCTCGTCCCGAACCACTAAACGAGCCAGCTGCTAACTGGACACAGATTCTTCCGGAGATACCTCGACAGGTTTGGACAGTTGGAACCCACATCCCAGGCAGAGTGCCCATGTGACGGCAGCTCTCCGCAGGACGCACCTCACGTTCTGTGGAACTGTCCGCTGCACCACTCTGTGAGGATTATGCTCTTTGAAGTGGTCCGGCCGGCATCAGGTCCGGTCGGATGCCAGGACTTCGTTGCTAACAAACGAAATTATGCTGCTTTTGAGCGCTTCTGCGCGTCCGTCTGCAAGAGTGCAGACGCAAGAAGTAATGACTCCTAACTGATGTCTGCCATTTGCAGAATCCATTTCCCAACCTCACCATCCCGTTATCCTTTCCCACGTATTTCGTGGCTAGCAACGTGTTACCGAGGAAAGCAATTCGAGATTCGCTGTAGTATGCTAACTTTGCAGCCTTAGACTAAGGTTTATTTGACATCTAACTGATGCACCTAGAATAACGGAAAGGCCTTCAGCCACTTTAACAAGTAGCTTTTGCGTGCGTCGCAGTAACGGGTCCCCATCTGACTCACGAAAAACAGGATGGGACGTTTTCTTAATCATCATTGTTAAAACAAGATCTATTTATAAACGCAATGCTCCCGAGTCCTAGACAATTCAATCCTAAAAGGCGCGGCAAACCCTTAGCAAATAAAAGCCAAGAAGGAAAAAATTTAAGCGTACGAGTCTGCGCTACTGTCTTAGATTAACATATCGTAATAGTTGTGTATTTAGCAACGCTGTGAGCTTTATGGACGCCGTAAATAAGAGCGTTTTTACGTTCGGTTGTAAATTACAGTCGTCCTGCCGACTTGCACTTCTGTCCCTCCTCTGGGCGAACAACCCGGTCACAATACCAGCGAGCCGTTACTCATCTCCATTGATGTCTTAATTGAATCGTGCTCGACCACAGTGCTGGACTAACTCGATCAAATTTTCTCCGAAACCGGACTAATTAAATAAATATATGTTGTTAATATGTAAGCACAGAGGTATACCGCCAGATGATGCGTCTATGCATTTTGTGACGCTTGATATTTTAAGTCGTGGCCAAGCGCAGTTTGTAAAGTGCAACGCCAAAGTCATTTGACTTTATTTTCTCATTGCATTATCGTCTGTTTTTACAAATTTATATTACGGGTTGACTTTGTTCTTTCTACGACTTGCAAAAATTTTGATACAAAGGCTATGAGAGCCATTTAAGGATGTTAGAGATTGGTATGATGATACTATCTAGAGGTTATTAATAATATTTAAAAACATTCTAAATCATGAAAAAAAATATTAAAATTAATTTTGAAGCTACATCAGAGAATATATAATATGTATAATGTTTTCAGTCGAGGATATTAACTGTCAGCTATACATTATAAGTATGTATACTATGTTTATGTAATTTATCTGATAAATAATTATGTTTTCTTAAATAATATTATTTAAAATCTACAAAAAGTTTAATCATATCAGTTTTATTGTAATATAAATGAGAGTTTATATGAGATTCATTTTATTACATATTTGACTATCTGAGCAAAACTAACGAAAAATTTCGCTTTAAAAATAGTACAAAAAAAAAATAGAAAAACTAATTGCTCGTATGCTTTCATGAAAATAGGTATGTTTTTTGAATGAATATTTTTTATAAGTTAGGCTAGGAACGTAAAACATGTTTTTATACGACCTGGTGTATTGAGGAATTCAATAAATCGTACAGTACGAAATAATACGATAAAATGTAAAATCTTTTCCGTAACCGTCTTCATAGAAAACATAATTGAACCATGGTGTTTCATAGCGGGGGATTTTCTCCACCTCGTTTACACGTCACGAAGCATTGTGCACAGCAGAGTATCAATTTCGATGCACCATTGTTATCAGAATGTATCTTTCTATGAAGGAAAAGCACATTTCACTGTACGGTCGAGTGAGCATTCATTTTCTATATCCTCAACCGGATCTTCCAGTTGCCACATCACTTTTTTAAACATAATAATACAGCCAAAATGATGAAAAAACAACGTGTGGAATATATGACGTTTGCATTTTTCTTTGAAAGATGGCTTAGTGTTGATCATGAAGTATATTTACAAATATACATTCGCTAATATCATATTTCGACTCGGAATTCACACAACATTTGTTATATCAGTTTTCACTGTTTTTGTGCTGCTTACGGGAGAACTTCGTCTACCATAAATATATTGTGTTTAAAATTCAATGTTGTTGTTGAAAGATTAATTTCACATCAGCAGTAAGTATTATATTTACTTTAGAACTATATACAGCATTTTATAAGACATTATTTTTTATGATTTCATCCACATCCTTCGGATAGAAAAAGGACCTTTCTTAAATCAATGCAGATTATTTATTTTATCAATAGAATTGATAATTTTGGCTTAAAAATCTATTACACAAAATAATCTCAGTTAATCCCAGCTTAAAAAAAACTGCTTTACTTTATATGATTTATTTTTTGCCATATTCCAAAATAAACAATTGACCTTAAGTATAATCGAGAGATCTAACAGTCAAAGTCCTTAAAAATGGTGTCAAGGTTATTTTGCCAAAAATAGTAATAATTACTTTCAAATAAAAATTGCCAGCGGGTTACTTTGCAAGCCAAAGGTCGCGGGAACAATCCCCGACGGAGATTAAAAAAACATGATTTGTAATTGATTTGTGAGCTCTTAAATACCCCCGGTTGGTGCAAATTTGATACCTCACCCATAAAATGCCAGTCAAAGCCTATTAATTAAAATTGGTGGTAGACGAAAGTCGTCCCGTGAAGACCACCCATCCATAGTAAATTCCTGTAATAATGGAATGTAGTCTATGAAGTTGGCGGAACTTTGCACTATGGTAAGCGTCATAAAATTACATAGATGTGACTTCTGAATTACTAACACCTACTGTCGGTATTCTCCTGTATGCGTTTACATAAAGGAGAATACCGACCTATATCGTCTTATATTAGGTTGATAAGTTAATAGTCAATAATTTTATGTATGTGTGAAAAATCCTCAATCACTTATTGTGTTCCAATTTTACACGTTGTTTAAAAATCAGATGGAACTTACGTAAGTAGAGATGTATGCGTATGTAAGAAATAGTAGGGAAGTTTTGAGTTGATGAAAGAGGATGTTAACAGTGACCGTGTCACTTATTTGTTTTTTTTCGGCGTAATAAACTATACCAATGACCAACCCGCCCCCAAAGACACGGAGCCTTTTATATATTCGAATGACCTAGGTTTTACAGCGCAAGCAGTAACGTTTGAAGAAGTTGAGGACATCCTAGGCCAGGGACTCAACGAGATGTCCCAATACTATGAAACAAAGCATCTCAAACCTAAGCCATCAAAAATACAAGTCTGCTGTTCCCACCTTAGAAACAGGAAAGCCAACAAAAAGCTTCGTGTCACGTGGAAAGGTAGCGTACTGGAATATAGCGACCATAGAAAATATCTCGGATTCACTGTAGATCACACCCTCACCTTCAGGCGTAATTGCAGCAACACCAAACAGAAAGTTGCAACAAGAAAGAACCTCATCCGCAAACTGAACAACACTCACTGGGGAAACCAACCAACCCTTCTTCTTACCTCAGTTTTAGCACTTTGTTTCTCAGCCGGAGAATTTGCAGCTCCAGTGAGGGGTCGATCAACCCACTGTCATCAAGTAGATACTGCACTGAATGATGCATGCAGAGTCGTCACAGGCTGCCTCAAACCAACACCGATTTCTAAACTATACCCCTTGGCTGGTATCGCACCACCAAACATAAGACGCAAAGTCATATGCGCCAAAAAATGCGTAAGGCAATCAACCAACCGTCCCACTGCTTGTATAATCAGATACCATCAACACCAAGATTGAAGTCCCTATGCAAATTTCTAAGATCCAAACATCCTCTCACATCTGGCCCTGAAAATGAGAGACTCCAGCTCTGGCAACAAATTGCATCAGAGAATTTGATTACTCCAAAGGAAGGCTTCCTAACTGGTTAGAACCTTAACTGGCGGACCGCAAAAAGAGGGCACCAAATCGACATTTTCAGCTCCCGTTTTGGAAGTCCTTGCTTTTGACAGTAAAAAAGGCTCAATATCGACAATCCGCGCTTCTGAAGCGCCATTATTTCCAGATCTTCCTGCACTTGCAAGAAACCTTTCCCAAGTGCAGCATCCGGACCAAACTGACTCACCAGACCATTATCGCCTGTTTGTACAGCAGAGTAGCTCAGAAGAGAAAATTGCCCTTGAAAAGGTTCATCGGTGCACGAAGGTGGAAATGATAGATGAAGTGATGGGTGTCCTAAAGCACCAGCCAGTCGCGTCTCCTGATTCTAAGCCGCGCTCCTGAATCGCCATTGTTTCCGGTTCCTCTTCCACTTACAAGGGGCCTCTAACAAGTGCAGCATCCGGACAAAATAACTCTCGTGACGATTTTTGCCTGTTTTGGTGCTCGAAGGTGGAAATGATAGAGGAAAAGTTAGGTGTCCTACGGAAATAGCCAGTTGCGTGTCCAAATTCTAAACCACGCTCCTGAAGCGCCAATATTTCCGGATACTCTTCCACTTGCAAGAAGCCTCTCTCAAGTGTAGCATATGGACCAAACTGACACACCAGACCATTATCACCTGATTAAACAGCAGAGTTGCTAAGAAGAGAGAATTGCCATTGAAAAGGCTCATCGGTGCACGAAGGGGGAAATGATAGTGGAAGAGATGAGTGTCCTACGGAACCAGCCAGTCCCGTGTCCAAATTCATAACCGCGCTCCTAAAACGCCATTTATTCCGAATCCTCCTCCACTTGCAAGAAGCCTCTCCTAAATGCAGCATCCGGACCAGTCTGACTCACCATTCTATTATCGCCTGTTTATACAGCAGAGTATTTCAGAACAGAATATTGCACTTGAAAAGGCTAATCGGAACACGAAGGTGGAAGTGAAAGAGGTAGAGATGGGTGTCCTAAAGTACCAGCCAGTCACGTCCCTCGATTCTTAACCGCACTTTTTAAAAGCCAATGTTTCCGGTTTCTTCTTTGCTTACAAGAGGCCTCTCACTAGTGCAGAGCATCCGGACAAAATAACTCATGTGCCGATTTTCGCCTGTCTCGGTGCTCGAAGTTGGAATTGATAGAGGAAGAGATGGGTGTCCTACTAAACCAGCCAGTCACGCGTCCAAATTCATAACCGCGCTCCTAAAGCGCCATTATTTCTGGATCCTCCTCAAATTGCAAGAAGCCTCTCTGAAGTGCAGTATTCGGACCAGTCTAACTCACCATACTATTATCACCTGCTTGTACAGCAGAATAGCTCAAAAGATAAAATTTCCCTTGAAAAGGCTCATCGTTACACGAAGGTGGAAATGATACGGGAAAAGATGGGTGTCCTCAAGCACCATCCAGTCACGTCTCCTGATTCTTAACCACGCTTCTAAAGCGCCATTGTTTCCGGTTCCTCTTCCGCTAGCAAGTGGCCTCTCACAAGTGCAGCATCCGGATAAAATCACTCAGGTGAACATTTTCGCCTGCCTCGGGTCTCGAAGGTGGAAATGATAGAGGAAGAGATGGGTGACCTAAGAAACCAGCGAGTCCCGTGTCCAAATTCATAACCACGCTCCAAAAGCGCCATTATTTTCGGATCTTCCTCCACTTGCAAAAAGCCTCTCCCAAGTGCAGCATCCGGACCAGTCTGACTCACCATACTATTATCACCTGTTTGTACAGCACAGTACTTCAGAACAGAATATTTCACTTGAAAAGTCTCATCGGTACACGAAGGTGGAAGTAATAGGGGAAGAGATGGGTGTCCTCAAGCACCAGCCCGTCACGTCTCGTGATTTTTAACCACGCTTCTGAAGCACCATTGCTTCCAGTTCCTCCTCCAATTGTAAGGAGACTCTCACAAATGCAGCATCCGGACAAAAAAACTCACGTGACGATTTTCACCTGCCTCGGTGCTCGAAGGTGGAAATGATAGAGGAAGAGATGGGTGGTGTCCTACGAAACCAGCCAGTCGCGTGTCCAAATTTATAATCGCGCTCCTAAAGCGCCATTAATTCCGGATCCTCCTCCACCTGTAAGAAGCCTCTCCCAAGTGCAGCATCCGGACCAGACTCACTCACCATACTACTATCGCCTGATTGTACAGCAGAGTCCTTCGGAACAGAATATTCCTTGGGTAACGCCTAATGTCAGATTCCATGTCACAGACTTTTTAACGCTTGATCTTTTCTTGTGCTGTGTTGATTGCTGGTTGAATTTTTAGGCGTTGGAAAACGTAATAAAGAGTAGAGGATTGACTGAAAAAGCAGGCAGAGAAGTATGAGCAAGGTGTCTCATACCAGCTGGTGATGGAACCTACAGGTGAGATTATACTATACAAGATTCAGAGCCACAATAAAGAATGAAGATGATACAAACGCTCTAAGCACGAAACTTTGTTTCAATCGAGGAAAGCTATAAGTTCCAGAGTTAATATTGCAGATAGATAGTTTTTTGCGCATAGTTGATACATATCAGAGAGATCAGACTGTTTAACCAAACCGCCTCGGATGTTGATATATTTCACGTAAGGGAGGCCAAATTCAGACATAAGCTCCATGAATTGATTTGGTGGAATAATTTGTTAGAGTCTTAAGTCTAAATGCTTTCACTGTTGACCGCTAGATGTCGCTAGTTTATCAATTAGTAAAAACTTTAACTGTTGACCAATAGATGTCGCTAGTGTATCAATAAGTAAAGGCTTTCACTGTTGACCTATAGATGTCGCTAGAGTATCAATAAGTGAAAGCTTTCACTGTTGACCGCTAGATGTCGCTAGTGAATCAATTAGTAAAAGCTTTAACTGTCGACCTATAGATGTCGCTAGTGTATCAATTAGTAAAAGCTTTCACTGTCGACCAATAGATGTCGCTAGTGAATCAGTAAAAGATTTCACTGTTGACCGTTAGACGTCGCTAGTGTTTCAATTAGTAGAAGCTTTCACTGTTGACCGCTAGACGTCGCTAGTGTATCAGTTAAGTAAAAGCTTTCTCTGTTGACCGCAAGATGTCGCTAGTGTATCAGTTAAGAAAAAGCTTTCACTGTTGACCACGAGATGTCGCTAGTGTATCAATTAGTAAAAGCTTTCACTGTTGACCGCTAGATGTCGCTAGTGTATCAATTAGTAAAAGCTTTCACTGTTGACCGCTAGACGTCGCTAGTGTATCAGTTAAGAAAAAGCTTTCTCTGTTGACCGCTAGATGTCGCTAGTGTATCAGTTAAGAAAAAGCTTTCACTGTTGACCACGAGATGTCGCTAGTGTATCAGTTAAGTAAAAGCTTTGACTGTTGACCGTTAGACGTCGCTAGTGTTTCAATTAGTAGAAACTTTCACTGTAGACCGCTAGATGTCACTTTTGTATCAGTAAAGTAAAAGCTTTCACTCTTGACCGCTAGATGTCACTAGTGTATCAATTAGAAAAAGCTTTCAATGTTGACCGCTAGATGTCGCTAGTGTATCAGTTAAGTAAAAGCTTTCACTGTTAACCGCTAGATGTCGCTAGTGTATCAGTTAAGTAAAAGCTTTCACTGTTGACCGGTAGACGCCGATAGTGTATCAGTTAAGTAAAAGCTTTGAGTGTTGACCGCTAGATTTCGCCAGTGTATCAATTAGAAAAAGCTTTCACTGTTGACCGCTAGATGTCGCTAGTGAATCAGTAAAAGATTTCATTTTGACCGCTAGATGTCGCTAGTGTATCAATTAGTAAAAGCTTTAACTGTTGACCAATAGATGTCGCTAGTGTATCAATTAGTAAAAGCTTTCACTGTCGATAAATAGATGTCGCTAGTGTATCACTAAAAGCTTTCACTGTTGACCGCTAGATGTCGCTAGTGTATCAGTTAAGTAAAAGCTTTCACTGTTGACCACGAGATATCGCTAGTGTATCAGTTAAGTAAAAGCTTTCACTATACCGCTAGACGTCGCTAGGGTATCAGTGAAGTAAAAGCTTTCACTGTTGACCGCTAGACGTCGCTTGTTTTTTCAATAAGTAAAAGCTTTCACTGTTGACCGCTAGATGTCGTAAGGGTATCAGTTAAGTAAAAGCTTTCTCTGTTGACCGCTAGATGTCGCTAGTGTATCAGTTAAGAAAAAGCTTTCACTGTTGACCACGAGATGTCGCTAGTGTATCAGTTAAGTAAAAGCTTTCACTGTTGACCGTTAGATGTCGCTAGTGTTTCAATTAGTAGAAGCTTTCACTGTTGACCGCTAGACGTCGCTAGTGTATCAGTTATGTAAAAGCTTTCTCTGTTGACCGCTACATGTCGCTAGTGTATCAGTTGAGAAAAAGCTTTCACTGTTGACCGCGAGATGTCGCTAGTGTATCAATAAGTAAAAGCTTTCACTGTTGACCGCTCGATGTCGCTAGTGTTTCAATAAGTAAAAGCTTTCACTGTTGACCGCTTGCTGTCGCTAGTGTATCGGTAAAGTAAAAGCTTTCACTGTTGACCGCTTGATGTCGCTAGTGTATCAATTAGTAAAAGCTTTCACTGTTGACCAATAGATGTCGCTAGTCTATCAGTAAAAGCTTTCACTGTTGACCGCAAGATATCGCTAGTGTATCAATTAGTAAAAGCTTTCACTGTTGACCGCTAGATGTCGCTTGTGTATCAGTTAAGTAAAAGCTTTCACTGTTGACCGCTAGATGTCACTAATGTATCAATTTTTAAAGCTTTCACTGTTGACCTATAGATGTCGCTAGTGTATCAATTAGTAAAAGCTTTAACTGTTGACCAATAGATGTCGCTAGTGTATCAATAAGTAAAAGCTTTCACTGTTGACCGCTCGATGTCGCTAGTGTATCAGTTAAGTAAAAGCTTTCACTGTTGACCGCTAGATGTTTCTAGTGTTTCAATTAGTAAAAGCTTTCTCTGTTGACCGCTAGATGTCACTTGTGTATCAGTTAAGTAAAAGCTTTCACTGTTGACCGCTAGATGTTGCTAGTGTATCAATTAGTAAAAGCTTTCTCTGTTGACCGCTAGATGTCACTAGTGTATCAGTTAAGTAAAAGCTTTCACTGTTGACCGATACACGTCGCTAGTGTATCAGTTAAGTAAAAGCTTTCACTGTTGACCGCTAGATGTCGCTTGTGTATCAGTTAAGAAAAAGCTTTCACTGTTGACCACGAGATGTCACTAGTGTATCAGTTAAGTAAAAGCTTTCTCTGTTAAACGCTAGATGTCACTAGTGTATCAATAAGTTAAAGCTTTCACTGTTTACCGCTAGATGTCGCTAGTGTATCAATTAGTCAAAGCTTTCACTGTTGACCTATAGATGTCGCTAGTGTATCAATTATTAAAAGCTTTCACTGTTGACCGCTAGATGTCACTAGTGTTACAGTTAAGTAAAAGCTTTCACTCTTGACCGCTTGCTGTCGCTAGTGTATCAGTTAAGTAAAAGCTTTCACTGTTGACCGCTTGACGTCGCTAGTGTATCAGTTAAGTAAAAGCTTTCACTGTTAAACGCTAGATGTCGCTAGTGTATCAATTAGTTATAGCTTTCACTGTTGACCGCTAGATGTCGCTAGTGTATCAATTAGTAAAAGCTTTTACTGTTGACCTATAGATTTCCCTAGTGAATCAATTAGTAAAAGCTTTCACTGTCGACCAATAGATGTCGCTATTGTATCAGTAAATGCTTTCACTGTTGACCGCTAGATGTCACTGGTGAATCAATTAGTAAAAAATAAAAGCCAACAGTGAGAAAGCTTTTACTTACTTGATACACTAGCGACATCTAGGGGTCAAGAGTGGAAGCTTTTACTAATTGATACACTAGCGACATCTAGCAGTCAACAGTGACCGCCATTATTTGTGGATCCTCCTCAAATTGCAAGAGGCCTCTCTGAAGTGCAGTATTCGGACCAGTCTGACTCACCATACTATTATTACCTGTTTGTACAGCAGAACACCTCAGAAGATAAAATTTCCCTTGAAAAAGCTCATTGTTACACGAAGGTGGAAATTATAAGGGAAGAGATGGGTGTTCTCAAGCACCAGTCAGTCACGTCTCCTAATTCTTAACCAAGCTTCTGAAGCGCCATTGCTTCCAGCTTCTCCTCCAATTGCATGGGCACTCTCACAAGTGCAGCAACCGGACAAAAAAACTCACGTGACGATTTTCGCCTGCCTTGGTGCTCGAAGGTGGAAATGATAGAGGAGGAGATAGGTCCTACGAAACCAGCCAGTCAAGTGTCCAAATTCATAACCGCGCTCCTAAAGCGCCATTAATTCCGGATCCTCCTCCACTTGTAAGAAGCCTCTCCCAAGTGCACCATCCGGACCAAACTCCTTCACCATACTATTATCGCCCGATTTTACAGCAGAGTATTTCAGAACATAATATTGCACTTGAAAAGGCTCATCGGTACAAAAATATGGACGTGATAGGTGTAGAGATGGGTGTCCTAAAGCACCAGCCAGTCACGTCTCCTGATTCTTAACCAAGTTTCTGAAGCGCCATTGTTTCCTGTTCCTTTTCCGCTTGCTCTTACAAGTGCAGCATCCGGACAAAATAACTCACGTAACCATTTTTGTTTGTCTCGGTGCTCAAATGTGGAAATGATAGAGGAAGTGTTGGGTGTCTTACGGAAACAGCCTGTCGCGTGTCCAAATTCTAAGCCATGCTCATGAAGCGCCATTGTATATGGTTCCTCCTCCGCTTGCAACGGGCCCCTACCAAGTGCAGCATCAGGATCAAACTGACTCCACTTACTATCTCTTTTCTATACAGCAGTGTAGTTCATTTGAGAGAATTGCCATCAAAAGGTTCATCGGTTCATGAAGGTAGAAACAGAGCATTATTGCCTGTCTGTATAGCAAAGTAGCTCAACAGAGAGAATAGCTATTTTTGGCGTATGCAAATACCGCTTTACATTATTTAATTAATACATTAGATGTGCATGTCAGGCAAGCGAATAAAATAAGAGACAAAAATGGTTTTTCGAGGCTTTACGGCATCAGTCTTAAGGAATTTTATCAAGCTCACTTATGATAATAAAAAGGCTTAATATTGACATTATTCGTCGCTCGACTTTCGACTAGTGCGGACGTGTTTGTCATCCTACCTACAGGATGGCTCCCAGTTTTTCATGCGACATTTAGCAAATACATTGGCGCTTGGATGAACACTGATTGCTGCTGGAGCGGCTCATAAATTCTGTTGGATGCGGGAAGGAAGATGCACCGACGTCAGTTGGTGTGGACTCTCCACCCAACCCAACAAGTCTGCCGTCTTCCCGCAGAAAGTGCTTGCCTAGGAAGTGCAAGGAGATTTAGGCTACCTCGCGGAAATTGTTAGCAGTCCTGGCCAAGTTTTGCCATCGCTCAACTGTGACAGCAGAGACTCCGATCCTGCCGTCGGTGAAGCCGTTACTTCAAGTGAGGCTTCCGAAGAAGAAGAATCCTCGGAGTGTCCTATATAAGGAGCCCTTGCTGCTCTGAGTTGGGCTCCCAAGAAGGTCCTCCAGCTCGTGGTTTGAGGAACTGGAGGCCCTAAATGCTCTCTCCGTGGATGCTCTCTCTTTCCCACGAGCAGTCTTTCCGGGGTAGTTTACCACTCGAATTTGAGTCGCGCCTCTTCTGATGGGGAAAGGCGTTCAGCACGTCGGGTGATCCGCCGTTCTGCAGCTCCTTCGAAGAAGGTTACCGGAGTGAAGATGGCGTATCTTCACGCCAAGGGCTTCACGCGGATACAACGGCTGATGACTTGCAGAGCTTCTTGGTAGCAACCGCTGCATTCAATCCCTCTTTGATGACCATCAAGAGGATTATCAGCAGATGGACGCTGTCAACTTCTTTCAAAGTCAGGATCATCGCGACTTCGCTGGATTCTCTCATGGAACCTAAAGTGTGGCCTGAAAAGACCATCGTTTAATCTTGGATACATGTAAGATGAAAGAATTGCAGTGAATAGTTGTTGAAACCAACTTGAGTGAAAATATTGACATATTTATTGTAATATTGCTTCAGATTCAGTGCGAGTGTTGATGAGGGCGAATTGTTGGAAGTTTGATTTTGTGATAATAATGCCGTGTTATTTGTGGGTACACCATGATTTACTTTTGACAGGGTTTTGTTGTTACAAGACAACTAGTTTCATTGAGTCTCCTAATGCTTGCTCTGGGTGTGAGGTCATTGACACTAAATGTGTCAATATATTTACATCCACACTCACACTTATGTGTAAATACTTAATTGTGTTATTATAAAATATATAATTTGTTGTATTATGTTTCAGAATCGAATTAAATATTTATATTTGTAATGCTTCTGGAAGAAAATAAATAAATAAATTTAAAAAAAAAAATGAAATTGAATATACTGAGCTCAAAATGACGATTTGAGCCTTTTGTACTGTCAGAAGCCAGAATCCCTAAACAGGAGCTCAAAATGTCGATATTGAAACTTTTTTCTGTCAGTAGCCAGGACCCCCAAACGGGAGCTCAAAATGTCGATTTTGAGCTCTTCTTACTGTCAGAAGCCAGGACCTCCAAAACCCCCTAGCACGCGACTCCAGTCATCAAGGCCAGAAAGGTAAAATGAGATGCAGAGTGTGCCGCAAGATTAACCTGCCCAGATGCTACTTATGCCATGGCACCGGATACGTTGCAAAAAACTGCGAAGAGGAGCAAAGATGCCATAGGTGCCTCCTAAAGGGCCATAAAATAAAAGAGTGCCAGATACGCGCACAAACAAATGCAAGCAGACACAAGCCCTGTCGTGCCTAAAATTGATTTGGAAAATCTTGCAGATTAACTTAAATGGCTGCCAAGCTGCACAAGACCTTATGATGCAAGTAGCTGCAGAAAGAAGCCCAAGCAAGATGTCGCACGGAAATGTCACAAGAGCGCTAGATCAAGGTCAGCAATTTTCCTACCCTCAGATCAATTTACGGCCTCAAACTCTGGAGCAGAGAGTAGAAGCAGGAGAAGCAAGGTAGTACAGCTGCTTATTCTCTCCCAACTCCACCTTAGCCGAATTCACTGATGATCTGAAGCGAGTAGAAGACGATATCAAAATGTCAAAATTACCAGTAATAATGGCAGGTGACTTCAACGCTAAGGCACCCGAGTGGGGATCCACCACTTCAGACCGAAGAGGGGTAATCTTTTCGGAAATGGCAACACATCTCTACCAACACGACTGCAATCTAGGAAACACCCCAACCTTCACGCGGCAATCCCTAGTAGAACTGGGAACTCGAACATGTTTTATAGGCTTTGGCCACGAGAGGGAACCTCTGCCCGCGAAGTAGTGTGATACGCGTAAGTTGACGGCGGTCACAAGAGTTCACCCAGCAACAAGCTCCGTAGCAGACGGAGTTCAAATAAATGGAGTTATAGTACAGCTTAGCCGTACGAAAAGATACTCCCCAACTAGCTCTGACGAGGCCTGCAGCCTTCTGAATGCTTACCTTGGCGCTAGCCAGGGCAGACTTGACGTACTCAAAGAACGTTCTCTTTCGTCCAGTATGATGCCTAAGTATTTGAAGCTAGGCTTCACCGGAATGTTGATAAGGTTTACTTTAATTAACGGTTTTCTAGATAAAGAGCCTTTCCTGAGCACGCCTAAAGACTTTTTTCCGGCGCGAACCTCAGCTTGTTGCGGTCCCCCATTTTAAAAAATGTATTGAGAGCCAGCGCAGAGTCTCGTTCAAGAATGCTTCTGGTGTTGCCCTTTAATCAGAAGGACGTATACTTGAATGAGGCTGTTACATGGAAGCGACAACTCTAGAAGGTCGTCAGAGGATCCCTCTCCAAATACAGCAGTAAGCTGCCTTCGGACTTATCCGACGAGGCTTGGTGTGGCAAGAGCCTTGTGGCCGCTATTGCCACACCTCCGGGAGGTGTTGTTGTGGTCTTCTCGCTTGTAAACGTGGGCAGTGTGGCCGTATCCCAGGCAGCGATAGCACTCCACTGCCTCTGTAAACAGCCGAATTTTGCAGCGCAACAGGCCAACCTTTACTTTGCCTTCCTCCAAAAGGGCGTGCATTGCAGTCGTCCATGGGACGCTGACAGAACGTGAGGGTTCCAACTGTCCAAACCTGTCGAGGTAGCTCTGGAAAAATTCGTGTTCGGTTAGCAGCTGGCTAGTTTAGTGTTTCGGGACGAGCCACTTTATGCCCATTCACTCGCGAATCGATGAGAAGTATCCTCGTAGAATGTATTTTGAATTTTTCCACTCGCTACCACTGCCTTGCGATGAGTGCATTTACCGTGTCTATGGTGGCCTTGCGAGCTCCCTTTTCTGGTAGTTGGATGATGACAGGTGTCGACCGTGGCCGGTTCTAATACAAATAATGGTATATTTTCTACTATGCTCGAAAGTAAAACATATTTTTTAATAAATGTTAAAGTGTCATGAATATTTATGATTTTTATACTAAACTATCTGACCCGGTGAACTTTGTTTTACCCGAAAGGCAATAAATGAGCAGATTTTGGATTTTATTAAGTTGAATTTTTCGGTACATATGATATCATATATTTGGTCTGGTTGAATTCTATTGCAGTAATCGACGAAACTTCAGCAAGTAGTTGTCAGCATTTCGATGAATCGTCAAACGATATGCGTTATAATTCATCGAGCTTAGATTCTTGGTAGTTTTTTTCACCTGAAATTAAGAAAATAGATTTGTAATTTTG